>JADAZS010000009.1:0-510699 GCA_014872975.1 Diaporthe citriasiana | reverse complement strand
AAAGAAAAATATACCTTTATTTAATAGTATTATAATAAAGTGGTTTATTATAATATACCTAATTAAATAATAGGTTAGACTTAAGTTTAAGTTATAAAGGGATTATAAATTATTTTTAGTTTTTAAAGGGTATAACTTGTAAAAAGAAAAAACTACCAGTATAGTAAGAGTACCTTATTAGATAAGTAATATTTACTATAAATAGCTTTACTTTACTGTTACTATAGGAAGGATATAAGGCTGTATATACTATATGCCTTTGGCCCCTTCTTCCCTTCTATATACCAGATAAGAACTAATAAATAAAGACTAATTTAAAGTAATTGCTATTACCCAAGCCAGACCAACAGTGTTCTTTATCCTCGATGGGTGCATACTGGCCTCGATAAACCATATGGTGAGATGAATCTGGTTAAACCGCCCGGCCTTTGGTAGGGCTGTGACAGACGTCGGTTCCTTGTCCCTGGGAGCTTCCCTAATGCTGGCAGCTCGCTCAGCACCACTACTGCTGGGACGTTCCACAGCAATAAAGCCACGACGCCTCCTGCTGCTTCATACTAAACAGCGCGTTAATGTCTTACGGCATAACATTAGCCATCTTCGCCTTACTCGTCAATATTATGGTATCAATGTCGGGTCCATAAGGGCAAATCGTACTAGATACATAAATTTCTTGTGCCCTTAAACACTTGAGCATTTTATATGCCAACGCTGGGTCTTTAAGCGTTTACTACTGGGTCAAGGGACCGCCTACTGCTCAGAAGAGCATGTATACGGAATTAAAATCGAAACCACCTTTCTACGTCTTGTCTTCTATGATCCCAGACATGTCTTTAACTCACATTCTCCACGCCCCCTCCCACACCATTCAAGATATCAATCTTATTAAAACACATAGTCCAAGCTAGTACTCGTAGTCTTTATTCTACTGTGGCATAGTGTAGCCTTAGTACTAGTTAATATTAAGCAGGTTGGCTACCAGGGGGGTAGACTCATAGCTAAGTTATAGGGCCTGTCATACCGATCTATTGACTATAGCACTACTAGCAAGTAGATTAGTAGAGGCAGTAGCAGGGCAGAAATGGATCACTGTCTGAGTAGACACGGTAATGGTGTGACTTGGGCAGATCAAGCAGTGCGGGTAAGCTACATAACCAGCCTGAGAACTCAGCCGGCACCATTGAAAACTTTACCGAGGAGACGCAACACCATGTCACCCATGGTCTGGGCGACCTTGAGAGCCGAACCGAGACTCTGTGGGAAGCTCAAGCCTAGTGTTGTCTCGCACGTGAAGTTCTTCCTCCTCGAGCAGGTAGAGATTGAGGGCTATGGTTGGCTGTTCTCTAACCCTGGCCATCCAAGCAAGCAGTGGCTGTTTGCCTACGTGCCAACTGTTGGTGATGTGACCCTGGAGAGCATCTTTGTTCAGCGGGAGTTTGAGTTTATTGTCCCGAAGATGGCGGGCGATACTGTGAAGAACAGGCTCAGCTTCGTCGAGCTTGGTGACCGAATCGGGTATCCCTATGGCTAAGAACAAGTACATGCATGGGATCTCTCGTGTGCGGACGTGATGTCGGGTGAAATTGCCGGCACACATTACCCTCCCGCCTTCTTATTCCCTGACGACAAGACTACCGTCGCCTTCTTGGCCCAGTCCGTGTTCCAGGACTACTTCTGGCTGGAGCAGGCATCCGCAGCCATCCAGAGGACACCTTTCTCGGTCTACCTTGTGCCTTTCGGAAAGGGGGACCCAGCCGACAACAAAATTCTTCTTCGTTGTTGTGCACCTCCTGGAGGACTACCTAGGTACCAGGAAGGTCTCGAGGATGCGTGGCGCTCGTTCCTCAAGGGTGCGTCGTTGACAGTCCAGTTCAACGAGGGGCCGAGCTGGAAGGCTCGTGTGGAGGAAGCTCCTCGGCGCCACAAAGTGCTGGAGCAACACGGCGCCAAGGACAACGAGTCGACGCAGGGAACGATCCAGACTGCGCACCGGTGGTCGACCTCCCCCTGGCGCCGGCCCTCGTCGACTCCGCGCCCAATAAGATCGGCAAGGAGCGCCACTTCGTCCCCCGCGGCTACAGCCTCAGTACTGAGCTAGAGGCGGTCTTACTACCAGCGGTGTACGGGAATTCGCACAGCATCACGTATATCCCGTCGAGCACAACCAACGGCTACCTGTCTCTCAACTTCAGCAACCCTATCCCATTACCGTAGTGCAGCGGTATGACAATATAACACCAGGGAGCATATACGGCGACACTGGTCACTACAACTACCATGCCGATGCGGAATTTAACATAACGACCTACCCACAAGGCCGCTTCGCCAACGAGTTTGGCTTCCACAGCATAACTTCTGTGGACTCGTGGCGCCCTGTTCTGCCGCCGGGTGAGCTACACTTCAATTCGTCTACCATCAATTGATCCAGCTCCGAAACCATCACTACCCGTCCGGAGGGCTCAACACGTCCAACTTTGCCAACAGCACGAAAGGGATGGGCGAGATGACCATCGAATCACAGCTGTACTATCCAGTGCCAGACAAGACGGCGCCCTTGGCCAATTTCTCCAGCTGGATCCACACGACCCAGATCTTCCAGGCAGATTATTACAAGAGCCAGATCCAGTTCTACCGTGCTGGGAGCGGGCTTCCGGAGAGGCAGCTAGGCAGTCTATACTGGCAGCTTGAAGACATCTGGCAGGCACCAACCTGGGCCGGGATCGAGTACGATGGTAGATGGAAGGTTCTTCATCATGTCGCCAAGGACACCCTATTTTCAAGAATATCGTCGTTGCACCCGTCTGGAACGTGAGCAATGGGAACCTGAACCTGTACGCCGTCAGCGACCTCTGGGACGAGGCGCGTGGCAGTGTTAGCATGACCTGGCTGAATTGGGCAGGGGACCAGGCCAATATCACCAGCGGGCATGCAGGCACAACAGATTTCACGGTTGGCCCTCTCAGCAGCACCCTTCTGGCGACCATTAATACCAGTGGAATATTTAGCAATGTTAGCAATGACTCTCAGGATGCCATTTTCGTGGCGAACCTGACCGCAACGGGGACACTTCCGAATACCAACGCCACCAGGACTTTCAGCCACACGAAATACTGGATGCCAACACCTCTTGCTCGGGCGGCTCTCAAAGATCCCGGGCTAAAGGTCACCTACGACGACCAAGCCGATCGTTTCACTGTCACCGCGGAGAGCGGTAACAGCGTGGGGACCTGGCTGGCCCTAGACCCGGAAGATTCCCCAGACACGATCGTTGCTTTTGAAGATAACGGATTCTTCTTGCGGTGAGGCGACACCAAGACTGTTGGATATGAGATTATCGGTGGGATCATGCCATCGGGTGGTGATTGGGCGGGCAGAGTATCCGTGCAAAGCATTTGGAATAACACTCTGACGGACTAGGGTCTGTCTCTGTCGTTTAAATAACCTTTAGTATTTAAATGAAAGGCTTTGATGCTGGCGACGGTAACTGTGCTGCGGACAAGCCTTCGGGCAAAAAAGCAAGTGTTCCTTGGCGGGCAAAGCATGGCGGAGCGGACGTACGCTGTACCCCAGACCCGGGAAGAGATCTTGCATAAATAAGGTTCCTCGGGTGACGTCCCCAGATCCCCGAATGCATCATCGAGAGTATACCTCCTGTCCCGTCAAAGAAGACAACTTAGCCCGTTTAGGTCCCCCCCCCCCGGGAAACCGGCGACGCTGGGGAGCGCGGTTGGACAATAATATAGTGGTGCGCCACACACTTTCTTCCTTGAGCATCGACACAGTAATAACCTTACAGTAGACATGCCAAAGGCATCGTCAAACTCTCCAATATGTGTCAACATGTATCAAACTTGGACGTGCCCCTTTCAAGACCGGACGACTGTGATCTTAATGACCCGCGGACAGCTTCAAGAAGAACAAAGGGCGCGCAACAAAGCCTCAAGATAGGCTGGGGTTGTAACTGACAGAAACACAAAAGTGGTTAATATCGAGTCATTTAGGCTCGTATCCGTGCGGCAGATGTCTGGCCGTCCGGCCTCCCAATTATGTACAACGACTGAACATCAAACAATCTGAGATGTAACATAAAAAATGAAAAGAATGTACAATTCGCTAATATAATTACTGTACATAGTTTAATAAAACTCCAAGTGCTGGCTGAAATTGGTGGAATCGAGGAAGTTGCCTCAAGTAAAAGTCTCGGTGTAAGAAAGCGTTGCATGGCTGACAAGCTCGAAGCAAATTGAGGCGTGCGATGCGAGGACATTCGACGTATGGGTCACCAATAGGCCGGTACCCAATCATCCGTGTACTATGTCGCATGCGCGTGCAGGATTGAGGTAGACTTTATCAAATTTGCGTGGCATATAGGCGTGTGTAGGTACCTAGGTAGATGACAGGGGGGCTGCAACGAGTTGCTACAGACTGCCAATTGCCACCGTCCTGCGAGCTGCAAGACTAATATTAGAAATAGGAAATTAGCTCGTGAACATGCGGCTCCGTTGCTGGACGCATGTGCACCGTGTTAAGATAAAAAGAGGTCTTGGCACGATGGCGAGCGAGTGGAACGGAGCACGCGACCGGCCAAGATCGCCGCCCGCCCAGTGTTTACACAAGTCATTCGCATGCTGATGAGGAACCGGTGGGACGAGCGGGACAAAACAGAAAAAAAAGACTTGTGGGACAGGAACAGCTTTACGTATGGTTCACCCTCGATGAATTTTTTCTTCCTCCGTCCATCTGCTGTTTGTGGTTTTCGTGCTGAAAAATACTGGGCGAGGACATGCGTGTCGGTCCTGCACGTAAGCACATTCACGGTGCATTAGTGGGGCCCCATTGAAGTTAGGCTAGGCTTTGAATGACACAGATAACAGGAAGCGTTTGCCGGTTCCTGGCAAAGATGCGGGGATCGGTGGCCTTGGGAGATCCGGCATGGTCTAGGTAGGTTGTAAGCAGGGTGGTCCACTTACACCCCCGATAAGCTTTGGGCCTATCATCAGGCCCAGCCCCGCTAGACTTGAGTTCTGCCGACCGATGAGGGTGCCGGGCTTGCGACGGCGGTGCTGCACATCAGCGGGAGGAACAGGATCACGCGCACAGATAGGCACAATGGTCAGAGTCAGGGAGCTGCTATTTCTCATTTCGGGACCCTCATTAATGTCTCATGCACGATCCATGTCTTCGGTCCGGCCCACGATGTTGAGATGCAGGGGAAGACAACCTCGAAGGAGACGCGAGCCGGGGTGAGCTGATCAGGTCTGGAATTGGACCGAATACTTGAGCTTGACCGAGTTTCCATCTTCCGAGTGAGACTACTTACCCTCCTCCTCCTCCCTCCAACCCCCTTTGGTTCTCTCCATCGGCAGCTGCAGCCCCGTCAGCCCTCTCAGGCCTCCGAGCTATTGCCGTCGACACACTCGCTACCATGTCTACCGGGCGCTCTGTTCGGGCAGGACAGCTGATGCTGGGCCTGGGCCTGGGCCTGGGCCTCTCTCAGCTCACGTCGGCCTTTCCTACGGTATACCCCGAGTCCAACTCAACTGACGCTAAGCTGGGTGCCGTCGCCTCGGAGAGTGCTGTCTGTAGCCAAATTGGCGTCGAGCTGCTCGAGCAGGGTGGGAACGCCATTGATGCCATGGTCGGCACCACGTTCTGTGTGGGGGTAATAGGCATGTATCACAGTGATATCGGCGGCGGAGGGTTCGCTCTCATCAAGAGCCCCAATGGCACCTACGAGTGTGTCGACTTTAGAGAGACTGCCGCCGCGAGCTACTACGAAAGCATGTACATCAACAACACCGACTTGAGCCTCTACGGTGGCCTTGCAGCGTGAGTACATACCCCAGGGTCCGTTCCTCGGTTCGACTCATGTGAGCTGGCGCTGACCTGAGTGCAGTGGCGTCCCTGGCGAGCTGCGAGGGCTTGAGTACATGCACAACAAGTACGGCAGTCTCCCGTGGAAGACGGTTATGCAGCCCGCTATTGACGTCGCCCGCTACGGCTTCGAAGTCACGGCTGACACCGCCCGCTATATTGCGTCCATCAGCAACCCCGAATTCTTATCCGAGGATCCTTCATGGGCTATAGATTTCGCTCCCAACGGGACCGTCGTCCAGCTGGGCCAGATCATGACCCGCAGGCGGTATGCCGATACGCTTGAGACCATCTCCAACGAGGGAGCAGCGGCCTTCTATGAGGGCGCCATCGCCAACGCAACCATCAGTGCCCTTCGGGCTTCAGGGGGCACTATGACTTTGGATGACCTGCGCAATTACACCATAGCCATCCGTGATGCGGTCGACATAAACTATCGAGGCTACAAGGCGACTGCCTGCAGCGCCCCCTCTGGTGGCGAGGTGGCACTCTCCATCCTGAACATCATCAACGGCTTCGACGGCTTCGGTGACCCGGCGCAGACCAACCTCACCACCCATCGTCTGGACGAGGCCCTCAGGTGGTCATATGGCATGCGGGTGAACCTCGGAGACCCTTCCTTTGTGCCCAACCTGACCGATTACCAAGCCAACATGCTCTCCGAGGAGACGGCTGCCGAGATCCGTTCAAGGATTTCAGACACGAGGACATACAACTCTTCCTACTACAACCCCCAAAACATCGAGATCCTCGCCGATAATGGGACGTCACACATCGCCGCCGCAGACAGGACTGGCCTGACCGTCTCCATCACGACGACCATTAACACTATTTTCGGCTCCCGAGTTATGATTCCTGAGACGGGCGTCATCATGAACAACGAAATGAACGACTTCTCCACTCCGGGCTCCACAAACGCATTCGGCTACGAGCCCAGCGAGGCCAACTTCATCCGCCCCGGCAAGCGGCCCCTGAGCTCTATCTCTCCCACCATCGTCGAGTACCCTGAAGGCGGCCTCTTCTTCATTGGCGGGTCTGCCGGTGGCTCGCGCATCATCTCAGCGACGGCCCAGATCATTCACAACGCCCTTGACCGCAACATGACCGCTGCCGAGGCCCTCGCTGCTCCCCGGCTGCACGATCAGCTTAGCCCCAACGTCGCTTCCTTCGAGTACGCCTTTGATAACGCGACCACCGCCTTCATGGCCAGCCTTGGTCACACCATTCAGTGGGTGGCGCCCGGGTCTAGCACCGCCCAGGCCATCAGGAGGTTGCCTAACGGGACGTTTGATGCTGCTGGGGAGCCTAGGCAGCTTGCCAGTGGTGGTTTTGCTATCTAAGATGAGGGGCTGGGACTGTAAATACGTTTGAAATATCGAAATACACGTCTTATCTCAGGCGAATAACACTGGTACCTGAAAGTATTGTGATGTAGATCCTGATTTGCCTTATGAGAAATAACTTCCTCCTATAGAACAACCTCCTATGGAATAACCTCCTATAGAATAACAATTTATGGAATTGCCTGCTTTGGAATAATCTCCTATGTAATAGCCTCTGGGAAAACCTGTGGGATCACCAGATAGAAGGTAGCCAAGCCACAGCTCTGCGAATTTTTTTTTTTTTTTTTTTTTGTAATCTGACGGGTTACGGAAATAATGTATGTGATAATGGGCTTCCATCACCCCACACATGCCCGTTCCCTCGGCGAGGGTTCCACCCCGGCAACTCGAGTCGTCACTAATAGTCACTGCCGTCCAACAACTCGTGCCCGAGCTCTCCCCTGCATTTGCTCGGAACTGAATCTCGACAACGAAGATTCGGACAGTTTGTTTCCTCCTACAGACGTTGCAGAAAATCTAGATTTCTCTCATTGTGCATACATTACGTTTTCTTCAGAGCTCGCTGCTTTGCGTCGGCATCACCGCGGCGGGAGCTTCTGGTCGCAAAAACCTCATCATTGACAGCGACATATTCTCCGATTGCGAGTGAGCTGCCAATTCGCGTCCTGCAACCTTCCTCCTGTTCTGAAGGATCCCATCGGTATACTTTCGTTCTGACCTGTAAATACTCCCTCCAGTGATGCATCGGCCCTCCTCCTTGCTGCTACGAGCCCGCAGGTGAACCTTCTCGCCGTGAACATTAACTACCCCTCTTCCTATTCGGCCCTCGCAGCATCCGCCATTCTCTCCCATTATGGCCGCCGTGAAGTCCCCATTGGCATTGCCAAACCCACCTCTAATGAAACATTTATAGATACGTGGTCATTTGAACTGGGCGAATTCGCCAGCAAAGTCGCGTATCACTGGCGCTGCGAGGAGGGTTGCGCTGTGCGGTGGGGCCACATTGATGACGATGCCTGGGATCCGGTGGCGCTGTACAGGAAGACGCTCAGCGAGGCAGCGGACGGCAGTGTGACCATTGCATCGATAGGGTTCCTCAATAATCTGTCCGGGCTGCTCAACTCGTCCGGTGACTCCTCCTCGGAGCTCACGGGGTCGGAGCTCGTCGAAAGGAAGGTGGCAGAACTGGTTGTGATGGGCGGCGGCTATCCCAGCGGGCACGAATTTAACTTTTTCGGTTCCTCGGCAACGGCGCACGTCATCAACAACTGGAAGGGGCCTGTGGTCTTCTCCGGTGCCGAGCTTGGTGGCAATGTGAAGAGCGGCGGTGGCCTGATGGCTCGTGGGCCCGCGAGCGACCCTGTCAGGGCGGCTTATTGGTACTACACGTACAACACGTCACGGTTCTCGTGGGATCCCCTCACAATGCTCTATGCCATGGATGGCCTTGGAGAACTATTCAAATTTGGAAATCACAGGGGGTACAACTTTGTGCACGCCAACGGCTCCAATGTCTGGGTCATGGACGAGAAAGTAAGAAATCAACATTGGCTGGAGCTCAAGGTCGACAATGTCACAGCAGCAAGGTATTTGGATGATATGATGGTCGAAGCTTCTTGGTGTGCTGCCCCCGAGGCGGACGGGATACCACCAACTTCTGAGAAACCATCCCACTCGGCTAAGTGTGCAACCCGTCCCCGACAGTATACCCTACACCATCACGAAGAGCTGTGAGTGATATTTTTGAGCCATGCAGGGAAGAGAGATGGGTTGCTGGGAGTAAAAGGATATGTTTCCGTGTTCAAGCGGCGTCTCATTTTGTTAGAAACGACAATCCAAATGCCCTCCGAGCTCCTTCACCTGTATCCGTGAGTGTATACTGATGACTTTGAGAATATACAGATACCCCATTGGAAGGCACTAGTAGCTTTGATACATCTAGATGCGACAAGTAGTTCTTTACATATGAACTCCTCTCCGTTGTCATTGAGTGTGAAAAACACCTCCCATAAACCCCAAGGCAACCGGAGCCAAGGGTCCTTGCTGTGGGATGACTGAACATGATCCGACTCTAGCAGAACTCGCAATGAACATGGTTCCTCGCAAGTGCTGCGCGTGCTCTGGACTCTTCCCGCCGCGTCCGACCAAGAAGCCAAGATGGTTCCGTAGTGGTCCTCCCCGAGGCGTGAAGACCCAAAAGTGTCTCATTATGCAGCATGACACCGGCGAGGCCGGCTACACCTCCCCAGCGTGCCTCGTCTCGTTCATCCCAAGTCTTGTCGTCGTCGTCGTCTTGATAGCCCGAGAACAGCCGGCGTTCCCTGTCCAGATCCTCCGCTGCTGATGGAAGCTCCGCTGGCTCTAAGGGTCCCAGCCCGATTTCTCCAATGGTCAGGCTTCGACCGCAGCGGCGTTGGAGGATGCTATCCAGGTGGTTCTCGATTGACATGTTTTGCATTCGCCAGGATGAATCACGATGATGTCCAGCGCAATCGATGTGAGGACAGAGCTGCCAGTCCCCATCGTCTGTCTGATGAAAAGTGTGAAACACCCTTAGAGGCAGACTCCATATTGTGATGGAATTAAGTGGGCAAGTGGCCCTTGCCATTAGATTGGCGGAATTGCTGGCGCGACCAGTGCAGAGGCGGCATTTCTTGCTTGTATCGGGAAATGGGCGGTAGACGGCTGTGAGATCGAGCTTGCCAACATATGGATGCTCCTGAATGTCATCCAGGTTCTCGAATACCATCAACTGCAGCTCGACTGGTAGGGACTTCCTTGCCATCAACACCTGTGCTATACGCCTGCTGTCCCTTGCCAGGTTGCATTCTGCGATCTTCCGAGCGTCCAGGACAAACTGTCGCGATCGGCGAAGGGCGGCACGTTCTCGGTAAAGGGTCTCCCTCGTGTCCTCATCGATAAGCTCGTAGTGGTATGATTCTCTGATCGGGCCGTCCGAGCCGATATCTTGCCACATTAGCATACGCTCGCCGTCCGCAGACTCTTGGTAACCGACGCAGGAAGAGTCTGGATGTCTCGGGTACTGTGTCATGTCACTCTCTGTGCGTGTCCAACGCCGACGAGGCCGTACGCCGTTCTCGGGGGTCAGGTCTGAAGGGTTCGTTAAACAGGCGGTCTTGATATGGTCACGTCTTCGCTGCTCTTGAAAGTCTCTGACTGAGTCGCCAGGGCCGATATAATCTCTACAGCTGGTACCATAGGAGCACCCGCAGACCCTGACCGGGTAGCTGGTGAAGACCCAGCTGAAGAGCTCCCGTTTGTCGCTGTGGCTCCATATCTGGGTCAGGCATGACAACAATAGATCGTCAAGAGAAATGGCAAAGTTGCAGCGCAATGCTATTGGGTTGGCGCTTTTCTCCGCCATGGGTAACACCTTGGGAAGTTGACCTTGCTTCCGGTAAGCCTCAGTGAGGTACAAGGTCATGCGGGCGGCTATCATGTGGCCATGTGGCTGTACCGCAGTAAGGGCGTTGATGGGATCCAGGAAACTTTCCCACGCTGCGAAAATGGTTTTGTCTGGTGTTGACGCATCTCCGAAGTAAAGGCCAAATTCGCAGATGTGGACATAGAGTCTTTCCAGAAGTGCTTCTAGCTGGCTGCTGAGACCCCCAGTTGAGCTTGAGTCTACGTTTTGTGCCTTCTGCAGGTGAACGAATTTCCGTATATCGCTGGTCACTGCCTCGTTATCTTTCGGCACCGAGCGGAAGGAAATCTTCTTCTTCTTCTTCAGAGACTTGCTCATTTTTGCGCGACGGGAGTGGAGGTGAGTGATGTGCTGATGCTGGATTGGATGTACCAGGTTGGTATAGAAATGAAATGTGAGCTCCAGCTTCAAGAGAACGAACGAGGTCAACAATAAACGGAGGGTAGTCTCGACGCTAGTGGCAGCTGCCTAAATCACACCAGGGGGCGGTGCGCTAGCGAGGGAGGCTGCCATCAATCGGGCGTTTTCAAAACTCAAACGAATTGATTAAACACGCTGGCAAAACGTATGTAGGGCCCTCTGTTCTGTCCTTTGCCCTGCAACCATAGGCGATCAGTCATCAAGGGGCAGGATGTTCCGTTGGCCATCCCTAACTTGCTCTGCGAAGTAACAAACAATCAGTGAGATTTCACTCATCTCTTCACAAAACTACAGGATCAAACGCTTACCTTCCAGATATCTCTTCACCTGTGAATAGTCCTTGCACACTATTAAAAGGTATTAGTCCTTAGCCTTTGTCTTGATGTGGTCACGACGTAAAAGGCAGTTCTCACCGTGTTGCCCATTGAACGCATTGTCAAGATTGACAGGGCCAGGCTGCCCATTTTCCCCACGAGGTTCGATAGCGAGATCTCCGGCGCACATAGCAGCCTGTCGCATGTAGTCGATACAATGGAGAAAATGAGCCTCGTAATCGTCGGGCTCGGGGAGCTCAGGCGAATTGGTCAAGACTGCAGAGAAGATTTTCCCCATGATATACTGATATCATTCATGTGCAGTTCGTTAGAATCCGACTTTCCTAGGCGGGAGAGAGCATGCCACGTACCACACAGTGCAGCTGGTGTGTTACCGAGGTTGAGTTGTACACGAGGCCATCTGCATCTGATAAAAATCCTGCGCCATCTTTTTACTCATCTTAGTATTCCATAATCCCAATGGGACGGACACGTTATGGGCAATAGACAAACCTGGGTACAAGCTCTCCCATTTGGCCTGAACTTTGGGTTGGAGAAACTCAGTCGCGTTCAGTGGAACGAACTGGTCATCCGCTGCCCATCGCAAGACAACGGTCGGAACTGTGGAGTTTGCCCGATGTCAATAAGATGCTGCTGTTTGTGGGTTACGCGTGGCGACCAACAGCTCTGTGTCTGATCCATGTGATCACCTCCAACCTGTTGCGTGCAACCTGCTGTTGTGCTCCTGATCCGGTTCCATATGGTCAGCTGGAACCCAAGTATAATGACCAGTAGCCCCGTGGTTATGAACCACCGGTATCCAGCAACCGCTTTGAGGCACCCATTTCCTCGTAGCTCCCTGACTCCCTCCATGTCAGCAGTCCGCCAACCCTTCTCCTCTTCTGAAGTTGATGCATCGAAGTCTTGCAACAGCCCTCGCCTATCTTGCATTCCGACAGTGTTTCTATACGATTGTTGGTTGTCCATCCTGGAGAAAAGCAGCGTATAAACTTGGTCCCGGAAAAAGCGGTTCTGAGCAAGACGATTGAGATCTTGGCAACGAATAGAGCATTTGGACGCGACCACAGTGACGGATCGAATTTACTAGAGGTGTGCTACCTTGATTTGGTGAAGAGAGGGAGGGCTGAAGGGACTGCATGCAGTTTCACATTGGATTCTGAAACAACATAGCGGGTTAAATCGTCCCAACTCATGCTGGTGTTTCAAATTGCGAGAGGCGTTCATTCTCGATGTGTGGTTTCCATTGACGCACATCATCAATTAAATAAAGCATACTAATCTTGCTGCTGCTTCGCGCAGCTGTTGAGAACGTTTGAAGGGCTAGCCGCTTTTCCGTCCGGAAAATCGGGCACGAAAGCCATAGAGACTAGATCCGCCAGTGACGGAATATGCACTTGACGACGCGTGTGTTTTCTATGTACACCGACTCAAATGCCAGGCTTCAAATGACTTGCTGCGAAGGAGTAAGCCGGGTAGTCATAACTGCACATGTGGAAATCGAAATAGCGGCATGTTCAGAACAATTCACAGTCAGTAGTATTTGAGAACATCAGGACTTGGAAAGCTGCATTATATATTTTTACTCAAAAATTCTTTCGAATTCAGTGTAATGGTCTCGGATGATGTTGAGTATTACACTTCGGAGGCCACCTCGGGCTACTGTGACAGCATATTCGCAGTCTACACGGCCCAGCTAACTGTCTAAATACAATTTCAAATTCCCATGGCGCGGACCCCAAAATCCCTCCTGTCGGTGGTATCACTACATGATGCCATCGTCTGCTTAGAAGCCCAGGGCCTGGTTGAAGGCGGTTGCAGTGGTGGCATCCTTGGTGCCCAGGGCCTGGATCTGAGCCTTGGCACTCTGGCAGGCATCCTTGGCCGCCTGGTTGGCCTCGCAGACGTTGGTCAGCTGGTCGCAGATACGGTTGGTGATGATGTTAGGGTTGAGAGCGTCCTGCTGTCCCTGAGCGACAAGAGGATCTGTGGGCAGGAAGGTGCCCTCGGTTGCCTTCCGACCAGCCCGGCCAAACTGGAAGTCCATGGTTGGTGTGCACTTTCCGAAGTCCGCACCAGCCAGCGAAGTTTGACCACCGGTAGCAGCAGCTGTTCCGTTGTTGTTGTTGTTGTTGTTGTTGTTGTTGGCGGCACCAGCGTTGTTGTTGTTGTTGGCATTGGCCCCGCCGTCGGCCCCGGCATTGTTGTTGTTGTTGTTGTTGTTGTTGGAGCCCTTCCCTTTGCCCTTAGAGCTGCAAGACTTCTTGCCGCCAGAACCAGCGTTCGCGTTTCCGTTCGAAGCGTCGGCAGTACCATTTCCAGCAGCACCAGACGCGGCATTCGAGGAAGCGCCCGAGGCGGCACCCGTAGCGGCACCGGCGGCGGCACCACCCGCAGCAGCCTTTGTGCCATCAGCAGCGACGGCAGTCAGGTTGGAGAAGCCTTGGGCAGCCATGATGTCGGCGACAGACAGGCCATTGGCATCGAAAGGAGTGGTCAGAGACGTCTTAGAGTTGGCGTTCTCGACATCAGAGCCAGTGACAGCAGGGTCAATCAGAGGCACGACACCACGCAGCTCTGCAGTGGCGGGAAGGGTGGCGTCAGAGCAGATGCTGGGGATGGAGACCACGAAGGGGTTGAAGTTCTGCTCCGCGGCGACAAGTCCCTTGGCTGCATCGATAACGGATTGGTCAGTGCCGAGCTGGGTGACGATCTTGTCGGCCAGGGTGAGCTGTGATGATGTGGTCAGCATTGAAAGAAGCGGGTGGTGGGCTCCAGCCTATCAGAGGTGGCCTACCTTGTCGCATGGGTTAGCGGCCGCCAGAAGAGACCCGGGAATTCCACCGGCGAGGGTGGCAGCCTCTCCGGGGTTTCCAAAGTTGGAGAGGGCCGAGACGGCGGAGACAGGAACCTGTTCCTGGGCGAAACGAGCCTCGGTGTAGGCCACGAGGGCGACGACGACGATTGACTTGGACACCATGGTTGCGATTTGGTATTATCGGAGCAAATAAACCGAGAACGTGATATGTTGGTGATGAAGAAGAATGGGTATTTGCGTAATGTAATCCTTGACCGAGCAAGAGAGTTCGTGTGTGTGCAGAAAAGAATGAATGTAAATAGTAGGGAAAGAATGTGGTTGGTTCACAGAACGAACTGGTAAAGAATGGAAGATCACGAACTTGAGGCTGGCGAGTGTAGGCTTGGAGATGATGTTAAAGGTGCAGGAGAAGACTGTCATCCCATGTGCTGCCGGTAGCGAGGTCTTTATAGACCGCAGCCGACCGACAAGATGAAGGTTGGGCGAAGGAGGCGATGTACAAAACATGATGTGAAGCCAGGGTGTGGTAGAGAGCCATGACCACTTGAATCATCAAGCGATATGTTCCCCTTCAATGCCGATCATACTTGACCTTGGCATTGATGGCTGGCAAGGATGGTGAGACGACGCCCCTGAGGCTGATGCCATGCTGCCCTTCCCAAGGTTGCGGCTCAGTAGCGGGAGCAGGGGTTCAAGATGGGCGAGGCGCGCGACAAGAGACGAGAAAGGGAAAAAGGTGGCCTAGGTCAGACAGGCCGCTTGGCAGATTGACAGGCATGGCCGTTGTCCCGGGATTGAGACTCTGGCAGCTAAGGGCGCCACCAGTGGACATGATGGGACGAGACATGATGCGATGTGCACGAGGGTGCCCTGGGCTCAGATAGGGTTGCTCTGACAGAAGCGAGTAAGTTGATGAGATGTGACGAACACACAGTCGAGTCGGGAGATCTGCAGCGTGATAGTGATCACCAGCCAGGTCGAGCAAAGTTTGCTGGAAGCTTAGCTATGCTCGACAGTAGGGTTCCTCTCGCCCCACCTGGTAACCAGTCAAGACGGGGGAACCGAGAGGCCAAAATCGAAGCATCAGGGAAAAAAGAGGGGGCGACTCTGTTGCAAACATGCAGGCAGGTTTGGAGACCAGACCGGGCCAGGCCATATCTCGGGCCTCTCATGACTGGCCCTCGTCCAATGAGACAATCGAGACTGGGTAGAATTCGACCCTCTGTGACGGCCATGTGTTCGTGCCGCACACAGGCTGGCCTTGGGTCTCCCAGCCGGACGTTAAAGCAGGCAGCGGCTGCTGTACACTAGCATTATTGCCCAGGCGGAAGCACCACGGCCTATGGACGGACTGCCCGAGAGACTCAGCCTCCAGTGCTGCTCACAGCATTCTATGTCGGTCATGCTTTGGGGACTGCCGATGCGAGCTGGTGACTGACGGGGGGAGCAGAGCGGCATCAGAGGGAAGTCCCTGGCCGAGATGAGACGGAGATGGGGCGCGGCGCGGCGCTTCCATGTGAGCGAGTTTCTTCTGGCTGCGAAAGGCTTAGCCGTGGGCTGTGGAGCGATGGGTGGATGTTGTGGTGAGAATAAACTCATCAAGGTTGCGATCCACGAAATAAGCAGCAGAAGAGCCTCAACACTAGCAGGGGTTGCCCTGGAGCGGGGGCCAAGACTCTGACCCAGCTGAGACACTTTGGGGGAAGGGGCTACCCAGGCTAGAGCCACATGTAGTAACTGCCCAGGTGGTCTGCGCACCTACAGGGCTGTTTGTCACACGGGGGTTCTGCACTTGAGACGGACTCCTGTTCTCAAGAATTCTCCGCTCCCCTCGCTTGCTTGCTGGCGACAGCAGCAAGAGGTCGGTGGCTGGCCTCGCTCACAGGCTACACAGTAGCTTCACGCTCGTCATCCAGATCCTTTCGCCAGATCGGACCGCCTAGCCGTTGAGCTTTCTCTACCGCATCTCCTCGTCCCATCCCATCCCGTCCCGTCCCTTCTTTCGCTCCTCGTGCCTGTTCGGCTCAAGCTGATCTACCTGCCGACCTACACTCGCAAGTTAGCCCCTCCAGACATCAGCTCCGTCTGCCGTTTTCTTGTTCTTTTCCAAATCCGAAAGAAGAACTTGCCAGAGTGAAAGAAGAAGCCGAAGAAGGAACAGCACACCGAAATGCACCCGCTACAGTACATGCCGCCAACCCGTACGTGGACACTGGTCGAACATGCACGGCTCTACAGCGTGCAACCTTTTCTGTGCATCTGACAATGTGTCACCAAGTATATGTCACATACTTCTTGCGAACAATGGCAACAGTGCGAGTCACGAATCTAGCAAACAAACCCAAAAACACACACACACACACACACACACACACACACACACACACACACACACACAAACATTAAACACAAGCAGTGTTTGCCGATCAGTCAGCCCCTGGAAGTCTATTGTCCAACAATTAAACATAACCCCATCATGACGACAGTCCATGTGAGCCCCTCTTTGCAACTGAGCCTACCCACGCCGTTGTCTGACGCAGCGGTGGATGTGATCGGCCCCGTCGCAGTCGAAGTTGCAGCCGTACTCGCACCCGTCTCAGCGGTCGTAGGCAACTCAGAGCTCGTGCTCGTCACCTTGTCTGCACCCACACTTTCCCCTGTTGTCGCAGTAAAGGCGGCACTGGCCGTCTCCGATGCGGCCTTGGAGCTCGAAGCGACGGTCCCGGTCGCAGTCGTCGCGGCAGTAGCCTTCTCCATGTCCACCATGGATCGCACCCACTTCGCGGCATCGTCGGTGGATCTCTGAAAGTAGTCCAGGTGTGTCGAGACGTCCTCTCCCTGCGCACAGACGGGATCCGTAGACGCGCAATAGGATCGGAGGATTGGTGCATAGGCATTGATCTTGTCGAGAACCGTGCCAGCGAGCGAGTAGCTGCTCTTGCCTGCGCCTGACCCGACATTGTACGGCTGCCCTGCCGTGTGCCGGGTGTCGCCAAAGAGTAAGACCGCAGCAACTGTTGCCCCAATTCAGCTTCAATTTCCAGTCCTCTCAAGTGCTGCAAGCACTGCTGAAGCTAGCCAAGGCGCTTCAGCATTGACGTGTCAAGCCAAACAGATGTGCGCTTACGATGACTGCCAGGGCTTGTCTCGGCCGAGTCGAACCCAAACACCTCGGGCTCTACTGTTTCATACATGGTGAAGTCACCTCCGTTGCCACCCAACATGGTCGCCCACAACATGTGCTCCAAGGCTGTACCCAGAGAGCACGAGCTTAGAATCCGGACAGTGCTTTGCATAGGCTGTGACTTGAGACTTGCCAGCTACCACACCCTCGTGCACAGCGACGCCGTAAACACTCCCCTCCATGTCGTCAGAGATGATATCTTCATATCCGCAATCGCTGCTGCTGGCCCCAGAGCAGATTGCATCGACCGGTGACTTTTGTCTTCCAGGGTATTGTTCATTACATCCGCGAGCGAGGAATATGTGAATGGCGTGGCAAGTGGACTGCTGTTGGGCCTTCAAAACAGGTGAGCGATGTGATGTGAGTTCTGCGTGGGTGAATCGGATGATGAAGAGGGACAAGATGATTGGGAAAAATCCCAAAATTCTGGAGCTGGAGGAAATCATGCTTGGACTTTAGCAAGTTGAGGCTTGCTTTGTCTCGCTCAAGATCTCCGCGGAATGACCTCAGCAGTCACCTCTGCAATGAATTCGATAAGGATCCCAGCTCTCAAGTAACGCAGCAGCAGACGGCTCCAGTCACGTTGGCGAGTGTGCGGCCTGACTGGGATCTGTCACTCCCATCTGATTCGTCCAGGGCGTGTCAATGGTTTTCTCCCAAACACTGACAGAAATGACCAAGTTGCACGAAGCCAAGGTCAAGATCGATCACCTTGCATGTGGGCCTCACCATGCTTTTGACCAGGTCTGGCGGCCTGTCTGCCTGTTCGTTATCTTGATTCCACCGGGCACTTATAATGAGATCAGCTGTGGGGGCAGAGCCAGGGCGGCTATCCGGTTCCTGGCATAATGACGATTAATTTCCTGTTCCGTACTTGATTATGGGACCGCCAACACGCGCAATCGTCGCCCTGGCGCTGCCTGGGAGGCTGGATGGGCTGGTCGGGTAGACTCAACGCGATGTGAACCTGACGTATCGGATTTAGGCGGAAAATTGGTACTGATAGCCGCCATGGCAGGAAACAAACGATCGCACCGTTTTCCCAATGGATTAAAGCAAGCTTGCGACCAACCACCCCCGCACTCAGCGAATACCAAAGCATCTTGGGGCTGTTTGTTGGCTGTGCCCTCCTGAATCTCTTCACAGGCGACTCATTATATGCTCGTGCTGCACATCCTTGAAGTAGTGGCGGATATTGCTCTAATCAGCACTCTCCTCCTCGCCACAGACAGACCACTGAACTTTGAGCAAAACGCGACTCTGCAGGAATTCGCCTCATGCCGGTCATGTAAATATCATGGATTTAAATGCGATGAATTTAGAATTCGATTCTGTAAAACCTAGTAGAATGAATCATGTATGTTGCCCATGCTAGTGAGATAATTTTGTGCGATAAATAGATCATATCTCAATGCACGCAAGATTGGGAAGCCATACATGTAATGACTCCGTCACCAGGATTTGTCTAGGACCGACTTTGGTTCTAAGTTAAAACTGACTTTTGAGCAAGAGTGGTTTGCGGGAATTTCTCATTGCGATCAAAATCGAATTCAAAGAGCAATCTGCGATATGACATGAGAAAACATCTCGTCCTCAAATTCGCCGGCATCCGGCAGATCCTCACTCTCATCACCGACGGTGACCTCCACAATGACGTCCTCACCATTGATGGAATAGAGGAACTCAACAGCGTAACTCTCTTGAAGTGGGTTTTGTTTCATGTCTCCGTTGATAAAGTCGTCAGCCAGACTTCTCGTGTCATCCCAAGATTTACCAAAAACTGCATCGTACCGCCCGCCCCTCATCATCGTCACGTCTTCGCAGTCCGCCCCCTTGGGCTCAATGAGTTGCTTTTCATACTCCACATCCACCTTGCGGAGGACCTCAAGAGCCTGTGACCACGTGCCACTGAGGAGACGGGTCCGCTGCAGGGTGAGGAACTCCAGCCTTGTCCCCGATTTCTTGAGCTGTGCAGCCAGGTGCTCCAGCTCTGTCAGATGCAGCGCGAGATCAGACAGGTGGATGTCGCGGAGGCTACTCCAATCCGGCTGTCCCCAGAGCTCTAGGGATTCTGTCTCAGGAAGGAGAATTTGCCCAAGGCCGGCGTGTCGATCGGCATCGAGTCCGCCGTCAGACCACCCACCGTCAACACGCAGCCAGAACCTTTCTAGGCCACTGCTGTTCGTCACGGCGGCGATGAAGTTTCCAAACGCGTCGATGTCCTCCGAAGACGGACTTTGCCGTACACGTGGCTTCATTTCGTCCTGATTCAAAAGTACGAAGCTCTTCAGGTTCATCCTGTTGATTGCCGTGCCCAACCCAATGAAGTCTTTCATGCCGACACCCACGAACAGGGGATAGTATTGCTCTGCGCATGTGTTGGTCTGCATCGATATCCTGTCCAGTCGAGCCCCGGCTTGGTGAATCGCGATCGGAATCCTGAAGAGGAGTTCAACTGGAGGCTCGCCGAGTTGCCGATCCATGGCTTCGTCCCAAGACATGGGTCGTACGAGTGAGTCTATGTCCACGAGACCAGCATATTCGTCGGTTTCGCGGAAAAGAGAGTTGTTTTGGTTGTTATCGGGGTCGTCTTCCAAGATGTCAATTTTCGACAGCTGGAAGTCGTGGAACTCGATCCCCTTGGCCCTTGGCATCCGAGCCATGGCTTCTGCAAACCTCCGGGTAAACGCATCATCTTGTCGAAGCTGTTCTTGGTCCTGATAACGTAGTCGATAGAGCTGATGAGCAATGTGTAAGAGCTGAACGTGTCTCTCTACTTCGCTCTTTTCATCGTCCCCCGAGTTTCTGCGACGAATTGCCATACAATCCGGGCTGGACTTGTCGAAGTCGATGCTCCAGGGTCCAATGGCGTCCTCCATGCCCTCGAGGCTGATGCGACCCCATGTCTTGAGAATGGCCTTTACCTTTGCCAGCGCCACCGCAGCCTCTCGTCGCCTCTCCATGAATTCCTCCGTATCGCTGTCCTCGTCTTCGGCAGCTTCGAGGTCCTCCTTGAAGCGCAAGGCTTGGCTAAACACCCGGTTCACTGCATACGAGGCGAACCGCCGGACGTCATTTGCATAAACGGAGGTGTAAAAGTGTGTCACAAGCCTGACAATATGCACCCCGTTCCGAATGACTGGATGACTGGAGATGGCCTCCAGCTTCTCCAGGGACTCGGAGTTAATTCCATCGAGGCGTACGTAATGAACTAGCAGGTGGGAGCTGCAGGCTGCGAATCGGCGACAAACCAGCCTGACATTGGCGATGTCTCTTGATGAACTGGCGAAAGATGTGTGATGGGCCTTATTGGCTGGGTTAAAAGTCTTCACTGCGCTGAATATTTCAATAAGTAGCTCGTCCGGGAGCGAAAGGATGTTCATGGGGGAGCAGTTATCGGCGTCCATGTCGACAGACCCCAAATTGTTGAACTTGAAGAATTCTTAGTATGATTTCTCATTTGGCCAACTGCAGTGCCAGTGACATCTCCTCTGTTCTTTTGGCGCTTCCATTTTCTCGCTTGCATTATATATCTTAAGCGCTGCACTCATTTGCGCTGGTCGACTTGTTGGTTCTCCCCCTGGTCACGCCTTGGCCCCCTATTTTTATCACCGGCCGGGCGGCTGGTTGGGGCTGGTCGGTCGCGCCCGCCCTTGGCCGACCCCGACCTCTGCCTTTCTGACACTGGCCTTCATTTCAACAGGATCTGTTGGATCAATCGCATGCATAATTGTTTCGACCTCTTTCTAAGCCAGTACTGTTATCCACAATTCAAACACGGACCGATCCCGAGTCAGACGTGCCAGTTATTGTCACCATCAGAGCCGGGTTTCCAGTGGAGTACGTCTCACGCGCGATATCTCTGCAGACCACAGCTTCCAAAAAAAAAAGGAAAAAACCCTCCGATCATACTTGCCGTCTTTGTTGATCCCCGTGAATCACAGAAACTCAGCACGAACAAGGCTTTGGAATGAATCTACCCATCAATTTCAAGTGCATGCAAAGGTGGTTACAAGGACTAAGTGCAACAAGTAGCACATGGCAAATATGATTGAAATACTTCCCGCTTTGAAGATATTGTGGAGTGTGTACTGTGGCATCTTGAGAAATTATCCATGTATTAAAGCGGGTGAGTAAACATTGAATGTTGAGGGAGATGGCGAACACGCTTCCGGAAAAGGAAGATGGGGAGCTCGACAACAAGCGACTCCAATCGTCCTTTGTGATATATTTGAATTTGCGATAATATTGCCACAGAACGCCTTTCACTTGAGTGCCGTGTATCGGCGTGGTCAAGATGAGTTATCCGCCTCTTTGTCCACGGGACTCGGCAGCGCCTCTTTCCAGCCACTCAAGAACTGGTCTTGAGAACGCCGAGTTTGTCTCAACCACCCACCATCTTCATCGCAAGATACTCATTCAGACCACCTGAATAGCTAGCAACAGAGTGAGCGAAAATGAGATTTCGCAGACTGACATGTGCCATCGCGACGATCGGCATAATTGGCATAACCACGGTTAACGCAAATTGTAATCCATTAAAAGGTAAGACGAATAACATTCAGGATCTGAACCCAGAAATTCCTCCTGGATCACCTTGTTAATGTTTTCCAGAGACGTGTGCTCCTATTCCGGGCATCACCTCACCAATTCAGCAGGACTTCACCAAGTTTAAAACCGAGGATGTTCCCAAAAACGGCTGGACTATTGCGAACTACGCGAGCTTCCGTACGGACAGCAAGGATGGCGGTGTTTTCCCCATAGAAAAACGCGGCGATTCGCCGTATATCTGGACAACAGGTTACTTCCTTTACGGCCATGTCGATGTGACGATGCAAGCAGCCCCAGGGACGGCCGTAATATCGTCAGCTGTCCTGATGTCTGATACGGCCGACGAGGTCGACTGGGAGTGGAGCGGCAATAACTATCGCCAACAGACGCCTAATGTGCAGACGAACTATTTCGGAAAGGGTATCACTGGCAGTTATGATCGGTCGACATCAGTGTCTACGGCCTTCGAAATGACAACGGAACTACACAAGTACAGCATAGACTGGACCGCCGAGAGCCTGACGTGGTATATCGATGACAAGGTTGTCAGGACGCTGTTGAGGAAGGACTGCGACAATGGGGAGCACCAATATCCCCAGACCCCATCGCGATTCCACCTCGGCGTCTGGGTCGCAGGTGACCCAGATAAGCCGGAGGGTGTTAGACAGTGGGCCGGTGGTGATGCAGACTACACCAAACTGCCCTACACCATGTACGTGAAGAGCGTGAACCTTGAGCCGTCATCGAAGTGTGCCTACTTCAACTACACAGATAGGAGCGGTTCGTCCGACAGTGTCAAATGTCTAGCTGAACTGCCCAAGTCTGTTTCTTCAATGGTCAGCTCAACCGCACTCAACACCCTTAGCGCTGCTCAACCAGCACCAGCTACCACCTCGAGGGTCATCAGCAGCTCGAGTGCAAGCTCGTCCTCATCGAGCCGAGTTACAGTTGCGGGAGACACGGCTTCGACCAATACTGCATCCAGCCGCAACAACCGAGTAGCCGGGGGCTCCGGGTCTGTTCAGCTCACGACAAGTACAGTGTACAGGACGACCGTCTTTTCAACAGTGACATCCTGTAATACAGCAGTAACAAACTGCCCCGCCGGTAAACCTCTTGTCTCGACTGTTCTCGTCACGGATGTCGTAGTCGACTACACCACAGTCTGTCCTGTCACTGAGGACAAGGACCGGTCCTCGACATCGAAGCCAGAATCCTTAACAGCAGGAATACAAGCGGCTCCTTTGTCGGATCCGGTTGCACAGAATTCTGCTTCCCTTTCGGCTTTATCTTCCAGCGGGCCTTCTTCAACGTCTTCAACAGGTCCCTCGTCTACATCTCCAAGCAGTTCCTCCACTTCATCCAGGCGTCCGTCCTCTCCCCCTTCAGATGGATCCTCCGTGTCCTCGGCGGGGGCATCCACATCAACCGTGAAGGGTTCCTCATCTAGCAATACGCCGGAAATGGCAACATCGTCAGTCAATCCGATGAACCGTCTCGCCTTGCAACAACCAACTGCTCCCGCTTCTTTGTCAGCCTCCACGAGCTTCCACAGTGCATCTGGCGAAATCACTGGGACACAATCCAAGCAAGATGTTGCCCCATCTGGAGTTTCCATCACAGGGCCCACCATCTCACCGGAACTGACAACCTCCACGATCTACAGCACCAACATCTATACGGTGACCTCATGCGGAGCAGAAGTGACGAACTGTCCGGCAAAGTCAACAGTACTCTCAACAGAGGTCGTAGCGGCTTACACAACTGTCTGTCCCGTCAATAGTGAGTCATCAGCATCGCCTAGTGGTTCTCCAGGCTCATCTTTAGGCAATCCAAACGGGCCTCTTCCGAGTGATAGCGCCGCGCCCCAATCACCATCCTCATTGACATTCGCACGTCCCAAAGTTGGCGTGCAGATGCAGTCCTCACAGCTAGCGTCTCCTGGAAGCCCAAGTTCACCTGCGGTGGATAGCAGCGCAATATCGTCATCCTCAACAATCAAGCCTTCCGAGGACGGTTCGCAGGAGCAGTCTTCACAGACGACAACTTCGGGCAAAACTAGCGCACAGCCCTCGAGCGATGGCCCACCACCACCGTCTTCGTCGACAATTGTACCTCATGAGGGCGGGTCGGAGAAGCAATCGGAGAAAGTAGCGTCATCAGCCCACCCAAGCGCGACTGCCCCAAGTAGCGATGCCCTGCCGCCGTCTTCATCCACAACGATTTCCCCATCCGGCGCACATGACGTGCCACTAGCGAAATCACTGGCTGGATCCCATGCCGCGACGATGTCGATGGAGTACGGCCAGGCCAGCGCGTCGCTGTACAACACAGACATGGAAGTGAAAGCTTCGGGACCATCGACAGCACCGGCCACCTTGCCGTCAGACAAGGGAGGCGATACCCCTCTGGTAGCTCAGAACCACGCCATCCCGGGTACGGATATCTCTCAAATAGCCGAGGAGACAGGAAACTCTCACTCCTCTGCTGGCCTTGTCCATCCCGCTCCGGCAAGTAGCGACGAGGGGCCTCCGACTACCAGGAGCACGATAACACGAACGACAACAGTCAGGCTGACGAGCACGCGGCGATCGACTTCGACCCTCTACAGCACGTCCGCAACGGTCATGACCAGCTGTGCCCCAGGGAAGTCCGGTGCGGACTGTTCCACCATCTCGTCGACCACCACCATGATCATTTCGAAGTTGGTTACGCCCGTGACCTTCACGTCGACGGGCGTTTCTACGACAACGGAAACAGTCGACGTCGCCTTGTCTTCTGCTGCGGCTCAGGGAGGGTCTGGGGTCGCGGGAGCCGGTACAGGCACAGGCCAACAGCCTGGGGCAGCAAAGACGGCTCTAGCAACGATTGCGGGAGCGGGACGAGCCTTTGAGGTAGTCCCTGGGTTGCTGTTGGCGCTTGCCATCGGTGTCTTCTTCTTGTAATTTGTGAATACAATGCCAGTCGGCATGGTGGATGGGAATTCTTAGCGTATAGAACGACGCACAACTCTGGTTCATGTTTTCCCGGTCTCAGTAATATGACTTTTGAACAGCTCCTGTATGCCACCCGCAACTTTCTGTGAGTGGATCCGCCGATCGCGTTGAAGATGGCAGGCATCATGGACAGTGTCACCGGTGGGCCGCCATGCCAGCTAACACCAGTGAGTTGAGCACATGCCATGGGGCGATGACAATCTCGTTCAGCGTGCTCACAGTCTTTACTTGTGACCTTGCGGAGAGGTTGAGACCAAGCACTTGCTTTGTGGAACTCGAACCACATAGCCCCGTGGCCATAATTAGTTGATCAACCAATCTCGGCTGTCGATGAGAGACTTTCAATGAAAACATGATTGACTGCCAAATGTCCCTAGTATGTTTTGCTCCAGGTGTTCTCGAACACACTCTTGCTCTCTGGAGGGTCAAGCTCATCGTAGAGCACGTGGCCGAGCCTGAAACATGGTCTCCAGAGCATGCAGCGGGTCGAAAACAAGTCGGCCGAATCGGGCCCAACTGTGTCTCAATGCTGGGTTTTTGATGTGATCGACCGCGGCCAATCAAACCCAGGCAGCGAGCGGTTGGACTGGGAGGGCGGCCTAAGGATTGGCTCCAGTTGCGCTTGCCGAAATATGGGAATTCGGCGATAGAACGGGCTCGGACTCGAGTTTCTTCCCTGTCTTGATTGGGAATCTTCTTTCAGCTTTGCCGCGGCAGTGGCCAAGCCGCGGACAGAGTGCAGGGAAGGCGTATGGCAGTGGCCGTTGTGAAAGAGGCAGACCCCTAGTCGCAGCCGAGTCGCAGCCGGGACGATGTGCGTCGCAAGATCAGGGGCTTGCGCGGCTCAGCTGGCGGGTGGGAGGCGCAGCCGACAGGCTAGGGATGGGCGGCGGCGTAGCGCTGTGAGAGGTGCAGATGCGGAATACGCAAAGGTATCAGACCAAACTGGTTGACTGCCAGATGAGGTTCGGACTGCCCCGCGGGATCAGGCTGTCAGTGTAGGTAGCCTGTCTGTCCTTGGTGGTTGGATCGAGATCGCTCTCTCTGCTCCTTGTTGGGATTGTGTAAATAGAGCTCTGGCAGCTGTGGTGGTGTTGGGGACTGCGGAAAGGGAGCCCTGGGCAAGTTGGCAAGCCAGCAGGCAGGCGGGCTGCTGGCTGGGCTGGCTGGAGCTGGCTGACAGTTGAAAGCCAGAAAGCGTGGCTCCTCCCCCACCACTAGCCCACTCTCAATGTTGCATCGCGAAAGGACGTGGGCCTATGGATCGGCCAGGGGCGCTGGGGAGAGTGATGTTGCAACGAAAAGCCACCTACGTATTGACACCACCGGCTTGAACTTGTGAAGTTCTGCTGATCAGCAATTTGCCCCTCAGAATGTGAGCATCTGCCGCAACGACACTACTCTAGGTCAGACACATGGTATCATGAACTAGAAACCTAGAAACCCATGGCAAGCACAAATTAACGTTGTTCGACCCGGCTGAAGGGCTGTGTCGTGGTTTGTTGACTTCGACAAACAGGCCCGGAACTTTGTGCTCGAAGAGGCAAAGACGCGGGCCAGATGCAGAATGGGTCGGCCGCAGCGGAGGGTGGCCAGTTCGAGAGGAGCAGCCGGACTGTCGGGGCAGTCTGAGGGAGGGCATGTCCGATAGCCACTTCACCACCAGACACACCACGAGACAGGCCTCTCTGCACAGCCTCGACAGGTTCGAGCTACAGTCTGGCACACCGCACTGGCTGAGACGAGCCTATCAATCACGCCAGCCATGCCCATGGTTTCCAAGTGTCGTACGCAGTCGTAAGTTTCTGCAGCCATGTAAGCTGCAGAAATACGAGATGATGCGAACAGTAAAAGAAAACTGGAGAGAAAATGCCAGAGATGGTGCAAGCAAGCGGCAGATGGAAGCTGTTGTGGGCACCCCACAGCAGAAGTGCAGACTTGATGCAAGCGGCGACAGAAGGTGCACTGCTGTGCCCAGGTGGTACTGCCCAAACATTGTCGAAACGGAGCAACAACACGGTGAGCCAAGCCGTCGGGACCCTATGCACCTGCACTACACCACTGCACAGTATGTACCACCAGAGACAAGAAGGGTCCAGCCCAGACCTGTCTCAGGCCAGGCTGGTAGCTTTTGTTAGCGCGCAGCAGTCCAATCCCACTGTGGATCTTATCAGCCTGCTCTTCTGAGCTGTCTCGCGGGCCCCACTTTAGGCCTGGTTACCATGGAACCTTGGAAGGCGAAAAGAAGCATCGCCCACCTGTCGATGATCACTTTTCTGTGTTGTTGGCTTGACGGATCATGACAGGCTCGACGTGCGTCCGCACTTGACTTCCAGCCCAGGACCAGCCTAATCCATCCGCTCCGGATCAACACGACCACACAATGACAGACTGAATAATTGCAATGCGAAAGCTCATTCAATTATCCACTCGTTCCCAATCCAAGTCTTGTTTTTGTCCTGCTCTTTTCCTTGGGCCTGGAGTGTCGTCATTCACCCAGTTTGCCATCCAACCACCAAAAGCCTGTCGACGGCGACAGAAATAGCCTTTCACTTTGCGCCCGCCTCCGCCTCTTTCTTTATCCTAGTCCCTGTCACCTCGACCTCGGAATCGCTGCCCTCAGGGTTCTAGGCTTGCTGTTTTTTCCCCGGGTCGCCCGTCACAGTATCCCCCCAACCGCGACCAACCCCCCCCCCTTCTCTTCCAACCCCAGCAAGACATCGCACGTCCAGCGTCTCAAGACCGGCGCTTCCTCGACCACTGGCGGCTGTACGTACTCTACATGCCTACTTCTCCCCGTCTTTCTGCCTTGTAGGCAGTGATTGACATCGTCCCAAGTTCAGCAGAGTTTCCAATCCCGACTATAGCGTTCCTATCCCACGATCCGCGCACCTGGACCGCCTGGACCATATTTCCACACAATTAATGTCCCATGCCCGCTACATCACCCAGCCTATTCCCTGCACCATAGGACGGAGAGACAACAATAACAACACCACTATTCGCAAATCCCGCCGCCTCTCTCAAGCTGCACACTTCCAGCTTCCCAAATCCACCGTTGACCCATTGCTGTCAAAATTGTCCTGATTTTCCTGAGCAAAGTGCACACACATGGAGGAGCTGCAGATATAGGGAGCCGACTATTTACATCCGCGAGCCACGAGCCATATTTCCGCCGGTTGGCTGGCTGACCGTAGCGGCTGCCCCACGACGTCAGTGCCTCCTCGTGCCCCAACGCCGCCGGGCCGCACAACACGACAGCTCAGGTCCACCAGCCCCTCTGCGCTGAAGCAACGACTTTGTCGTCCTTTGCGACGACTCCTAACCGACTCAACGTCTCCTCTATCGTCAACAGCCACCCCCCCCCCTTTCAGCATGGAAGCCGCCGCAGGAGCGGTGCTGTCCACGGCACACGAGCTCTACACCCGCGCAAACGAGACCTCTACCGACACCTCAAAAGATGAACGGCCGCCCGTGTACAAAGTAATCGGTATAAGTTTGGCCATTGGCTCCGGCCTGTTTATCGGAACCTCGTTCGTGCTCAAGAAGGTCGGGCTGTTAAAGGCCAATGAGAAATATCAGGAAGAAGCCGGCGAAGGCTATGGCTACCTCAAGAACGCCTTTTGGTGGTCAGGCATGACCCTTATGATCCTGGGCGAGGTGCTCAATTTCGTCGCATATGCATTCACAGATGCAATCCTCGTCACCCCGATGGGAGCCCTGTCCGTCGTCATCACCAGCGTTCTGTCGGCCATATTCCTCAAAGAAAGGTTGAGTATGGTTGGCAAAGTCGCCTGCTTCTTGTGTATTGTGGGATCCGTCGTCATCGTCATGAACGCGCCCGAGGAGTCCTCGGTCGCAGACATCCAGGAGATGCAGAAATTCGTGATTACGCCCGGATTTCTTAGCTATGCCGGCGTAATTCTCATTGGCTCCGTCATTGTCGCGTATTTTGTTGGGCCAAAGTATGGGAAAAAGAACATGATGGTGTACATCTCCATTTGCAGCTGGGTTGGAGGCCTGAGTGTCGTTGCAACTCAGGGTCTGGGCGCCGCGATCGTCGCGCAGATTGGCGGAAAACAACAATTCAATCAGTGGTTTATCTATGTCCTGCTGGTGTTCGTCATCGGAACACTGTTGACGGAGATTATATTCTTAAACGCAAGTTGGCACCCCCTTTCAAGTTATATATGCCATTGCTGACGCTCTTTACAGAAAGCATTGAACATTTTCAATGCGGCGATGGTCACTCCCACCTATTATGTCTACTTCACCAGTACGACCATCATCACTTCCGCCGTGTTATTCCAAGGCTTCAAGGGGACTCCTACCTCGATCGTCACCGTTGTGATGGGTTTCCTCACCATATGCTCCGGGGTTGTCTTGCTACAGCTGTCCAAATCTGCCAAAGATGTGCCTGACACAGCAGTCTTCAGTGGCGATCTTAACCAGGTCCGCACAATTGCTGAACAGGAGCAGGCCGAGACGGAACCAAAGGCCGATGCTATCCGGGGGGCCGCAGCACTGGTCCGTCGGTTTTCTACGACGCGCGAGAAGATGGAGATCGAAGAATTGAAGCGGCTTCGCGCAGAGAAGGAGGCGGAGCGGCTCGAGGCAGTCAGTGAGGACGGTCAGCCGCAGTTTGAATGGGACGGTTTGCGAAGGCGTAGAACAAGTAAGCCTCTTTTACCTCGCCCTGCCATTCTCCTGCCCCTACCCTGAGCTAGGAGAACCGAGCGGGTTCCAGCAAACCCCCGGAAAGCATTGCCAACCTGGCATTGCGGCCTCTCCTCATCCCTGTCGGCTGGAGAAATGAAATGTAACACCTGACTAACAACTGTGCAGCGCTCGGAAGTCAATACAGCAGGCAGACAACTACGCCGCATAACACGTTCCCAATGACGCCAAACACTGGGGCTTCGCATCCGCCGCTGGGAATGTCTCACTTCCCAACCGATGAGGAACTCGCTGAGCAAGACAGACCCTTTAGTGCAGGCCTCTCTAGCTTCATGGGTACCATCCGATCGCGTGCAACCAGCGTCTTGCCAGGACATCCAGACTTCAGGCAGTCATCTGTGGGAAGCGACACTTCCAACGCCCTCAATATCTCTTCCAATAAGATGCAAAGCCCCATGCACCCTGTGCAACTTACCGAGATTTCTGTGGCGCATGGTGGTGCTTACGGGGTACCCGCTGGCGTGAAGACCGAGTATGACCCGGGCTCGCACGGCTCTTCCGATAGTATCGGCGGTCATGAAAGACACATTCACTTCGGCGGCGAGACTCGGCACACGCCCGATAACGCAAGTCTTGCGCCTCCCACGCCACCGCCGCATGCCCAACCGCACTCAGCTAGAAGACAGTTCTCATTCCAGAACGTCTTCAAGCGACACCGGGACCATGGAAACGATGGCGCAGAGGACAGGCCGGCAAGCTCCAAATCCGCGAGCAGGCCCATCTCTAGCAGAGGATACAGCGCTCCGCACGCAAAGGCCGCGACTGGTAAGCCTTGTGATAGGGCACTTCAAGTGGAACTCACTGTCTCAAGACCGCATAGCTAACCACACGATACAGAGGAGGAACGTTTAGGTCTCGTAAAGGGCGACAGTAATGACCAAGGGCCTGGTTACTCGTCAGCTCCGGCGTTGCCCTTGTACGAGGAAGACGACTTTGAGGGTTCTGACGACTATATGTACGACGACGACGCTTTGTACAGCGATGACAAGATGACGCGCTATGGCCGCGGTATCACGGACAGCCCGCCGAGGGGCCGAGCTGGAAGCGATAGTTCAAACGAGAAGGGCAACGAGCCTCAGAAAGGCAGGTGGGAGAAGGGCCGGGGCAGCAGCAGGGACCAAACGCCGCCAACGCCGCCACCCAAGCCACCAGCGCACGGGAGTGGGAGCGGAAGCGGCAGTGGCAGCGGGACTCGGACACCCAGAGGCGCTGCGTATATATGATAAGTTCTCTGGGGAATATTGCAGCTGAGCCGCTGCTGTACGATACGACTCGGTGCGACGACTTTCCAGGCGTCTGGTGTGTTTTCGCGGGGGCTGGGTCTGCTGGTTGCATTTCCTGAAGCAAGTGGGCAAATCGTACGCCCATTTGGGATTGGCATGTTAGCATTGGGTGTTATATGGTACCGGGAATACATATAGCATTGGGTGGAATCGGAGCGTGGGAAACAAAGCATAGGCTTGCCGGCCGGGATAGATACATACAGCACTGCTGGATGGGCAGAAACCATCACAGGCCTCCTCTGGTGTATATATTAGAAGGGATGGACATCTTAACTAAATTAGCAGCAGCCGTAATGTAGTGAACGCTCGAATGAGAAATGACCACAATATTTGTATCGTTTGACTGTTTCCCTTAACTATTGCGAGCAAAAATATGTGTTTTTCGAGAGATGGGCCCAGGGCGGTCAAAATAATCTTCTATTCTGGCCATGATCTAGGTGCACGTATACGATTCCCACTGGCGGCGTGAGAGGCCAACATTACTCTCAGACACTGGCAGTGCCCCCAGCCAACAAACTAGTAGGGGATTGTGAAGTTTGCAGTACTTGCACTCAATCACAACCCCCCTACCCCCCTACCTTGATCTATGCGGCCCGGCCATTGTATGGAACACCAGCTGATACATACGCCCAATTGGACTGCTTCACGGCGAACCTCGAGCTTAAATAGCACAATATCACCGTCTGCAAGACCTCGACTCTTTTCGAGGGATGGCCACATGATACCAAAAGGATATTCCACCATGATCATTGCGTAAATAGATGATTACCAACGTGATGAGATGATTAAAGTATGAGGCAGCACCTGGGCATGTAAAGGTCCTCCAGCCACGTACCACCGCCAGAGGAGTGTAACGAGGAAATCGCTGGATGATGAATGAGCTACATTGGTGGGTGTTATGAGAGAGTAAATGTCAAAGACGAGACAAACAAACTGAAATGAGTATGTGCGGGACAAATCGCTAACCGCGCACACAATGTTCCTTCTGCATGCTGTGTTGTCGTGATGACCCATGATTTCCTTCTCGGAGCGTGACTGTATGATTGTATGGGTTCATTTTCATTAAAAGCCTGCTGTCTGACCCCATCGGAAGACCATTTGGCTTTGAAGGAATCATTTCCGGATGGCTTCCTGATGCGTCCTCATCAATTCCTTCTTAATTAGCTCGCCGTCGCCCGTTGTGGCCCCCAATCGATCCGTTCCTCATCACCTAGACCGACTCCTTCGTGCGTTCCTGCTCTTCCCTCCCTTGAAATGGTCCGTTGGACCACAGTAGTTTCCTCGGTTGTCGATATGCCCGTTCGCCATCGAGGTGCCGACCACTGCCCTGGAGCTCTTCTCTGTCGCGTCCGCGGCCCTGGTCGACGCCTCTGCGCTCTTCCCGGCCGCCTTCGCCGCCTTCATACTTGCTGCCGCTGCGTCCTGACTCGCGTTGGCTGAAACTGAGGCTGGTAGCAGGGCGAGAACCGTGGCCTAGAAATTTTTTAGAATTGGGATACCTGCTGCTAACGGCGAACGAGGGGCAAAAGATATGTCTGGAGAATGTCTCCACCCACGAGGTAAAGGAGGATTCTACTGACCATGGTTGCGACACTCGCCCACAAGGTCTTCTTCTTGAACCATGGCTTGTCGCTGATACCATCGTCGTCTGCTGCTGCTAAGCTTGAGTGACCTGGACCGGGAAGCGTAGAGGAGCGATGACGATGGTCGGGGTCGCGGCCCCGTTCTCGGTCACGGTGTCTGCCTCTGTCCCGTGAGCGCACCCTGATTTGCTTGCTGCTGGTGGATGGTCCGTCGAGGTCGTCGAGTATGTCTGATGCAGAGGGGCGCCTCCGTCGCCGTTGACGTCTTCGGTGATGATAATTGTCGGCATCCGGTGACCCAGAGCCGGGCGATGCGGACATCGAGGGCGAGGAGGAGTGATGGCTGCGACGGCGCTCGACTTCTTTGACAGACATCCTTCTTAATTCTTTGAAATTCGGACCGCTAGATCGTGGGCATGTATTACATAAAGGACGACCTCGTCAAACAACAGAACATTGATGCCAAAACCATATCGTACAGCTCTTGCTGGGGTATCGAGCCCTGAAAGTTGTGACTACAACGGAGAAGAGTAGACAAGCAGTTCTTTGAGATGTGCCTCACTTCTACATGTGTATCCGCTTGAGCAGGTGCTTCCCTGAAGACGCTGCCGCTAGCCCATCCCGTGCTTTGACTGATGCCCAAGCTTATAAGAGAGGTCAGCCCTGGATACCCCAGACAGCGAGCTAGCTCCGAGCTACGGAGGGAAAAAAGCAAAGGGAATATGAACACATTTTCGTCGTGACCAAGACACAGAAGGTTAGGCGCATCAGATAAGGTTGGCACTTGCGCCCAATAGTGTGGTGGGAGCGTCACTCTGTCGCTGCCAACGGTTCGGAGGTGCTTTGATACGCCTTATTCTGTGGCAACACCACGGCTTTAGGCAAATATCACCGGATTCGCAATGCTGTGATCCCCCATACCACGTGGGATGGTGTGAGTGTTTCGACGGTGATGGTTGGACATTGGTTGGCGGTTGAGCGCCGAGCCAACGACAGTTCTGGGATCCGCCTCCTCTTGCACTGGATCGTCGCGGAGGGAGGTGGAGATTCTCACGGCAGATAACGATGTCTGTGAACGGAGCATGTTCGACGCATTAAGTTTCAGATAATGAACAAGGTTTTGCGAATTTTCAGATGTCATGATGGTACCTTGAGTCCAGCCCTCACATGGATGTCAGCTGTATGTGACCCGAACTTCGGGATATAGCTGGACGAATCGACTTGTCTTGTATCTGGGCATAGGATGAGAGAAGAGGGACCAAGGTTGGAACTGACGTAGTGGAACATCATTTCTAGGAGCTCCCTGGCTCCCAAGCCGCCATCTCTAACGTCCAGCCAATTAAGTCGGACGGAAAGCGATTCCTCTAGCTGATTTCTTCTCGCCTCTGTGAAACATCCCAGGTCTGGGAAGCATGCGGCTCTGACCTAACCGAACTTTTGGATGTGAGTGGCGACAGTAATACTTCTGCAAGTAGGCAACCTTGTTGCAGTCAAACTTCAATTACCAGAGGATGCAAAGAGGCAGACGACTTCATGCGAGACTCTGTATGCCAAGAGGCTGATTGAATGTAAACCTGAAAAGCTTCTCTCACTCATGGATTCGATGGCATTGCTTGACGTGGCAGTGATTCCATTCTGAAGACAAAAGAACCATATATGCAACTACATGACCACTGTGAAGTATATCTCGGTACTTGGCTGCTTACTCAAAGCACAAGGAACGCTCGTATTAAAACTGAATCATATCCTTGACTCATAACGCTGTCTTGCTGCGTTTCCGCCGAAGCAGGCTTGAACATATTGCATGTGATACTGGCCATTGCCCATTGATGGAGATACTGTGAGCACAGGCAAATCTCTCCTCACCATCACATCACGCCTTTACTTGTACGCGAAAAACTCGCAGACGCGTTAGCTACATGATGAGCTGCTTACCTGGGCCGCACATATATTCTTTTCTTTTTAAGCAAAGCCGTTTGAGCCTTACAGGAGACCCACGACTTCGCTTGGTGCCGGATAACGCATGTCCAAGGTCCAGCACCAAGTCTCGCCTTTCAGTATTATGTCGCTTGGAAATGGGTTGGAATTGCAATTGTTATATACTTACCAAAAGCGAATTCACCATGTTTCTTTTAGTCTCACGAGGTACTTGTCTAGGTATCTTTCCCAAATAACTTCAGCCAGAAGTGCCTCAGGCATGCATGGAGGCCAACATGATTGCAAACATAATTCTTCAAGTCTTCCAACAGCTGGAAGATGGATGGGGTCAGGCTGGTCTGCACTATCAGATCATATCCCCTCGTTCGCTTATGCTCATCTGAGTACCACCTTATTGGCTCGAAAATTGTACTTTTGCAATGATCAAATTCCGAAGGCAAGTCTAGATCTTGTTCTAGCTGAGGTAAAGCTAACCGCCACCCTCACTCAAGTGACCAGTCTACTGTCTTGACTTTTACCACTAGCCTCATACTTTGCTCGACGATGCCCACTAGCAGCAATTGGTACCTTGGTACTTGCTTTGGAACGCGAGGCCCGACTCGCAAACCAACCAAGCAACCCGGAGACAATAATGCATGTTAGTAGAGTCATTTTGTGCTAGCGAAGTGCCGACATCAGAGAAACCGCCCCCCCCCTTCTTTTTATAAATCAGGACTGGCATTGGATAATAAAATCAATGTGATCTTGCTGAAACTCTGCAAATCTGCTAGATGATTCAAGGCTTTCACAATGTGCAAGTGGCCTGTCAAATATGTCTAATGAGAAACTGATCGTTCCTGCTCCAGGGTCTACAGGAACTTCGGAAAATTTGCGATTCTCAGAACAAGGCAGCGATGACTGGTCCTGCACTAAACACTTTTAGTGACCACACTTAGTGATTTAGACTGTTGTTACTGCTTCCAACATATCGTCGGAGCCTCGTCCAAAATATCGCATGATGGTTCCAAAACTCCTACAGATTTTTTAGTATACTTGAATACCAGTACATGAGGGGACAGCAGCTGCACGGTTCCAGGACGAATGAATGCATGACCAGTCGAGCACCATAGCTCGTGGGCTGTCTCAAGCGCATGAAGATGCTACAAGGCCAACAAAGCTTTGTCAGGATCCTCCTCGACCGGCGCGTCTGTGCTAAGGGACGGGGAGCACACTGCGCCATCTAGCTCGAAGACGGCTTCTCCCACAAACTCATGGCCCGGATAATTGCTCTCAAACTTTTCTCCGAGGTGGTTTGTTTCTGCCATGATCATTTTGCAGACATACACTTCCTGACACCATCGCACACATCTGTATCCTGACGGCTCATATACCTACCCATGGCCGCGATGGAATCGCTCACCTCGACCTTGCTGCCTGTGTTGCCAGCCTTAGCTGGCGGCGAGGCGCCCCCTTCCGTCCACAACCAACCTGCGGTCTTTGACAATAAAACCTCGGTGCCGCTGCTTGTCGTAGGTGACACCTGCGGATATATTGTCCCTCATAAGAACGCATCTATTTGCGGATACGGACTTTGCTGCAGTTTGAAGAGTGTGAGATGTCTCCTCCCCTGAACAGCTTCTACTCAACATGCTAACTTGCGAAAATAATAGAATACATGTAGCTCTGATGAGCTATCGTGTAGTGCAATCAACTGTCTCCCTAAGTACAGCACTGGGTGCAAATTCCAAGGCAGTATCAACGGCGAGCTACAGCCACACGCCCCATCGCTCGGCCAGGACTCATCACCGTCTCTCCGGAAGCGACAGAGCACGACCGAAGAGTATGCGGAGTCCAGTTCCTCATCTTCTCCGGACCTGTTTACGCGCCCATCTCTCTCCTGGCTGGCTCATCTGCCGCGCCCCGAGCTGGGATCGGTGCCCTACGGAGAACTGATCACCACCTGCAACGAGCCTGGGACAGTCGCCCTGACCTTTGACGACGGGCCATGGCAGTACACCCAGGACCTTCTCGACATTCTCCGCGACTACGAGGCCGAGGCGACCTTCTTCGTCTGTGGTGGCAACATGGGCGGCGACGGCCAGATCACCGACTACGGTCATCCCAGTCTCCTGCGACGCATGATCGACGAGGGCCACCAGGTCGGCACGCACACCTGGGCGCACTCGGACCTCACCACGGTCGACGATTTTGACATCCTCGACCAGCTGCTGTTCAACGAGCAGGCCCTCGTGCAGGCCCTGGGGCGGATCCCCACGTACTTCCGCCCGCCCTACTTCAGCACCAATGACGCCGTGCTCGACACGGTCGGCCAGCTTGGGTACCACGTCATCAACGCGGGCGTCGATACCAACGACTGGAAGGGCGACTATGACGCCGCTTGGCAGGCCTTCAGCCAGGCGGTCCAGCAGGGCCAGTGGGACGGGTCCGCCGGCAAGATCGTCCTGGCGCACGACATCCACGACCGCACCGTGCACGAGCTCGCCGCCTACATGATTGAGCAGGCACGCGACGCCGGGTTCCGCCTCGTCACCGTGGGGGAGTGCATGGGCGATCCGGAGCAGAACTGGTACCGCGACCCCAGGACTGGCGGGTCTTACGGCTCTACTAGCAGCAAGCCGGTCAAGCGCGACGCGACCTCCCCTCTTGATGGGCAGGACGAGGGGCCTGTGGGGTTGTTGAGGAGCTACTACCCCCCAAACACCACTGAGAACCCTCACAAAGTGCCCCTGAAGTTCGGACATGGGCCTGCTCTCCTGCCCATTCCCACCGCTACCGAGAAGTTCAACACACTTATCACCCGGGCAGCCGAGCCTACCGACACTGCTGCTGCTGCTGCTGCTGCTGGCGTGTCGCGGCCAAGACTGGAAGACCACGATTCGACGCCGCAGCCACGGCCCATTCCGCTCACCTTTGGGCCCGGTGCAGGGCCCAGTGCAGGGTCCGTCACTGGGGCCGGCTCTCCTTCCTTGAAGGCAACCTCTGCGCTTGTCCTGGCTTTGGTCGTGGTGTGTTTCCTCCTCCAGTGATCGAGAGCAAGAAGTCGACGGGGTGTTCTCGGGTCCTGAAGTTCCAAAGACAGGGAATGACAGTTGTGAGGGTTGGACTTGGGCTTGGACTCGATGGGTTTCACAGCTACCCGAAGACAGTGTCGACAAACAGCCCCGGGAGGCCGCCGGCCGATTTCTTGCCCCACTGAGAGTATTCATCCCTTAGTTCTTAATACAATAATTGCTTTTTCATATTGGCAGTATTGCAACCTGAACTGTGGTTGCCATGGTAGAAGACAGCAATTGGATTCTGGATGGAAAAGTTGTAAGTGGAAGTCAGTTCCAGTCAGGCAATGCGTCGGGGCTTTCGTACGGTACGCCTCAGGCCCTGGGTTCTGCACCTGTAGACCATCGTCAGCTATGTTGTCACCGGATAAGACCAACCCGATTGGAAACTTACTCGACCGTCATAAAACCCGTCTGATGATGTGGACAGTGTGCAATAGGCTGCAGCTACTTTTCAGGCTCACCACTGGCCCTACGAGACCTTGTCGTAACACATTTTCTTTTATACCTTTGTACAAATTTCAGAATGGTTGACTGTTGAGCACCATCTCTCCCCAAGAGACCCAAGGTGAAATGCCAAATACTTCAAGGGGCTTTTTGCCGTGGAAAAATGGTGACAACCCCTCCAACTATTTACCAGTGCGCTTTTCCTCCCCACTTTCACTTCCCCGACAGCGAGCTCGTTGCCATAAGGCCGTGGCCCCGAGTGCCCCCTTTCCTTCCTGAGCTTCCATTCAGCCCATCTCACCACCCTCCACGCCCAGGTCTAGCCTCTTCCAACCCCAGCACTTGGTTGATCTTGGCTGCCAGCTCCCTGGCGCCAACCATCAGGCCCTCTGCTTCTCTGGAATGCTCTGGCCTGCCGGCCGCCCTCTCTAACTGGATGATATCTTGCATGGCCTGCACCGCCCTACTGAGCAGCTGCACCGTCCAGCGTCCTATGTTTCCGCCGCCTTGCTGGCCATCCAAACCCCGGCGCTCCACCTCGCGCACCCATAGCTCGCAGGCCATCAGGATCCACCGGACCACGACCTTTCGACGCCTGCCAGTGAAGGGCGCCTCCTGTGCATCAAGTATGCGTTCAAGTACACGGGTGACGATGGCGTGCGCAACGCCAAGATTGTTGACAAATAGCAAAACAGGCCAGGTTGGATCCGCCTGGATCTCCTCGTTCTGGCTCTGGTTGATTGCATATTCGCATAGGATTGTGAGGACAGTGTCAATCGGGAAGACGTGGTTGTTCATGCTGGTCCTGTGAGCAATGTCTTGGACCTTGTTGACCACATGCTCATACGGCAGCGGGGGCGGGCCAAGTTCATGGTCATCGGCAGGCCGACCGCGTTCCTCCCAGTTGCGATATGCTTCCTCTGTCTCGTAATGGGCAGCGTTGATGAGGCTGCGCCATGTGTCGGCAATGAGACGCGGGGCATGGTGGTCGGCTGCGTGGTAGATGAGCAAGGAGAGGTCGTAGTAGTTTGCTGGCTCGGCAAAACCATTGAACAGCTGTGGATCGCATGGTCAGCACACATGGGGATATTTCGTTAATGTTGTCCGTGGCAAAGCTCACCTCTGTCAACGAAAGTATGGGGCCGTTCAGAGCCTGCTCGCAGTCGCCCTTGCGATCATCTGGGATTCGATCATCCGCCTTAAGCCTTTCGAGGAGATCATCCTGGATATGCGCGATCTCCAGTAACGTCGTCACATCGTGGTTCAGAACCTGCTGATGCTGCCGGCTAATGCCAACCGTAGACACGCTAGCATTGCCTTTGGCACGGCTCAACAGCGTGATGCGGTCCTTGATTCCTATTTCGAGAACCTCGTTCTTCGCCAGTTCAGCCTGGACTTCAGCAGCCTCGTAGAACCTGCCTCGGTGCGTGTAGAATCGACAGAGAAGGTCAGCATGACGGGCTTCAGTGGCCGCCAAGCGCTGGAGAAAGGTGACGACATGTGGCGAGTCGATAGCGAGGATGCGATCGGTCCAGTTCTGTTCGATGTACCATTCGTACAGGTCAAAGTGAAACACTTCGTCGTCAGAGCCATTGACGACGTTGTACGCTTCGTTGCGCTTGGTGGCGGCCAAAGTGGGTCGTCCATCAATCAATTCCGGCTCGCGAGCCGAGGCGGCATCCAGTCTCTGCATCACTTCGTGGACAAGATCGTAGCAACTCCTGCGCTCGTTGAAAGCAGCTTGTCGAGCGTCATTAGGCGGCCTGCCATCATTGATCCAAGATAGAGCCGTGTTCCCGCGATCCTTTTCTTGAGCCACCCTTAGACACAATTGGATAGCCCCCGCATAGTATTGCAAGTCCAGATATTGCTGAACAGCACCGTGGAGATTAGCCAAGGTGAGGCTGCCTGCCACACGTTCAAATAAACGCAGACTCTCTCCAAGCAGTTGCCGAAGGTGATTAGGGTTGCCAGCCTGTTCAGATGCCCTCTTCAGTTGCTCCTGAGCCTTGAAGACAACCACGTCATCCGGACTACAGAAACTGCCACACCGTCGTCGCAGAGCGTCAGCCACAGTTTCCACATTTGCGCCACTCTCGATATTCCGGTTTACAATAGCCTTCACAAGAAGTTTCGCAAGGTCCCTCCCGGCTTCTTGAGAAAAGAGTTGTTCGTAGGTGAGCTCGCGCAACGCGTTCTGTGTCGGCGCATCTAGCCGAACGAAGATTTCGGCTACGCGCTCGTCGAAGAGCATCAGGACAAACGAGATGCCTTCAGCGATGTTTTCCATCAGCCTTTGCAGAGAATGCAGACCCTGGTGTTCAGACTGCATAGCCATCTCTGCAAGGCGGTTCTGCGCGCTTGCGAGATCCTGTGGACCATTCAGGCCCTTGATCACACCACGATTGGTTTCGAGGAAATTCCGCAGGCGATCCAAGTTTTCCTGAACAGAGTTCAGTTTTGTCAATGGGACTGACGATCTCACTGAAACTGCGCCTGCCGCATCCAGGCCTTGACTAATGACTCTCGACTTCCACAACATCCGAACCAAGCGGGTGAGATATAGTCCCAGAGCATGATGTCGCGCAGACAGTGTAATCGAGTCCGTTTCGGTCACGGTTGGGTCGCCACCAAAATCGATAAAAACTGATCTTGCGCGGTCTTGTGTGACTTGGTCAATCACACGGGCCGCACCGTTGCGCAGGTCGTTGCCTTGACCGCAAGCGATGGCAAGGGCAGTGGAAACGGTTTCGTTGCGGCCGTAAAGATGGATAAAGCGCGTCGTCTCGTACTTGACTGTGTCGTCACTTGCCGCTTTTCTTATAACAGTCGCAAAAATGTCTACCATCCGTCGTCTCCGGACGACGTGGATGCCCATATTAGTCATTATAGCAAACTCGGAGGGAGCTTGATCGAATTGGACCGCGAGTTCATTCCCAAAGCCGACAGGCTGTCCAGCCGCAGCAAAAGGTGGTGTGATAGAGCCGATTGCGAGGACTTTAACTCCTTGGCCGAGGTCGATGAAGTTTGCGCTCTCGTAGTATCTCATCGCCCTTTCGTTGTGGGCGACAGTCCCATGTTGCAGCTTGATCCGACCAGTCTCCGGGGCAGCGACGAACAAAATGTCGGTGTTAGGGTTGTCGGCCTTGGCAACAAAATCAAAAAAGTACCCGGGTGCAAAGCGTTGACCAAACCTGCTCGTTGTGAGAGCCTGTGAGTTTACGGTAAGATACGCGCCGTCGCCAGCCTGCTGCGCCTGGGGGGCTTGGTCGGCCGAGGGCGGGAACTTGACGAATTGAACTTGCATGCTCTGCGGGGCGGAGCCGGATGTGGACGATGAGCTAGTCGCGCTCAGGAAGATGCGGCAGCCAGTGCTGGTCAGAGCTACCAGATGGAGGTTGAAACTCTCCTTCGCAGAGATCGGGCTGATTGAAACAATCGTCAGGTTATTCGTCAGCAGCGGTGATCCCGAAACAAAGTGAGTCGTCTCGTTGAAGCACGTTGTCCTGTCCTTCTCGATGCACTTGTTTAGCTTGTACGACCCCTCCATTTGGTAAACACGGATGGTCGAGGTTGTGGAGAGTGTGTACAGCAGTTTCCGGCTGTCATCGATGACCATATCGGCCAGGGACTCGTTTGTCTTGGGCGTCCACAGAGAACTTGGACTGGGCAGAAGTGTGCTCGGATGAGGTAGGCTGGGCACTACCGAAGACCATCCAGGGTGGGTGTGGTTGATCTTTCCACACCTACTGGAAAACCACTTCTCCTCCTGCTGGTAGTAGAGCTCATGCACATCGGTGTCGTTGTTGCCGCCAAAGAATATCCTCCCGTCAGCGGATCCAACGATGTAGCTCACATCGAGGCTGCCCTTGTGTAGCGTCATCCTGGTCGAGTAGAGGTTGACAGTGTGGGAACCGTTGGGCGTGGGTGTCGCAGAAACGCCAAGAAGAATCATTTCTGTTGCAGTCGCGAGCACCAGGATGTGTGTGATTGTGTTGACAAAGACGTCCGCCTTCGGACGGACCAAGGCCAAGGTCGTGATGGTACGGGGGGATTCTTCGTACCCAATCAGCTCTGGGTCTGGATGGGTGTAGTCCCAGAGATAGAGCGCGTTATCAATAGTAACCCAGGCATGATTTATCTCTGTGAACAGCCCCATACTTGTCGCAATCTGGCCACGATCGAAGTTCTCGAATACCCGGTCCGGGATTGGGTACATGTTAGGCTTGTGGAAGGGAGCAAGCCCTGGATCGAGCGTCGCAAGGTCATAGTCTGAGGAGGTGCGAACTGTTCAAGCTTGTGAGTAGGGCCCGGCCACCAGACGCATGCGGGATAGGGGGATGCTTACGCTGGCACAACGAATTGAGCTCTGGGTAGCTGCCGTCGAGCTGGAGGAGGTCGTTGACCACCTTGGCGGCCCTGAGAACCGGGGGCTGGGCGGCATTATCGGGGATCATCTGAAGTCCAGGCTGCGCAGGCGGGCCTGGGGGTTGTGGTGGACCTGGGGCGCCGGCAGCTCGGAATGGATCTGGGGCAGGCCTCGGGGGGTCCCGCCCCAAAGGCCCTACCCGTGGGCCACCGGCCGTTGCATCCCCGAAGAGGTTCCGTCGTGTGGCATCGTTAGCAGGCGCAGGGGTGTTGATGAATGCGCCAGGCAGATGGCGCACCGGCGTCGGGGTGGCCATGTGGGATACAAAGAGAATGTCGACGGCGTGGGCTTCAGGACCGAGTCTTGAGAGTGCGCCTCCTCAAGGTAGGGCTGATGGTTCGCGGCGAAGGGCGAAGGTCGACGGTCGGTGATCTGTAGTCGGTACTCGACGGCAGCAGCTTCGCCTCAGCCGCTTCTCCGTCTTGCGCAGAGGCAACCGAATGGCACCAAGCTATCGCAACATCAATGGGGCCTGGCCTGCCGAGTCGCGTGGAGTCGAGAACTTGGAGAGGAGCAGGAGCAGGAGCAAGAAGCGTGCAGCTGCAGGCCGCTGAGATGGAATGGCGATCTGGATGTTGGATGGAGGCTGGCTGGCAGTCGGTCGACCGTTGTGGTCTGGCCAGATGCGGCTGGTTTGGTACGGGAGGTGTGGGAAGTGAGGTCTGGTTTGGCCGACTGCAGCTCTCCGATGCAGTCAACACAATTTCTTTGCAGGGGTGGTCGTCTCTCAAGCAGTAAAGCTGGCCAAGGCTGGGCCCCAATTTTCGGTGGAGACGCGAACCTGGCGCGCTGGGCCGCCGAGCTAGCCTTTTCGGGCGCGACAGCTTCAAATACTCTGGCTCCTCGACAAGATGCCACAAAGATGAGGCCAATAACATGTTTCAAGCGAGTCGTCGAATCGAATCCATTACAGGAGATCGAAGCCAGGCCGGAATGTTTCAGCCGAGGGTGCATCAGGCAAAGGGGTCTCTCCTCGGTAGGCAAGGCGTCTCTGCCGAAGCTTAGGAGGTGGTGGTCCTCATAAACATTTGTACGACACTCTATGGCCTCTCAAAGCCGTTAACGGTCTGTCTTCTTTCACTTGGACATTTTGAGCTTCTTCCTCATCTTCCTTGATGTACTAAAGCCAGTGATTCAAGCTGTGTTGGAACGATCAGCAGCCTGTAGCTTTTATTTCTGGAGTGATAACACTTGGAGCAATGCGCCCCCCCCCCCCTCAAATTAACATCTTTTCATCGCCCCCAGTCCCTTCAACCAATGCCTTTCACGGCCAAAAACCATATCGGAAAAAGAGACGAGAAGGCCTTTTCCTCCTGACATAACATCTACTTACTCCTTCTTTGCTTCCCTTGCTGCCTTGCGGAGAGCCCTGGTACGGATGTCTTTGTGAGCCTTCAGGTTGAAGCCAATTCCAAGCTTGCTGCCAAAACCAACGGCCTTTTCGACCCACCACTGCATAATTGCATGGCTCCACCAAGGCGTGTAGGTATATGCGATGTTTTGCGTGCCGCCCAGCCCGATCTTGCCGAGTGTGGCCCGCACGAATGGTCGAGGAGTGGGGATCATGACGGATGGGCGCTTGATTTTGCTCATGGCCGACACGACGAGATAGGACAGGACCAGGTAGACATCGACGTTGCTCTCCTTGAGCTCACCGGCCAAAGCGCTGCTCCAGTGCTGAAGGAAGGCCTTGCTGCCACTGTAGGCTGCGAGATACGGAATAGGCATCCACCCGCCGAACGAGCCCATGGTCAGGATCAGCCCACGCTTCCGCTGGACCATTCCCGGGGCGATGATCTGAGTTGTCTTCAATGTTCCAAGACAGTTGATGGTGACAATGTCCTGCAATTCCTTCTTGTCTGTCTCGACGAAAGGCACAGGGATCGAGTGGCTCTGGCCAACGTTGTTGATGAGAATTGCAACATCGAGGCCCTGGACGAGCTCGGACAGGCGGTCGTAGTCGTTGGGGTCATCTCGCGAGTAGTCCATGGCGAGGACCTTGGTCTGTACGCCCTGCTTGCTAGACTTCTCGATCTCGGAAGCCAATGCCTCGAGTTTTGACTGCGTGCGCGACACGAGCACCAGGTTAAATCCCTTAGAAGCTAGCTGCTTTGCGTACTCCTTGCCCAGGCCATCGGAAGCACCGGTCACAACAGCCCAAGAGCCTGGCTTGCCATATTTGCGGAGGTTGGTGCCGCTGAGGACGAAGAGGTTGAGCAGCAGGCGGGCGTAGCTCAAGATGTGACTCGCGACGTAGAGGGTTCCAATGCCAGCCAGGCCAAATTGCACTGGTTGCGGCACAGACGAGAGGAAATCAATGACTGCCATGACGTCGATGTCGAGATGGAGTCTTTTGGTGATGGTGTTGACAGAGGGAAATTTGTGAGGTCGATTTACTGGCCCGTTCATTGAGCTCAAGAAAATGATGGGGCCCAAAGCTCCTGGGCCAGTCAACAAATCCTCCAGCCGAGGTCTAGCGGGAGCTACGGTACGTACCTTCCAAGCGCTGCACCCACGAGGCCATGGACTGCATTTCAGGCAGGTAAAATCTACTGTAGGCAGCTCATATCATCCAGTCTCAACCTCACACCTATATTCCGAAAGCAGACCAGCATGCGGAAGACCAAGCTGTGCAGCGAGGGCTGACATGGCTATCGCGTGGTCTTCCCATCTCATGCCGCAGTTAATGGCCAAGTCGAGGTGTTGACAAATTGCGAGATCTTGATCAACAGAAGCATCACCCGTCGCCTCGAGCCATTTTCCTACCTCGCCGCGCCAAACGCCAGTCTTCTATTCTGAGAACGCCCAACTCACCACGTCTGCAAGCTGCCGTTCAGCCGCTCACAGTGGCGGCGGATAACGGTCCTGAAGCCGACAATTTGCAGCTGGCCTCGCTGGCACTACCTGGAAGCCTCCCATGAGACAACTGGCTGTCTGCTATGGGCTGACTCACTGTACTGACACGTGGTCGTTGAGGATTTTCCCGTGAGCAACGAGCATTGCCATCCAAGCATCGAGTTGCTGCTGCACGCCCAATCCATCGCAGCTGGCACATCGCACAGTTGGGTCAAGACGCGCAGTGCGGCCAGAACAACTCGGGCGAAAATGGCACTGGTCTGATGCACAGTTCGAGAGCACGGAACAGTGAGCCATGCAACGGCGAAGAACCGTATTGTGACAAATTTGAAGAGTTCTCTCAAGGTACTGTCAGTGTCCAAGCCCTTGGGTTTCGAGAACGAGGCGCCCAGAGCCAGGAGCACGGATTTTGATGCTGTCTTCTCAGTCCAGGTGGAGCCTGAGCTTTGGACTCTTGACTGTGAATCGTGCAATTCAACATCAAAAAGTCTTTTGTGTCCAATCACATACGTCTCTGGCTCATTCGCTCCGGCCTGCCGAGGTTATGACGACCGTGCCGGCTCGTCTACTTGATGAACACACCCCTCGTATAGTCCGGTCGTCGCGCACCGTCTCGTTCTTCTTAACACTTCACGATCTGTCTGCTGGGGATGGTTCCCGGGGGGGGGGACAGGTTGTAAAGGCCCGGAAGGGGGTCTTTGTGTTGCCAAGACACCTCGCCTCTGGATGGTGGATATGTTTATACCGCCTATGTGCCCGACTAAGCCGCCCGCTCGTGGTCTTACCGAAGCTATTCGAGCGTGCCCAGGATTTATACGGCGTTCGAAGCTGAAAAGCTGACCAAAGCACAGCAGAGCACTGGCGGCGCCGTGTTTTCGGGCGGTCTTGGCCTTTTCAAAGAAATCCATCGTGACCAAGAATACCCTTCATCCGATAAGGGCGGCGCCTTGGTCTCGGCCCGGGGCTCAGGCTTGGATGGTGGCGTCGTCCAGACTCTATTGTGAGATGGGCTTCTGTGCTCTGGGTGCTTCATCTGGACTCGGGGCACTCACTATCTGCTTAGTGGCGGCGCCGTTCCTTCAGTTGCCGTGTTTTAGTCCAGGAACGCCCTCTTCTCACCACTGGGACTACCACACACAGACCACAAGCATAACAATTCCATGCGGGGGACCTCTAGGAACACATCCCACAAGTGATGACCGGCAGCTATACTAGGAACATTGTGCTGCGGGAACATACACATGACAACTGTTTGCTGCAGGGAAGAATTCGCATCTGCGAGGGGCCAGGAGAGTGATGCCCACATCTTCTTTTTATGGTACAACTAGCAAGGGCCACGACGAGGCGTACATGGAGCGGCATATGCCCAACTCCAGACGCCATTCAGCCCACGGGCGCCACAAAGACTATGGAAGAGTTGCCACAGCCATGTGTATAGCACGGTCCTACCAGCACCCTCCCGACTCAAGTCGGCATGCTAAAGCCACCTCGTGATAGATGGTGCTGGCGTCACTCTAAGACCCGGTGCGATGAATGCCAAGTCAACTCAGACAAACCGCCCTGGAGCTTCATGTGGTTTACTGCGCTACAAGGCGTTCGCGAAGAACACGGACTCCCCCTCGAATGGGCCGGAGGCGCTCACAGTCGCATGCTTTGAGAATTCCAAGGTGAAAAGGGTGTCTATAGAGGTAGAAGCCAAGAGTCTTGTGTTTGGAACTACAGTGAAATGGCGAGCCTTCTCATATAGTAGAGGGTCTAGATGTCGTTCTCGCACATTGTGATGATAGATGCGGGCAAGCCTTTGGGATATAAAATCAATGGAAGGCCCTCGCCAGCATCTTCTGAAGTTGCCAATCCAAGGATCATCACCTTCGTTCATAGCATCGTCCCTCTTTCCTCAATTACGATCCGTCCTCCACCTGAACCTTGCCCCAGCATTATTTTTCTTCTTTTGTGCTCGGTCACCCATTACCAATTACAATGAAGTTCTCAGCTCTGACCTCTGCCTGCGCAGGCGCAGCCTTCGTTGGCAACGCTGTAGCCCACCCAGGCATGGCCAAGGTCGTGGATGAGATCAAGGCCAATATCATGTCCCGTCAGGGCGGGCCTGTCGACCCAAGCCTCAGCTCCAACGAGCTCATCGGCGACCTCATCACATTGCAGGACAGCCAGCTCACACCCGTTGGCAAGGACATCAAGGCGGTGATCCTCAACCAGGCCAACGGCGAGAGTTTGGAGACGTACCCCAACGTCCCCAGGCTGGGCACGCCGCAGTGCAAGGCTGACACCTGCTGCGTGTGGCAATATATTGCCAACGAGATGGTCACCGCCTTCAAGGGGCCATCTGGCAGATGTACCAATGCAGCAAGGGCAGCCGTCCGCCTCGGGTTCCACGACGCAGCCGGATGGTCCAAAAACACGGGGCCCGACGGTGGTGCCGATGGGTCCATCATCCTGAACTCGGAGGAGATCCGGCGTCCGGGTAACCGCGGCCTCGAGGAGATCGTGAAGCTTACCCAGACCTGGTTCAACAAGTACAAGGGTTACGGCATCTCAGCAGCGGACCTCGTTCAGATGGGGGCAAACGTAGCTACTGTAGTCTGCCCCCTTGGCCCTCGCACCAAGAGCTACATCGGACGCAAGGACAACCCCAAGCCTGCCACGGACGGCCTCCTCCCGCCTGTTGACCAAAGCGCCGAATTCCTGATCAAACTGTTCCAAGACAAGACAATCCAGCCTAATGGCCTGGTTGCCCTCCTCGGTGCGCACTCGACTGCTCAGCAACGGTTCGTCGATCCCCGCAGGGCCGGTGATCCCCAGGACAGCACTCCTGGCGTATGGGACATGCTCTACTACAACGAGACCATTAACCCCAATGCGCCTGCCCGTGTGTTCAAGTTTGCAAGCGATGTCAAGCTTGCCGCAGACCCCAGGATGAGCAGGTTGTTTACTGCCTTTGCCGCGCCCAACAACGCCGCACAGCTGCCGTGGAACCTTGTAAGTACCCCCGGGAAGCCAGCACCGCGACGACAGGTCGCGACGGCCCACGCAGGATTGCTAACAAGTCCCGTGTCCGACAGCTTTACGCCCGCGAGTATGTGCGCCTCAGCCTGCTGGGGGTCAACAACATCAACACACTCACGGACTGCACCAAGGTGCTCCCCCAGCCGGTCAGGACCTTCGTGCCCAGCGACAGGTGCGAGGTCAAGACGTGGATGTCGTCCAGCAAGAACGTTCCGGCCATCGCCAACGCGCTCCTGGAGGGCAAGCTCATTACCTCTGTCCCGGGGCTGTCAAGTCTCCTGAGCAGCATCCTGGGCGGACTACTTGGGCTCATCGGCATTGGCCGCGAGGGGTCGAACTGCTGATGACTTCAAGTACGTGCGTTGACGACATGTTGTGAGCAGAGTAGCCTGCGCTTGTGTACCCAATGGGTGAAGAAGAATAAGTAAATAAAAGGGGAGAGTGTGGGCGGAGAGGTAGGGAGCGATAAAAGTCTGTAATACAATGATAGTTTCGATTCTTGTATCCATTTCCATATCAGTCATATTCCATAGCTGGGTTGCTCGAGGCTGAATCAAGAGATGAGGATGTCAGGTATTCATTTTGAGATTTGCGATCGAACATCTTGCAGCGTGTTAGGCATAACAAAGCCAGGCCATGCAGTACACACCAAAATACTTGGATAGCACCTGGTGGAGATATTGTAGAATCCAGGAGGGCTCCTATGCGGCGTAGCCATTCGAACACATGCAGGTCCTGTCTTGTAGTTTAACAGATGTCATGTCTGCTTCATAGCCTGACTTGGGCAACAAAAGTCGTGTCAAAGGCCATGTTCACGAAGTGTCATCGTGCTGCCGCCGCAGGTTATTTAAAAGTGGTTGGCTGCTTCTGGCCAGGGACTAGCTAGGCCGAGCCGGTCCCGAGATGAAATCACCAGCGTCCACTTTTCTCGTACCACCTACTGCAGGCACCCAGATGTCGAGGCTTTCCAAGGATCCAATTGACGCTGCCACCGCTGGACTACTTGACACATCTGTCAATTAGCCTCGTACGACGCACTGCGAAGCTTCAGGATCCCGAACCCGTCAGACGCCGCGAGTATGGTCAGCCTTAAGGACATCCTGCCCTCAGGCGAGGACGGCATCCTCCCCTATTTCCTGCTGCTGGTGAGCTCACTGCCCGCCGCCCTCCTGTCCCGCACCACATAGCTCACCACACATCCCCCAGGTATCCGGAGCAGCCATCGGCAACGCAGTACAGAACCTCGTGACCCTCCATTATACCCGACGCATCTACAATGGGCTCTTCGTGCCTCGCGCGTCGGCCAACAGCGATCCGGACTCGGTCGCGAAGCTCCAGCCGCTGGTCGACGCGCAGTCCCTGAAGGACAAGCCCACCGCCGTCGATCAGGTCACGCCTCTGGCCGCTCGGCTGTTTGGCGTGTACACCGTCCTCGCGGGCGTCATCCGCATCTACGGCGCCTACCGGGTGCACGACCCCGTGCTGTACCAGCTTTGCCTTTTCACGCATCTGCTGGCGGCGGCGCACTTCACGAGTGAGGCCTTCGTGTACAAGACCGTCAGACTGGGGTGGGAACACGCGATGCCTTTCACGGCTGCGTTCAGCGGGAGCTTGTGGATGATTCTGCAGTACGAGCACTATGTGAAAGCGTGAAATACCAAGGATGATTGGAGTATTGACAGATGTACACGCACGCGGGCTGTATACAAAATTTAGCGTTGAGTAGGGTGCCGGGCTGGTTGAAAGTCGAATTCCTCCGCGACGCGCATTGCCGATCACGATACTATTTCCTGGAAGGCCGCTCGCGGGAAGCGAGATGGGTCTAATGCTAGCTCTACTCTCTATATACTACTAATGCTTAATATAAGGCGTTACAAATAGGATTTACAATGGCCCTTCGTCTGTTTACGACTTGTCTACTTCTGAAGGCTCTTCCGGTAGACCTCGCCTCCTAGGGGCCTCAGCCTTGCCGCCGCCTGCTCCGGCGTGATGTCCCGCTGCGGCTCGGCCAACAGCTCATATCCCACGAGGAATTTACGCACCGTCGCCGAGCGCAGAAGAGGCGGGTAGAAATGCATGTGGAAGTAGCTGTTCTCAGCCTCTTCCTCTGTGCAATCGAGCGGCGCTTGATGGATGCCGGAACCTGGCCATGTCAGCCACCACAGTCCTGGGCAGTCTTTTCACGAGGGTTGGGTTTGGGGGACGGGGGCGAAGGAATGGAAATATTATGTAACTTACTGTAGGGGAAGCTGCACTCGAATAGGTTGTCATACCTCCTGGTAACCTCCTGGACAGCCTCGGCAAACCATACTCTCTCCTGGTCGCTCAGGTCCACGAGGGCGCGCACATGTCTGTTGGCGATGATCAGTAGCTCGAAGGGCCAGACAGCCCACCACGGGCACACAACGACGAAGCCCTCATTCTGCCAGACGAGGCGCTCCCCCTTCTCGGTTTCCAGCCTGACATAGTCAGCCAGCAAGTGACGCCCGCCGTGCTCAGCGCGGTACTTGGTCATCTGGGCGATCTCCTTGCCCGGCTCCTCGGGCAGGGTGCTCGTCGTCCAGACCTGACAGTGCGGGTGGGGATTGCTGCAGCCCATGGCGGCGCCCTTGTTCTCGAAGATCTGCATGTAGCGCAGCTGGTTCTTGGGCTGCTCGATGTTGTCCGGCAGGCCTGGCTGCTGCTGCAGCAGCGGCAGGGCGGCGGCGACCTTGGCCAAGGGGCTCGAGGGGGACAGGTGGGCGGCGTAGATGCGCGTCCAGGTCTCGATTACCGGGAGAATCTCGGCGGGCGACATGTCAGCCAGGGTCACGGAGTGCTTCGCGCTGAAAGTCAGCACGTAGCACTTGCCCGTGACGGGCTCGGCGCGGAGCAGAAGGGCCGAAAGGTCATCGCTGGAGGAAGGCTCTGGTGGGTGGTACTCGGCCTGATCTTCCTTGACGGCACTGTAGTCGTTCACGAAGACGAAGGTGTTTGTGTACTGCGGGTTGGCGTCGCCTTGGGCACGAGGGTTGCCGGGACAAAGGTAGCACTGTTAAACGACGAGGGTCAGTCGCTCTGTATTTGCGACTCATTTGGGAGAGACAAGGGCCGAGGTAGGTGCCAGTAGACGGACCTTGGGATCATAGTCTGGCAAGGTGTTGGCTTGCGCTCCCTCTTGCTGGCCTCTAGAAGACTGATGGTCAGACACACAGTTGTTGCGCGCATCTACCAGCAGACTGGTCCTGGAAGAGACTACAGAAAACTCACTGCCAGGGTCGTTTTGTTCGGTGGGGCGAGACCAGCAGCCAGGATCCGGTCAGCGGGTTGTACCTGCGATGGGAGATGTCGTCGAGGATCTTGTCGGGCATGTTGCAGGAAAGAAATGGACACGGAATGACAGGACAGCAGGGAGAAACAGAGAAACCAGCTTGAGATCTCGAGGCGTATGAGCCGTTTCTTATACGTACTGCAGACTATTTCCTACCCCGTGAGTGGTACGAACAGCAGAATTACGCGCACTAACAAACCTGCCATCGGTCCTTCTGGCACAAGGTGGTGTTACTTGTAGTCTCGTTGATACCCCGCCATACTGCTCCTGGCCTGGTGGGGCAGTCGTGGCAGTTCCTCGCTCAAGCTCTCGCCGCGACGGGCCCAGCCCCAAGGCCCCGGTCCCCGGCTTCTGTGAGGAGCACCAGCACCATTGGCCTCGGCTGGGGGTGGGCCGCAACTCGGGGAAACCGGGGCCAGCAGACAATTTGTTCTCGAACACAGCCCAGCCTGCACTCACTGGCCGTCACGACAGAAGGTTTGTCAATTTGTTCAGACCCGGTCTTAATGTTTAATGTTTTATCAGTAGAAAAAGGCGCATTGGCTCGTTCTTTCTTATCGCCTGCTAGTGCATGCTAGAAAAGAGCAGAAGAAGGGCAAGTGGACGTTTCCAGTGAACAATAGACACGTTCGTTTGGTGACTCGCCATCCGCCAAAGCTTCAGTGGGATGTTGTGTACCAGCTACCGCGGTGCAGCACTAAGGTTGTTTGGGTAGCACCAAGCAGGCTTCTTGGGCCAGGCTGCCGGCCCTCTGGCATGGCAGCTCCCGGCAATACGTCAGATGGTGCCAAGGCCAGTAGGTATCTACATAGGTACTTAGGCTGCTCCTAGTGTCCCCAGTGGGGCGCCTCAAGCAACGCACAAGCTCCGAATTGGTTCCTGCGGCTCAAGGAAGGCCCATCCATCTGTGTCGCCCGACTGGATCGGCCCCAAACTCCACACTTGCTCACCCGCGATTCTACCCAGCATCGATCCAGCCCCGACGACCACGCTCATCTTTTATCAATGCTCACCCCCAAACATCGATCTCACGCGTCGCATCATCGATTTTCGTTCATGTTTGTACGATAGGCTGTCTTTCTTGCCCTTTGGAGCCAATCGAACGCGCATCTGAGTCATCGTCTTCAACCCAGCTCTTCAACGTCACCAGAAGCGCCTCGGTGTCTGACGCGAGACCACTTGACTGCTCCTACATTAGCCGGCAGCCACCATGGCTGTCATCAGGAAGAAGACTGCTACACGAGGTAGCGAGGGTGGTGTCAAGTACATATGCGATGTTTGTTCCGTGGATATCACATCTACCGTGAGGCCCCCTTCCCTCTCCTTTCCACTGTCGCCCCATTGCCCAACGACGCTATCCACCCCCTCCCAGCCCATCCCAAGCTTGCTCCGCCAATCATAATATTAACATTCTCCCGATATTTCAGGTCCGGATACGATGCGCCCACGCAAACTGTAACGATTATGACCTCTGCGTCCAGTGTTTCTCCAAGGGCTCAGGAAGCAATAACCACAACCCTGCCACACATCCGTACCGAGTTATAGAACAGAATTCCTTTCCCATCTACGACGAAGAGTGGGGGGCAGACGAGGAGCTCCTGCTTCTTGAAGGCTGTGAGATCTATGGCCTCGGGTCCTGGGCGGACATTGCGGACCACATCGGAGGATATCGCACAAAGGACGAGGTTAGGGATCACTACGAGAAGGTCTACATTCAGTCTTCCAAGTTCCCTCTTCCTGAGCGTTGCAGTCCGAAAGATACCGCTCTGGCCAGTGCGATTACCAGGGAGGATTTCCAGGCGCGCAAGAAACGGAGAATCGAGGAGCGCAAAGACGCCATAAAAAATGCGCCTGCTCCGCCTCCAAAGACCAAACCAACCGCCTCTGTCCCGTCGTGCCACGAGATCCAAGGCTACATGCCAGGCCGCCTGGAGTTCGAGACCGAGCATGCCAATGAAGCCGAGGAAGCAGTCCAACTTATGCAGTTCGAACCAGGAGATGGCATCAACCCAAATACTGGTCAACTGGAACCAGAGATGGAACTCAAGTTGACAGTCATGGAGATCTACAACTCTCGGCTGACACAGCGAGTGGATCGCAAAAAGGTAATTTTCGAGCACAACCTGTTGGACTATCGTGAGAATACCAAGCTCGATAAAAAGCGGTCCAAGGAGGAGCGGGACATACTCAACAAGGCCAAACCGTTCGCGCGTATGATGAACCACAAGGACTTTGAGGACTTCAACCAGGGTCTTGTTGATGAGCTCAACCTCCGCCAGGCCATCACCCAGCTGCAAGATTGGCGCAACATGGGCATTGGAAACCTCCGAAGCGGCGAGAAGTACGAGCAGGACAAGGCAGCTCGCGCACAGAACAAGATCCCCATGGGCTCCATGGATAGGGAACGGCTTGCGGCGGCTCAGCGTAACAAGCAGCCCCCACCGTCAGACCCTCCAAGCGGAGCCGCTCTCCTAGTAGCCCCAGAACTTCCAATGCGGCCAGCAGCGAAGAGCGGGCTCCAGAATGGCGAGGCTGCGGCCGACGGCGATGTCAAGCTCACAAACGGGAATCACGCACACGGTATCAACGGCGGCAGCGTCGTCGTAGCCAACGGCGCTGACTCATCCAAGAAGCCAACACATGTGCCACAACCCATATCGGGTGTAACGCCGATGCAGCTGACCCAAGACATGCCCGATTATCATCTCCTCACAAACGAGGAGGTTAGGCTTTGCGAAGTTATCAGGATGCAGCCGAAGCCCTATGTCATGGTGAAGGCTGAGATTATCAGGGAAGCTGTCAAGGGAAATGGCTCCCTGAAGAAAAAACAGGTCAAGGAAATTTGCAGTAAGAACCCATCGTCATGGGATTCGCGCAAGGCTGGCACAGTGTTCGAGTGTATGGTCGCCTGGGGCTACATTTCCAAGGCTTAGCTATCAACGCTAAATCCACAGCCATTAGAACCCGGCTCAGAGACTACAGGGGAGTTCGCTATGGTCCCAATAACAACATGATCATCAGCCTCGAGAGAATATCCTGCGTGTGAACGAGTGATCACACACATAACAAAGTATTAGTCGGCGGGCCCAGTGATTACGGCAGGCTCCTAAGGGCAGGTCTTCCGGAGGCGTGTCGTTTGTGAACCTGGAACCTGTGATGCATCACCTCTCGTGGGGATTGTTGACCACTTGCAGTCCTTATGAAACGAGAAGCATTTTACCAACGGGTCGATAGCTATCACTCGCTGCGTGACGGAAAGCGCTGCACAAGGGATGACGAAATAGTACGGAGTAACTATATAATTTTCACCTCTGAAGATCCGCGCGAGGCCAGCACCTTTCTCCTGGTGCAAGTAACAGAGGCGTTGTGGCATCGGCTACCACGCAAGGATTCGATTGGAAGCCAATGCCTCCCCGCAGTATTCGGCGGCGATGTCGGGCCTCAATCTGGTAAGCCTTTCTGGTGGATATGAGAATTAGGAATGACGCTGATGAGACACAGGCGTGGGCTGCTTCTGCAAGGTCGACAAGGCTCTTGATCTCACGCCGAAACCCGCAAGCAATAGATCCTGGTGAAAGCAAGTACACGGGTTGGAAATCTGCGCCCGACGTGATTGCTCGAATATGAGTCGCAAATTGAAAAGGCTCTTTCGTCAGCCCGGAGGATCAAGATGCTGACGATGCACAGTTGTAGATACGAGATGGGCGTCTTCTGCATGCATCCTGACCCAGGGCTGTCGGCCCGCACATAAACAGTGCGAGAATCGTACAACCAACCACTTACTGGATGAGGGCGACGATCCTGTATCGACCCGCTGACTCGGCGTTCGAGGCTCGCTCTTTCTGATGTATCTGCTGCCACGACCATCTCGGGCCAACATCCGGCTTCGCGCTCTATGCGCCTATCAGGGAAAAGCGACGGTCGTGACGTCGGCTGCAGCGATCCGCTCGGCAACCGTCACGACACCGTTCACTCATCCATGTGTGGATCTTACTCATCAGGATTCAATATATGCAATTTCGCCGAGAGAGTACCGTTGTTGAGCTAGGCACGTCTGTCTCCGGTGCCCGATTTAGCCTGAGTCCGGATTACAGCTAGGACTAGACACGGGACAGCCTGCCGTCCACACAAAGGGCCAACCAGTTCACCACGTTAGTCGACGCAGTACAACATCACACCATGTGTATGCCCATTCTGAGCCCACGCAGGTCTCGTGCCGCGCTCGAGGCTGCTGTGCTTCCTGCCATCCTGATCTCGATGCTGTCAAGCCTTGGCCAAATGCGTCATCAGACTTGCCATGGACGCGTTGCGGGCCGAGCACTATCTCGGGCCGTTGCTCCAGGAACAAGCTTGAGAATGTGAGGCCAAGCTTTCTTGCTCGCAATCTACGAGGTCTACATTGCTGCTCGGCATATTGTGGCTGGCTTACACGGCTGACCTCCAGCCCTTATATATCGTGTGGTCTGGACTGATTGAAGTGCGCCATTGCATAGATGAACTCCCCAAATTAGAGAAGATCTCGGTAAGGGGCGTTCGGTGTTGGCCGTCGAGAGTCTTTTCCCAAGCCATCTGCTGGTTCTCTTCTTAACTACAGTTTCGCTTGAGCGTTGCAACTATCTTCGACGATTTGTCATTGATTGTTAACTGAAGCGGACACGTTTTCCTACCCTTGGCTTCCTTGGATACCACCTCGTGATACTGCCCAGAATAAGAATCAAAATGGCAAAGGAGACCACTGCAAATCCCACGATCAGGATCCTGGTGATGGGGACTGCAGGTACCGGGAAGAACTGCCTGGAGTCGAGGTTTACGACATCCCAGTTTCCTCCTCCTTACGACCCATCCCTCACACTATGCAGTCGACGCTTCCTCACCCTCGAGCCAAAACCATCAAGCGATGGCGGCTCCCGATCATCGACGCTTCCCGGCCTCCGCGTCTCGACAGACTTCCAGGCTTCAACCCCATCTCTCCTATCACCGCCAGACTCGGCAGGTCCAGCAAGCCCCATCTCGGACCCAGTGTCGCCAATTTCTTTCGTGAGCACGACATCGACACTCAACACCAGCACGACGAGCATACCAACTTCACCATCCTTCGGCAACGAGCTTGAACCACCAAGGCCACAGCCATGTTCCAAGTGCACGCACAGAGCCAACACGTACCTAGTGGAAGTAATCAACTACCCAGCTCTGCAGTCCGCGAAGGTGCGGCAGCACGTCCTCTCCAAAGGAGAATACGACGCCGTGCTCCTTGTATACGATGTCTCGGACCGGAGAAGCTTCGACAAGGTCCGGGATTTCCATACGGAGGTTTTGCTTGCCAGCAGTAATGCCAGCAATCATCACAAGAGACAGAGGTCGCACGCGCCAAGGAGGTATTCCGGAACTCCGACTGGGTCTTCGATGCAGAGAAGGAACAGCGCGATGAACTTTTTCAGCCCGGGTGGCGGACTAGCCGGGTCTAAGGAAGACGTGGAGGCTGGTAAGGGCTCAGGCGGTGGCATCGTGGTTGCGCTGGTGGGCAACAAGGCTGATATTGGTTATGGGGACTGTGACCCGTCTGAGAAGACCGGGGAAGAGGATGAGCTGCTCGAGGAGGAGGATGACTTTGACGACGACTGCGATTCAGCTCTGGCTGTTTTTGGGGACGCCCTATACCGAGACCTCCACGATGAGGTCGAGCTCGGCGCGAACCTGGGAATCACCAGCAGACCGAAGCCATCTCATGCTGAAAGCTCCGAGACCGTTGAGCGGTGGCTGCAAATTGTCGGGAAGGCGGCTGAGGAGGACAAAGAAGATGCTGCCCTTGAGCCGGCGAGACCAGGAGCTACAGTCAGCAAGGCCAAGCCAGGGAGGTCGGTGTCCAAATCGGAAGGCGAGGACCTGGCCCGGTCGCTGGAGCTGCAGGTTCCGTTCTTCGAGACGAGCGCCAGGACGGGGGCGAACGTCGAAGAGGCGTTCGAGACGGCCGTGCGCTCGGTGCTGAAAAAGATGGGCCGGAGCGCCACGCCCTCCACGGCAGAGCTCGCGAAGCGGTGCCGGCAGAAACACGACGCCGAGCAGCAGAAGCGCGTCAGTGTCAGCCGGTCGTCGAGATCGGTCGACCGGGTGGCCCACGGTGCAGGACTGGCTCGGGGAGCGGGAAACCACGGACGCCTGGTCCTGGAGACCAAGCTTGACGGGCAGGGGCATGCTGTCCACCTCGAACGGCCTGCGTCCGTCCAGAATGTTCCTCGTCGTGAGAGCATTCCGCGCCGGGAGAGCTTCATGGACCGGATGCGGAGGATATTGACATCTGAAGAGGCTCGTGGTAGTGAGAGCACACGTGGCTCTGCAGATGGCCATCCTACAAGATCCTTATGAAGGGTGGCTTCTCTGAGAGAATGGTGGCTTAATGCTAGATCGTTTTTGTTGTTTGGGGCATTTTCTTGGCGGTCTAGCGCATCGATTTGAGCCCCTAGTATTCTTCTACATCCTACTTACAAGAACATCTCCAGGAACCTCGGGAGGCAGGACATTGTGAGACAATAGATGAATGATGTTGGTGAAAGTGAGTATGCACATGTGTACATCGGAGCCAGTTCCAAGTCCCATTCTTGAGTCATCCAGCCTCGGAGGGTTGGAGTCGCCTGGACCATGTCTAAATACTGATCCTAACTATGACCTTTCCCCTTGTGCGCCCAGTATTAAGCCTGTCGAACGCTTGCCTGACTTGGTCGAAACCAAAGGTGCTGTCGATAATTATCTTCTCCTTGGGCAAGCTCAGAATTTCCTCCAGGAAAGGGTACTTGAATTCAAGATTGACACAACTGTACGACGGACCAAGACCTATCCTCCCAATTAGGGCACGCAGGACCATCTTGGGATTCCATAGGTAGGTATTTGCACCGCCCATTGTGAAGCGGTTGGTCTTGTCACCGACAATGGTGACATACCTCTTAGCAGTGCCCAGGCACTCTGTCCCGCCGACGCAGTCTATAATGGCGTCGGGTGCGAACTCTCTGAGACGACCAGGTACGCTCTCGGTCGTGTAGTCGACTATTTCGGTGGCGCCCATGCCGCGCACAAAATCAGCATTGCGGCCAGAGCACGAGGCGGCCACCGTCCACCCCCGGCGCGCTGCGAGATGCACAGCGTACATGCCGGTGGCAGAGCTCCCGCCCAGCACCGCGACCCTGCCGTTCTTGACATGCCCCTCGACCTCCGCGATGGTTGTCCGCGCCGTGAGCCAGACGAGAGGAAGGGCTGCGCCTTGTTCCCACGACCAGTCGGCGGGCTTTGGAATCACCACGGAGCCCTTCTTTGTGTCGAGACGCATGGTCTGCTGGAGGGTGCCACCAGGGAAAAAGGGGCAGATCCCCAGGACCTCGTCGCCGGGCTTGAAGCCCGAGTCTGGCCCTGCTTCCTGGACTATGCCGGAGAAGTCCTCGGCCACACCCTTCGGAGAGGGTATTACGAAGCTTGGGAGGTATCTCCACAGCGGGAACCCCATTAGCTGGGCGTCGACGGGATTTATGGATGCGGCACAGGTTTTGACACGGATCTCTGAAGGTCTCAACGGCTCATTGTCAGATGGCAGAGCCGTTTGTTGTAGCGCCTTTGGATAGCCCCCATGGGTGAACGTCCAAGCATTTATTTCTCCACCCATCTCGGTCAAATTAGAAACTAGGCGAGGACTCCAATCTAAGTACCGGTAAACTTTTGATACTTTCAGCTGGCGAGCTTTGTGTGAAAGTGTTGGGTGTAGGTAAGAAGAGTATTGATGCAGGGGTCTGCTGTCTTCGCAAACAGCCAATAGGCCTCATGGCATATCAACAATCAGAATCAAATCAGGTCTTTATATGGGTGTGGCAAAGACACGGCGACCGAGCGCTCGGAGCAGATCTCTGCTGTGTCAGCAAAGGAAATGCTGAGTTGCCCCACCAAAAGTGCTCTTGGGGTATCGTCTCGAACAACCACGCTGGCCATCGCTAAGCAAAAACGGCCCAACTAAAATCCCGCCAGCTCTTTGCTCTGCTCTAGATACTAGCCGTTTTGTTGTTTATTTGGCCGGTACCGAAGGTCCGAAGACAAAACTCTCCGAGCTTGTTGACTCCTCCACAAGGGGTAATTAGATGTTGTTGCTGTCACTGTGAGAATCCAAGAGAGTACTGGTGTGAGCAACTGCATAGGTATGTAGCCTGGCTGACTCCACGCTGGAAAATCAACCAAGTAGAAGCTGAGAAGCAAGCTGGAAGACTTCTCCTGTTGCGAGACTCGGAAATCACTTACTCCTCAATAACATCGAATTCCATAATATTCACCTGTATAAGCCAGGACAGTTTACAAGTATGAATTGTTGATGACTGCACTCTTCATCCAGGTTCCTCAGAATCCTCCAGGTGCCACCTTCCTGCCTATGAAAAGGTCGGTAGGATTCATCAATATTCTCTTGCCTAACCAGCGAAGTGACTGAGATATGGAGGTTAAAATATTTGCCGTAGCTCCCAGCCTCAAACTTCGTGCATTTTGCCTGGTTTTCATGATAAAAGATCAACTACTTTTACATCACCACCTTCTCATTTCATATTGGACGCCGCCTACTTGATATTTTCGATCCTTCTGTGACGACTCTCTCACACAAAAAAAAAAAAAGTACTAGAGGCGGCTGCAGGAATGGAGACAAAGCTGAAACAGGGACGTGTGATTAAACCAAGTGGAGTCATTGGACCTCGATACTATATAGTGGCCCATCCACTCTATTTCTGAGTTGGAACAGAGACAAACCGTTTTCCCGCTGCAGACGCAATCCATGCGCAGATATCTCGGATTCAACTTGATATCACCCAGAGCGCCGTGTACGCCATGCAATGTTGTATGCCGCAAACCAGCACGCCGATCCAAGGTGGTGATAGTGGTATTCTATGAACAGGAGTATAGATGATGGGGCTCCTATGAAAGCCATTGCCGCCAAGTCTGGGGGCGCGGCGTCTTCGCCCGGCGCTGCTTCAAGCCCAGCCAGGTCCTGCACACCAGACAGCGCCAGGGGGAGGGTTGGGGCGCGAGGGTGCTCGTGTCGACAGGATCCTACCAGTCGACGGCCCACCCGTTTTTCTCTAAAAAGTCCTCGCAGGCGTCCCTCAGGTCGAGGTTGGGCCGCAGGTCAGCGGGATCCAGGTGCTCCCTCGTGACGGGGTCGGTCTTGGAACGCTTGAGGTGCTCGAGGATGCTAGACCTCTCGTAGCTCTTGCCCGTCTTTGTGATGACAGGGTCAACCATGATGCCGAAGGTGATGTCGTCGACAGCCCAGTCGGGGACCTCTCTCCTCCTGCCCTGTTCGCCCCTCGCCAGCTGGAAGGTATTCTTCATCTCGGCGATCTTGGCGTCCCATTCCGCCGTGACGTCCTTGAGCTCGTACTCGTCGGCACAGTCGGCCTGGGCCTGTGCGCGCTCCCTTTCGAGCATCTCGAGGACCTCGCGCTCCAGTGCGGAGCCCTCGCGAAGGCGGCGCTTCTCCATGTCGTACCAGCGCTCCTTCTTGCACCGCAGGACCAGTTGTGTTATGGCGGTAAGAGACTTGTCGCCAGTCTTGACTGCGAGTTCGTGGGCGCGCTTAACGTTGTGGAGGGCGTCGTCAAAGTACTTGAGCTCGATCTGGGCCTGGGCGATCAGGAAGTGGGCCTTCATGTTGTCTGAGGAGAAGGCGAGGCACGTCTGGCAGTCCAAGATGGCATCCTCCCAGCGCTGGAGTTTTATTCGTGCGAGGGCGCGGTTGGTATAAATCTTGGGGTCTTTGGGGTCGGCGATGATCCTGTGATCGGGAAGGTGGTGCGTCGGCTCGGGGCAACTCGTGAGAGGGGGCTTGGGGTTGGGGAGAGGGGACTCACGCCTGGGAATACAAGCCCTCTGCGCCTCCAAAGTCGCCTCTAGCGAATCGCTTGTTCCCCTGTTCCTTGAGGGCGGCAGCTTCTTGTACCGCCATGTCTCTTTTGGGCGGATCGAATTGGAGCGGTGTAATGTCTCGATTTGAGCGAGGGAGGCAGGCGAGGAACAAGGGTTTGGTTGGACAAGCCGTTGCTGGGAGGTTCTGTGATTAAGCGCAGAAGCCAGCTGTTTGTCTCAAGTAGGTAGGTATGAATGAGGACCGGACTGCAGGTTCTAGGTCAGTCGAGCGAGGTTGGGAAGGCGGGTGAGCATTGTCGTCGTCCCGGGCTCGACGGCAGGCGGCTGAGGGCACAAGGCAGGGGCGGAGGGAGACGGCAGGTTGCAGATGGTCACACTGCCGCGAGCAGCTACGGCACGATACGGTCCGGCTGGGTATGACACGTTGAAGTACGGGGGGATCCAGAAGCACGGGTATGTAAGGCAGGCAGGCAGGCAGGCAGGCAGGCAGGCAGGCAGGTGAGGCCGGGCTGCATGCGGTCTGATTATGTACGTGTGCTACGGCCTCGCAGCATCGGAAGGCGCGGGGGGCGGGCGTCAACGTGAGGTGAGGTTGAGGTTCGTCCGAGCCGCGATGGGCACCTTCGAGCTTCGCAGCTCCGCTGAGTAGTTGTAGGGCGGACCCTGGAAATCAGCAAGCTTACGGTGGTACAGGGGGGAACCCCGCCCACAGCCTGCAGGGAGTAAGTAGTACAGTATACCTACCTCCAGCCATTTGTCAACGGCGGAAACTTCTGGAATCGCACGACTGGGGTTCGGCTCGGCCCACTGGACAATTCTCGTCTAAGTGGCATTTCATTCCCCTTTTATGTTCATGATGCTGCCACGATGGTTCGAGAGCTTTTCGAGGTCAGAGCACATGTTCAGGCAAGTGGTTTGTGTCGAATCTTGTCTGTCAATCCGGTGCTCTCAACCACACGGCCTGCTCTTTCCACCTGTTGCCATTATGAGATATGGGATATCCTCACGGGTCCCAGACCACAGGCTTGATAATGGTCTATCACCGAGGATCGTCAGGTGCAGCGGTCCCTCCACAACGCATGCAGAGTCAGGTGGGGGCAATATTCTACTGGAATACCAAGAATGTTGCGTACAGGAAACCAACAATATTGACGTCCGCTGAAATATGCAATGCAGTTCTCAGCTTTCCACAAGCATGTTCCCGACCGGTTTCAAACGAGACTTGTGGGGTAATTGCTGTGCTTTACGAGATGCTTCCCACAAAGGTTTGCGCCACTGGGTTAACCCAGATGTTTCTCACATTGTTCACTTTTCATAGTCAAAGTCTTGTTTAACCAGTACTCATGGTTCTGACAATTACTCCTCGTCTAAGAGTGTTCTATCCGAACATCAAAGCTTTAGAGTCCCATATATTATGAAGAAGCTGCATTCGACCTTGGAACGCGCCCAGTTCATGAGTCCAAGCAGGAAGTTCTCACCAGTAGTACACAACCATAGTAAATTCACCACCAAATCCCACGCCACGACAAACGAGAATGATATTTACAAGCCTCAAACAAGTGCCAGTACACATCACATTGCAGCCAGGCTGAGGGACCGCGTTGCTCATGATTTATCCTTTTCATAGCTCATTAATTACATATGTAGTCTACTACTTGCGCCAGGCAGATACGCCATGCTATGCCACGCAATACTTTTGAAAGTCGTCTATTATATAGGCCACATTACTTGTATCTCTATAGCACAAACAGAAGCGCCACACCGAATGCCATCATTCCGCCAGTCACGCCAAGTGGCGTGAAGTTGTCAGCAGCACCGGCCGTCACAACTTGGTCCGAAGGAGATGCGCCGGACGAACCGGTAGGCGTCCCGCTGGCGAGAGGCGACACGACTGTTTGCGAGTACGTCTGTCCGTCTGATACAACGGTCCTGGTGAAGGTCGTTTGTGCTGGCGCGTCATCCGTCGGCGCCGCCGACACGACTGTCTGGACTTGTGTCTGCCCGTTGGACGTCACCGTCCTCAAGAACGTCACCTGTGGTGCCTGCGACGCCTGGTCTCCTCCTCCCGACGCCGGCGGGATCGAAACAAGCGTCTCATATACTGTGCTCCCGCCTGAGGTGACTGTCTCGACCAGGGTCACCTCTGAAGCCTGGCTGTTACCCTCGGCAGCTTGGGAGATGGAGACCACCGTTTCCAGGACCGTGCTGCCCTCCGAGGTGGCCGTCCTGACCAGGGTTACTTCTGATGCTTGTACGTTAGGTGTAGGCAGGATCGAGACCAACGTCTGAACCATCGGCTGGCCATTGGAGGTGACGGTTTCCACCAGTGTCACCTCTCCTGGGGCAGCTGTTCCGACCGGAGACACCACGGTCTGGACCAGTGTCTGCCCTTCCGGTGTCACCGTGCGGACAAAGGTTGTCTCGGCTGGGGCAGCGGGAGCGGCGTTGCTGCCCACAAGTGTCCTGATGGCAGTCACGCCGTTGGACACTTCCTGCGAGATGATAGTGACCTCCACAGATGATACTGGATTGTTCGGCTGTTCCGGGACGGGAGACTCCTCCGAGGGCAGTGCTTGAACGGAAGACTGAGGAGGCTGCTCTACAGAAGGCTGGCTCTGAGATGGTGGCTGTTCAGGGGCTGGTGTCTCCTGAGAAGGAGAGGGTTGCTCAGGCGATGGCGTGTCGTCAGGATTTGACTCTGACGTGGGAGCAGGGCTAGGTGGTTGCTGTGTTGAAGGGGGCAGTGCCGTTGTCTCGGGAGGGCTAAAGCGTCTGCCGTCAGTACCAAGATCATCTTTGGGGCAGCATCTGATTGATACTTACGACGGCGCGTCTGCGGTGCTGCGTTCTGTTGACGACGGAGCAGGGGCTGTGTAGTGCACAGCTTCCGCGGTCTCGGTCGCCTGTATAAGAACAGAGGCGGACACCATCGAGTGACCGACAGCTGTCTGAGCACAAGTCGCAAAGGTGCACGTCCTGATGTCTTCGCCTGACATTTGCTCGACGACAGTCTCAAGCCCTGCCAGATATTCTATCATCGCCGGTGTCACGGTTGCTGGATTAGGGCCAACGCTCCAGCCTAAGGGGTCTGCTGTGTAGAAGAACTTGGCAGGGTCTGTGGTAGCAGGCATAAGCAGCTTGCTGTCATAGTCGGTGGTGCTGAGGTCGCGCTCTGTGCAGTTTGCCGACCAGAAGTCCACGTACTTCACCCACGTCTCTGGATAGGTCCTTGTGAACTGGTGAGTAACTAGTCATACCACGCTTGGACCAATAGCACAAGAACACAGCACTTACATTGTAAACCATCCGTCTATGACAGCCGTGTTGCGTGCAAAGTCGGTCACCTCCGGCGCACTGGCCATGATGGTCTCCAGGCTTGTCACGGCGCTGCCATTAGAATATGTGGTGACATGAGGGACGATTGTGTGAGTTATCGTCTCTGCATTTGTTTTGTTCCAGTCATATACCATTGCAAGGTTCGCTGCGAGCCCACAGACCGGTACGCCCGGCACCACCGGTGGTGCGGCACTGGCGGTCGAAATGGACGTGGTGGTTGGGGCCGAAGTCGAGTTCAAGGCTCGAACTTGCTGGGCACCTGCTACACATGCTACCCAGGCCAGTGGCCGGATCTGGCGACGAGCTGCAACCATCCTGCAAGCACTTTGATACACTTTTAAGGTTCGGGAATCTCTACCACGGATCTACATCGTCTCTGCAGGTACGCGCGGGAACCAGATGTTATAAAATCCAAACCCCAGGAAGCCTCCCGATCAATGATGCCAAGGACATCGCGCAAGTGGGCTCATGTTTACGCTTGTGGGCCAGCCTGGACTGCCTGGGCCGTTATCGCCAAGGCCATAGTGTGAATCCTTCTATGGACCTTTGCTGACTGCAGAAACGACTTTGGCCAATGGCTACTACGGAACGATCCGCCTGAGATTTGAGGCTGTGTTCCCTTCACCTAGAAAAGAAACACGATGAGGACCGGAGAATTCTTTCTTACGCGCTGCCTAGGCTTTTGCGCGGCCGCAGAGGTGGTCCAATTTCATCGATATCCGAGGCAATGCCCACGTGCATGCGTTGCCGCCACTGATCCAAGTTTCCGTGGGATCTCCCTCTTGGAAACCAGAAATTGTGTCTGCGTCCAACATCTTGTTGTCACATTCTCTCGACAACATATGGATCTCCATATTGGACGGGCACATGGCAGAACCTATTTCTGTTGACCCGGCAGAAGTCTGGGCCGGTGTGGATGGTAGTTGGTCGACGTGAGTTATCCGCCGCGGCTCCGTAGGGTCCACTTTCGCTAACTCGCGCAGATTCATGATCCGTGTAGGAACTCCTGCACAATGGTTCAGTGTTCTGCCATCTACAGCAAACCAGCAGACCTGGGTACCGCTTCCTGAAGGCTGTGCGAGCAACGTGGTTGGAAATCTCAGTGATTGCGGAAACAGCCGAGGAGTCTGGCCTTTCGAGAGCGAAGATAGCGATGGCTTCCAAACAAACAAGTCGTCTACATGGCAGGCCATCGGGCTCTACGAGCTGTTCATTGAGGAGCACCTGGGCATAGACGGAAATGGTCTGTTCGGGTACGATTCCGTTGCCCTGGGCGAATCAGGCATTGCGACAGAGCATCAGGTTGTGGGCGGTGTTGCTACGCCGAACTATTGGCTCGGACTGCTTGGACTCGGGGCGAACTACACAAACTTTTCCGAAAATGAAAGACCGTCATCACTGTTGCGGACACTGAAAGATGAGGAAAAGATACCGAGTCTATCCTACGGCTACACAGCCGGAGCACCTTACAGTAAGATTTCCAACTGCGCTGCGCCGGCATTTATTAAAATCTTCGAACATGCGCTAAGTCGTCAAAAGGATATTCAAAAGTTGTCGGCAGCTTAACCCTCGGCGGTTATGACTCTTCTCGATTCACTGACAATTCTATGTCGTTTCCATTCGGCTCCGATTCAGAACGTCCTTTGGTCGTTGGACTGCAGTCGGCGATCGGGACAGATACTCTCAATGGGACAGTCTCTCTATCAGGCGTTGGCAGCGGGGTGCTTGCTGTCATTGACTCGACTGTCCCAGATATGTGGCTGCCTGAGTCTTGGTGCGATCTCTTCGAGGATGCTTTCGGACTTCGCTACGTTGAAGAGACCGGCAGATATCTGGTTGATGATGAACAGCACACGGAACTACAGCGACTTCAGCCCAGCCTCACCTTCGCACTCGGCGCCAGCACAACGGGCGGCACTATCACCAGATTCAACCTTCCCTATGCCGCTTTCGACCTCGAAGGGCAATACCCTGTCTTCCCCAATGCCACGCGATATTTTCCCATTAGGAGGGCGGCGAATGACTCGCAATACACGATTGGTCGTGTATTCCTCCAGGAGACATACTTGACAGTGGACAGTGAACGGGGCATCTTCAACATATCCCAGGCCAAATTTTCGAACCCAATGCCATCATCGGACTTGGTTGCAATAGTCTCGCCAGACGCCGCGAATTCGACGGCAGGCGCCAACTCTACGACAATAGGAGGTTCACAGGACGCTGCAGACGGACTCAGCGGAGGTGCTATCGGCGGGATTGTCGCTGGCGCCGTCGTTGCCCTGGTGATCCTGGCTGGAGTCATGTTCTGGTGGTTCCGACGTCGCCGGGCCCGCAACGAGCGTAGCAAGTGGCCAGACGCAGAGCCTGCTGAACAAAACGCCGAGGACCCGCCGCCTCCGAAGTATGGGGGCGAACTGGTTGGGAGTGCTGCGAACGTCCCTGAGTTGTCTGATGGGAAGACAAGGACGGACACGACGTCGCCAATGTCGAGGCACGAGGCGGCGAGTGCCACACCTGTCTCGGAGGCAGGAGGCAGGGAGAAATACGAGGCAGAAGGGAGCACGCCGTTTTCTGAAGCGGGTGGAGCGCAGAGATTCGAAGCCGAGGGGAGTACGCCCATGCACGAAGCGGCCGGGACGCCCAGGTTCGAGGCTCAAGGGGATACGCCCGTCTACGAGGCAGATGGCCGCCCGCGTCACCGGATTCACGAAGCAGAGGGCAGTACGCCGATATATGAGCTTCCGGCAGGATAGAAACATACGAATGCCGTGCACCTAATTCTTTGCTTCTTATTCGATGTATATATAACAGTTCCATACCCATGTTGTTCATGTAATAACTGTAACTGCATGGTCTTGGTCACCTCAGTTCTTTTAAACAAAGTGAAGAACCTATCAGTTGACGCACTTTGCCAAAGATCCACGAGGGTCATCAATGGTCCTTCCCTGCCAACCCAGACATCACTCCATATTCTTCATACCGTCTCTTGTAATAACACTAGGTACGTTGGCCTCTCACAACCATTTGCCAGTGTACATAAGACAGATTTGGGGCTTCAACTCATCTGGCACCTATGAGAGACTGATACTTGGTATGCAGTAAATATGCTTTTATGACATGTTCGGTCTTAGTACTCTGTACTTGATTCGCATAGTACTTCATTAGTAGGACAGGTGCCATTTCAGATACTAGTGACAATTCAAGCAAGTCAATATGGCCTTTTTATGTTACCTAGCTCCTGATGCACGGCTGATGTGTGCACTTTCCAACGCTGCTCGGTCTTCATTCAATCCTGAGGGGGGGATAGACTGCTCACTTCTCAAGTGCTTTCCCTGCTATGGATGGGTTTTCTCGTGCTGTGTCACATCGCATGTTTTCTGTAACTTATATTTGGATCCCGTTTGTATCTCTGGGTCTTTAATGCTGAAACGTGGGCAAAGTGGCTGCAGCTAGTCTTCAGAGTTTAGGATCGGCGCACTGTGCAGCTTCGGCTGAAACAGGATCGTCACGGACCTCCTTTCCTGTCAGCAGCACCGAATTGCACCTCCCAGGAGCTTGCCAACGCCGTAGTTTACTTGCCTTTTTTCGTCGGAAGGTCATTTTTGACTCATCAAAATTTATATTCCGGCTTCGAGATGAGACGCTCCAAGCTTATTTACGCAGCTTCAGTTAGTCTGTATGCAACAGCTTTTGGCTCCACCACTCCCGAGACCCAAGCGGACGTTATCTGTCCTGTCCCGGCCATTGGCAGCTGGCCTTTACCGACGACATGTCCTATAGACATACCTGATATCATTGAAGACGATGCCGTCTCAGCGCAAGACTATCAATGGTACAGAAGTGACAATTGCCACCAGGTCGGCTCTGACGAGTTTTGCGCTTTCACTCAGCCCTCGTTCAACGCTGGCCATGGCATAGCCTTGGTCACAACTGCTCAAATACTCCAGGAAATGGTATCTCTGCCTATTTTTACTAATGTTAGATCACAAAATTTTGCCTCGACGCAGTCCGCCAGCCCTCCCTACCGAGATGAGCAAATACCAGGAAAAGGCATAGGCCTGGTCGCAACAAGGCCTCTGAGAAGCAACGAGGGGTTTTTAAGGCGCACGCCGATTGTGATGGTTGATGACACGGCCTTCAAGCGCCTGGGACGAGCACGTCTTACGGACCTACTCACACAGGCTATCGGCGACTTGCCAGAGACCCACAAAAAGGAGTACCTTAACCTGACCACGCACGCGGAGGTCGAGACCCTTCATGAAAGGGTGTATGAGATTTTCATGAAGAATGACTTCGTCACGCCTGTTGAGGGGATCATGGAGTTTCATTCTGTTTTCCCGCAAGGTCAGTACTTCCTTCGTCACCGAGTACGTAAGATTTAAACGGCCGATGTGCCTCTTCGACGCCCACTCACATAGCTGTGTAGTTTCTCGGCTGAACCACGCCTGCCGCCCCAATTCGAAGTACTCTTTTGACGCATCCACGTTGTCTCAGTCGGTCTTTGCAGCTCGCAAAATAGAAACCGGAGAGGAGCTCACAGTGACTTACTTCGAGTAAGTATCCGCCAAGCCTGCCCCAAACCAAGTTCTGAATCGTCAAACCTGCAATTGAGAAATCGTTGACTAAAGCACCGTGAACCAGCTCCATTCAAACACGCTCACAGCGGCAGTTACTCTCAAAGCATGGGTGGGGCTTCGAATGCACATGTCCGCATTGCTCGGCTAGTGAGGAGGTCATCAAAGAGTCGGATCAAAGAGTCGAGCATATTCTCACGTTGCAGAGGGATCTCGACAATTACTCCCCAACATCTACCGCAAGTCCTGAGAAAGCCAACCTCTTAGTCAATTTATTCAAGGCTGAGGGACTCGTCACTCGGATGGTCGAGGCCTACTACCGCGCTGCAGTTGAGCATAAGTAAGCATTATTCTTCTCCTTTCACGATTCCCCGTATACATGTCTTGGAATGTTCCAGATTGCAAGACCTGAGGCTCCGTATCAAGTGGCTAACACCCAATCAGTGGTGTTGGCAGCGCTGGGGAGGCTGTTAGGTTCGCAAAACTGTGCATTGAAGAAGGAGAGGTCCTGGAAAGCTCGATACGTCCTTTCATGAACAACATGAGGGAACTGACACGGGACCCGTCCGTTCATTGGACGTGGCAGTTTCGCTTGACCTCTAGATGAAACAAGTCAAGCTTTCCAAAACGTCTCTACACCATCGAGCCCTCATATTGATGACTGCTGGTTCTTGAATGAAAGAGCAGCAGGGTAGTCTCAACGCTCAACTCATCACATCAAAGATGAACGAACTTTCCGAAAGAAGACCCTCATAGTGAGTTCTGAAATATAATTTTAGGGGTAGAATAACGAATTCCAGGCGATAGAAAAACTAACACGTTTACTCGAAGTGAACTTTGAAGTGACAATGAGTATTTTGTTCCGAGCTCGCTCAAGATCCGGTAATTCCTCTGTCTGCCCGACGATACAATAAAGACTCATTTCAATATCAAGCCTCGAGGTCCTGCACCCGTGGTTAATATACTCTGATCAAGACCATTCTTGTGTATTGTGGAGTCTGCAGAGGGCAGAGGGCAAAGGGCGGACTTGTCCAGACGCTTGCCCTGCGTCGCCCAACACAAATCACATACTATGTGGGCATGCCAACGGAGCCGCGGCATTCTCTTGTCAGCGTTAAGCCTCGCGGGTCGAGAATAATTCCATAGGCCAAGTTTTGGGCATCAAAATCCAGCATAGCCAGCCATTAGAAGGGGGACACTCTCATAGCTGTGGTGGAAGTCTGTACGACACATTGCGGCACTTGTACACGTTCAGCCCATGTCGTCAGTGCCTGACTCTGCGTAAGAGCTATTCGGTACTCTGCCCAGGTGTTGAGACAGCTGAATTTATGTGCGTTGGTCTCGGTGACTCATTGTTTCACAACAAGTGCCACAAAATGAATGATACATATCGCAGTGCCTCTTTTGTTCCAGCTCTAGGCTTTCAGAATAATGCTATAATTCATCCAAGTCAGCCACAAACGGACATAAATGGGCGCCCACACCCTCATTTGGATTTACGTGAAGCAATGTCTCGATTGGATTAATGAATGGCGGGGAATACTTCCCCAACCTCCCTGAGGGGCAAACAGGCGTACCCCTGCACAGCGTCATCCATATCAGTCCGGGATAGCTGTTGAACACCGCCGCCCTAGCGTTGAATAGGATTCGGTCAAGATCAAGGCGGCCCTTATTTGAGAAGCTAATAACGGCATTGCTATCGACCGGAGAGCGTCAGAGTGGAAACCTGGGATGATTAGTGCAGATATCCGTCTATGCGGTCTTCTCTTTCTCCGTTCCCAAGCTCACGCATGGATTCCTACCGCGGGCTGCGGACGTATTTTTGCCTCATTGATCAACCACATATAACATGTACTAACTCATCCCTCCACAGTCCGCTATGCGATTGCCTGACAGCAGATGAAAGTTGGGTAGTTTGAGCTACGGCGCCGGTTCAGACCTACGATGCGTCCTAGGACCTTGAACGCAGCCCCCGGATATGCTCGTCGATGGTAGGGCTCCCACTTCGTGGCTCCGCGGCGGATATGTCGAAAAACAGTTTGATACGCAGGTGGACTTGAAGTGCCCAAACAGGACAAGCAGTGCTTGCCTTTATGCTTTTCTCTTTCACACTCCCAAAAGTAATTGGCACGTTTTCCGATGCTGGCTATAAGCCCAACCAAACAAATGAACCTCCTACCGTAATCAGTGTGGCCGATAAATACAGGGACCTGAAGGCCGTCCAGGAATCCACATGTGCGTAGTAGTACTTATTGACGCGACGTAGCACTAGGCGCGGGGACTCATCTCAGCAGAAGTTCGAGGAAGAAATGCGGGCCAGGACCTTGTCGTCTTGGCTACCACCTCCGTTGATATCCTCGCTGATTCCAGATGTCCATTATATGTCCCTCGAAAAAGCAGTCAGTTATCTGCACTGAAGGGCAATGATGCGAAATACATGTGTTGCTGCTCGGCGTTGACGCAATATGACGCGTGTGAGGGGAGAGCCCTCACAACAGCCCCCAGTATGAAGCGTGCAGATCTGCGTATGAATCAGCCTCTCACGTAATAAACAGAGGCATGCGGTGTGTACCTTGCGGCACGCGACCAGCTGGGTGGACACGGCCAAGAGATCGAGTCGTCAGGCAGGCTGCCGGTCTGCCAACCCAACAGGCTGGTAGCCCAGAAGGCCCAGAAGCCGAGGAGCTGATATCCGACGGGAAGCTCTCGTTCAGGGCTAGGAGGGCCGGTCGAGTTGGACCACTCGAGCAATTTTCCGAGGCTAGGTGCATTGGCAAAGGGGGGCTGCCAACCGACATGCAGCGAATGAGCGGATTTGACGGGGTCAAAACAACGGCGGCGGTAAAATACCGGCAGTTTGAGCCAAGCTGCAGTGGGCCCATTACCCCAGACATCCCAACACGAAAAGCGTGGGGAAGAAGGGGAAGAAGGGGAAGAAAGCGGGATTTTCCCCAGACTTTCCCCAATCCTCGACGGTTCGTCTTCCCCACACTCTGAGCTCACTTGGGGCACAATCAGCAGTCGGGAGGCACTCGCGGGCACTTGGCTCGCTCAAGGTGGCCGCCACGTCCCTGTCAAGTCCAGGTTGTGCCACCGACATCATGCCGTGGCACACCAGCACCAGAAGCACTTATGGATACGTGCGTGCATGGGGCCATGACTGTCTATGAACGGATGTTGGTCGATCGTCCCTCCCCTCACCCGGCGACAGGGGACTAGAAAAACAATCCCTCTTCCCTCGCCCTTCGCTGCTCTGCGTTGCTCCTGCGCTCCTGTCTTTTCTTGTCCTGCTTGTAGCATTGTCCACTTCTTGTAAATTCTCCCCAGAGAGGTTTGTCTGCTGCAGTTCACCATGGGCGACAAAATAGAAGACCTCCCCGCGTCGGAGCATGTCCACGACCATGACCTTCTCGACGACGAGAAGGCCATTGCCGAGACGGCCGACCACCTGCGCAAGCTGTCTCCGGAAGAGCTTGAAATCGAGAAGAAGCTCAGGAAGAAGATAGACGTTCTCATCATGCCCCTCTGCGTGCTGGTCTATCTTATGAACTACATCGACCGGTGAGCATGTTCCGGCCTGCTGAATATCCGACCCCCAGTCGTGTGGCCCTTTCTGACGGGACAGAAAAGAAACAACTATGCCGCGGCTCGACTCCAAGGTCTCGAGGAGGATCTGAACATGACGGACGAGCAATATCAGATTGGACTTTCCACCCTGTTCGTCGGCTACGTCCTGATGCAGGTTCCCTCCAACGCCATGCTTAACTATGCTGGGCGCCCGTCTTGGTACATCGGCTTCTTTGTACGCACTAATCCCTCAAGCTTTTTTTCCCCCATCAGGCCTTGTAGTATTCGCCCAGAGCCTTGGAGAGCGCTAACCTGGATGTGTCGCGCAGGTCATCATCTGGGGCTTGGTGTCGCTCCTCACCAGTCAGGTCAAGACCGCGGGGCAGATCATTGCCACCCGGTTTATTCTTGGCTTCGTCGAGGCTCCTTTCTTCCCCGGCATCCTTTTCTATCTTTCCAAATGGGTGAGTCCAGGACAACACACTACTTCACACTATGGAATTCCTAACGCGACGCAGTATACAAAGGAGGAGCTTTCCCTGCGCATGGCCATTTTCTACTCGGGCTCCTTGATCTCGGGTGCTTTCGGAAACCTCATCGCCGCCGGTATTCTGAACGGATTAGCAGGGGCACGCGGCTATTCAGCTTGGCAATGGCTATACATCCTGGAGGGTGCCATCACGATATTATTCGGCATCCTCGTCTGCGTCATCCTGCCTGACTTCCCGGACACCTGGAAGAAGTTGTCCGAAGACGAGAGACGAGTTGCCACTCGCCGACTTGCCATTGAAGCCTCCGAGGCCGACGTCGACGAGGCCGGCGGCATGTCACAGCTCCGCGGCATCAAGCTAGCCCTGACCGATCCCAAGACATACCTCCTCGCCTTGGCTTACCATGGCCAGACTGGCGCTGCTGGAATCCAGAACTACTTCCCGACCCTCACCCAGACTGTTGTCGAGGATCGCATCCATGCCCTGCTACTCTGCGCCCCGCCTTACATCTTCATGGTGTTCTACTCGTTCGTGCATTGCCGAATCTCGGATAAATTAGCCAAGAGATTCTGGTTCTTCACTTACCCGATTCCAATCACGATCGTGGGCTTCATCGGTACGTCGGGGTTCAATCGCTTGCCAGACCGCCCCTCTCTCCTTCTGTTCAAGCCTTTTATCATGACGCGAACTAATTGGTTCTTGTACAGTCTTCATGACGGTCGATAACTTCGGTGCTCGATACTTCTCCTTGTTCCTGCAGATCTTTGTCTTCGCCCTGAACGGAATCATCTACGCATGGATATCCTCCTCGATCCCCCGCCCGCCCGCGAAGCGCGCCGCCGCCCTCGCCTTCATCAACTCGGTGGGCAACGCCGCCTCGATCTGGACGCCGTTCACGTACAAGACGAAGGACGCGCCCCACTACAGGCCGGCCCTGGGAATCTGCATAGGCCTCCAGGTCCTCGCTACCGTCTGTGCGATTGCATTGAAGTTGCTACTTCAGAAGCAGAATGCTCAGCTTGCGAGGATGGAGAACTCGGACGCTCAGCTCACCGAGCGTGATATGAAGAAACTCGAGAAGACTGCACAGGTCGAGGGTGTCACTATCGCTGAGGCAAGGGCTTTGCAGAAGGGTTATCGCTACATCATCTAAGGCTGCTGTCCTTTTGAGTGAGCAGCGCATGGGACTGATCATATTGGTCGTACTACGTGCAGAATATACGAATTATATTAGGATAGTAAAGAGCTATATGATCACAGTGTCTCAACAGTGTCGTGATGCTCCAAGGCCACATATTGCTACTCCGGAGCCTGCTCATGGATCATGGAATGCGTCAAAGAAAACCACAGCCACCGCTCCCCTTTCCCCGCAACAGTTCCAGAACACATGCAAGTTCCAGGACTAGATTCGAAACATTTTGATGGAACTGCTGTCACTCTCTGCCTCAGTTTGTCTGCGACTCGCCGGCCTCTTTCAACACCACATAGCACTGCTTAGGCTTGTGTGTCAGGCTGTCAAAAGCCCCAAACCCATTCAGCTTCTCCGGCACCGTCTCCAGGTCGAAACCCCACACCAACAGGGCAATGAAGATCCTCATCTCCAGATACGCCATCTTCTTTCCAAAGCAACCCCGGACGCCACCACCAAACTGCAGCGTCGGCCCCGCATGGACGTCGAACGTCTCCACCCCCTTCTCATCGGTCTTGAGCCAGCGTTCCGGCCTGAAAACGGTGATGTCGCCGTCGTCCCAGAGTGGGACGGCGCGGTCCATGTTCGCCCGCGACGAGTCCGACCGCAGGTGCTCGGGGATGCCCTCGTTGACAGTGTTGGGCGCCATGTAGCCGGGCCCGTTGGTCATCATGAAGACGTCGACGCCCTTGGGGATGCGGTGGCCCAGCAGCGTCGTGTCGTGAACGGCAGTCCGCATTATCCCGGCCCCCGTGCCCGCGGTCCGCGACATCTCCTCCACCACGGCGTCCAGGTACGGGATGTTGGACGTGCTGATCTGCTCGGCCGTGGGGATGCCTTTTTCATACCCGAAGTGTCGGTGGAGGGTCCCGCGCAGCTTCTTCTGCACCCGAGGGTGGTTCCCGACGTGCTTGACCGTCTACATTAGTGTCGTCGCCGTCGTGTCATGGCCCGCGATTAGGAACCCGAACATCTCGTCCTCTACTCCCCATTAGTCACCCGCTACGCAGGCTAAAGTGTTCCAATCTAGAACATATCAAAACACAAAGGATTGGGATCCTTGTGGGGAGAAGAGTTATGCTTACTGGCGCTGGGGCTCTCATATTGCGGGGCACGGTTCTCCTTTGCTGCGGCCTGTGCCTCGCGGCGCACCATGTGGTCTGTGGCGGAGGTGACGTCGGTGAACTCGCCGGCCTTGTCGCCGAGGCGGAGCATACGGGACTTTGCGTCCTCGAGGCGCTCGCGGATGAGCCGGTCCTTGTGGGCTCTGGCGCGGCGGTAGGTCGGCGTGAGCGAGATGAGCCAGTGCGTCTGTCTGGGCATCGGCGAAGTCACTGTCGAGTCCAGTGTGTGCGTGATGACCTTCATGGACTTGACCGCAGAGTTGTACTCTGGCGTGGGGAAAACCACTGGCTGGTCCGCTTGTGCGGGCACGTCAAACTCGGGCCGGGCGCTCAGGAATTCGATCTCGGTTGGTACAGATTGCAGTTGACTACCGAATACGACATCCCAGACTAGGATAATAACATCAGCACCTTTACCGTATCTTTGGCGTTGTGCTCGGATGGTCAGCATAGCGCTTACTAGGTAGAGTCAAGAGCCATGTGGTTGATGTCAACGGCGACCTCGAACGCATGCCCTTTGCCGGCTTTGCTTTTGACTCGCCAGAGTTCCATCAAATTCAGTACATGCCTGTGGAGGGATGGTGCTGCAACCTGCGGGAGCCAGATGTCAGTCGCAACAAGTTCGGATTCACCACACTGCAGTCGCGTCTTACCTTGTTGAGGAATCCAGTGGTCATTGTGTCAGCGAGCAGGCGGCGCCCCTGCCTAAACTTCTCGTTAGTTGGCTGGATGATGTGATGGTTTGACACTGCGAAGTTCACTGTCAGCTGTCTCGGTGTCAAGAAGGAGACTGCGGAAGCGTGAAGCCGTGATGGGAGAGGCACCGTTGCTATCACATGTCTACGATCTGCTGCTCTGAGCGCCGCCAGATTCAGGGGCTTAACATGAGAGGCAAGACGGCCTGTGAGCAGCCTCTGGGAGCCAGTTACTTACACACTCCGCCGAAAGCGTCTGGTGAAGAATGAGACAAGTTAACCACGCGAGCCGACAGCATGTTCGTGACGTCGGTACTTACCTTTGAAGAACGTAGAGCGATCAAAGTCTTTGGCCCGGCGCAACAAGATGTCCTGGGACTCGCGAGGGTCGGTTATGACCACAGCTGGTTGAGAAAAGGGCTTCAGGAAAATTTGGACAACAGGTGAGTTCAATGCCACGGTCTGTGCTGTCATCCAGTCGAAGACGGTGGAACATTTCTTTGATGTCCTGTGCTTGAGCATCGCAGGCGCATCGCCCAGCACCCGGGTTACTGACGCTTCATGGTGAGGGATGCCGGGGATCGGCTTGGGAAGGGCAGCACGGTACAGGGCGTATAGGAGAACTAGGACTCCACTCAGCACCCCGTATGTCGTGGAGCTGTAGAGAATCGAAGAAGACATGTTGTGATGTCGCGTATGGAAACGTTCGGAATTTTTATGTGACGACTCCTCGGTAGCCCTTGGGTGACTGAAACTACAGGAGGACGGGAGCAAAGGCAATGTTTCTTTTATTTATGCTTTCCCTCTTGATTTATTATCTGGTATCCGTCTATCTAGCAGTCCGAGTCCGATTACATGCGACTCCGTCGAACCGGGAATGCGACCCAAGCAGATACAATTTGGTTGTCAGCATTTGGCGCGACTCCTGTAGTCCATTCATCTTCCAGATCTTTTTCTCGTTCGGGAGGATGGACCGGTGCTTGTCGGGCACGTCTCAACGCAAACGTTACGTCTTGAAGAATGATAGAAAGACAACTTTTCGATTGGCCCTCGTCGCAACCAACAGCAACCAACAGCAACCATTGACTAGCTGAGATGGTATCAAATGAACCCTGCCCATCAATCCTTTTGTTTGGTTTTGTTTTTCTTTACACAGACACAAAAACAAAACAAAAAAGACTGGATCGAGGATTGCCATAACTCATCCTGCCACGTGGCGTGGGTGCATCCATATCTGCCATGCTGCTGCCAGGCTGCAACATATGTCTCCGGAGCCGTCGAGCTGGGCCTGAAGCTAGGGTTGCATTGGCTCTTCTAGGCATCTCTTTTTGGGCGGGGATTTGCATGACCCTTGGTGCAGTACTAAGCTCAGCCAAAGCTCCTCTACAGGATTGATCCAGGTCTGAATGCCGAGTACCGGAAAAGCAGCTGCCAGGCCTTGGTCGCTCGTGATTCGTGGTCGACCGAAATGACGCCTCGCTCCTCTCAGGTTGTTGACATGGCGTTGCGATATTGTAGGAGGCAGTAAGTAATGCTGTCTTCAATCGAACAGAAGTGGGCCCTCACGCCCTGAACGCCGGGTTTTGCCAAGCCTCGGCTACGTATCACGATAACCGACGTCACCTCAGTGTCTGATTTTGCTGCGATTGAAATTTACACGTCGCCCTATTCAGTGCCCAACATCACAGGTATCAACACTCGTATTATCGGAGTCATGGGCGTCTTCGAGGGGAAGTTCCCCCAGTGGGCCTATCTAATCGGCTACAACACCATCTCGGCCCTACTTTGGATCTTCGTCTTTGGTAGAACCGCTGCGCTTGCCCTGACCGATGGTTTGAGCCAGGTGTACCTGTATCCTAGCGTCAGGGTCATGGTCCTGCTCACACAGAGCTTGGCTGCACTGGATGTCTTGCACTCTATCATAGGTACCCTCAAATTCCTGTTATGCCCTGTTGTGCCACAAGAATCTTCACTGATGTTCCACAGGTCTTGTCAATGCCCCTGTACTCACCAGCTTTGTTCAAGTCGCTGGTCGAAGCACAGTCCTCTGGCTCGTCATCGAGAATTACCAGTCCTCCGCTTTCAGTCCATTTTATGGTTTGATGGTTCTCGCCTGGAGCGCCGCAGATGCCATCCGATATCTGTACTTCGCTACAAAACTCTTCGGTGGCCACCAATACAGCAATTTGACCTGGCTTCGATACAGCGCATTCTACATATTATATCCAGTGGGCATCGCCAGCGAGGTCGGTGTTGTCTATAATACTGTGTCAGAAGCTTGGAAGCTGGGCTATTACTCACACGCTTGGGCTTACATCGCCGCCGCGCTGCTTTACATCCCCGGTAAGTCTCTTCCACAACAAAATATGGGCTGAATTTGCTAACACACACACACAGCTGCACCTACTCTGTTCAGCCATATGATACGGCAGCGGAGGAAAGTGTTTGCTATTGGAAAGAAATAGATTCCAGGGTGCTGAATTTCACTGGTTATCTGACTGTGACCTCCAGCATCAAGTTTCACGACATCACAGCCAGGCATCGCACGGTATAAGGACACCACATACCTACTGTTTCGAGCCTGGAAGTTAGCCTCAGACCCTCTTGAGATGACGCGCCATCAACCACTCGATATACATGTAATCGACGCCCTTGACGGAATTGCCGGGTTCCACAGCGTCATCACATGCAGTAAATCGGCCGCGCCAAGCCAGCATTCACGTCACTCATTCCTTGCCATATACACATGTAGCTTACCTTTTCGACAAGCGCGGTTGATTTGAAAGTTGTCGCAACCGCATCGACAACATCGTGCGACCTAAAAGTTGTGGCCGTGAGACGATCCATGGCACCTACCTGGCTTATTTGACAGGATCTGAGACTTGAGCATTATACAGTACAGCCTCCGCTACGAAATCACATAGGGACCAGGGACCCCAAATGTGATTACAACACGGCACAGATTACACGCGTGGCTCATCGACGGAGCGCTGCGACAGAGGTCGTAGAGACGAAGAGCAAGTTGAAACCACAATAGCCAAAAGCTAGGTTTTGGCTACAGAGATCCTCGGGCATTCAAAACGGGCATCATAAAAAGTTGTATCAGATGGAGAATAGGACACCACCACCTTTCTTTACCAAGTCCTGTCCTAAATCGCAGAGCCAAGCCTCTGTCATGTGAACAAGCTGCCCATGCGGCGCGTGCTCCGAGGGTCAAGTAATCGTGCTGCCCATCGTCTCCAACGCTGTTCTCTCGTATTTTGGGAACGGCTCTGAGGCAATGTGATGCTCTTCTGTGATCGCTTGTTATACTTTCAGCGTCGAAAGATCGGAGTAAAGTGGCACTGCGCTCCTACCAAGTCAACTCATTCATGTCGTATTACGAAGCCGATCTAGGTTTCACATTTTCACATTTAACGCGCCCTGGAAGATGGTCCGTTTCATCGAACGCCGTTTTAGGGTATCTCTTTCTGCTCACACTAAGTATGTCTGAGCGCAGGTTGATTCTAGTACTAAACTCAGCCTTTGTGTCCTGCAACCCCTCGGAAGCAAAGTTCCATCAGAACTGGTGCGCTGGACAATTTCCATCTCGTATGCAAATTCACACTGGTACACATTATTGTTGATCGCCGACTCACTTCGGTAACTAGCAATGGACACCAGCGCGCACTGGATATTTTGATGTAGCAGAAACTGATATGGCTTTTGAAAAGATACATAGCTCTGACGAGCTCTCGGGCCCTTGTTGGCACACTAGTAGCAAGACTATCTACACGCTCAGGCGTTTGTTCTGGGAACAAGCTTCATCTGTCAGCTGCCACTGGCCGTGAGCGTACATGAGGTGAGTTTCAGGTGCCAATATTATGGCGTTATGCGGAGGTTATACGAAGACTGTGGCTTCCGACGCGAAACAAAGAGGTCATGCCACATGCTTCACAGACTGGTGTGGCTGGCTCCTATCTCCTACGATGGCGAAAACAACCCTATTTTGAGTTCCCGGTCATACCGTGCAAAGCCTCTGTGATACAACAGCCTGGATCGCAAATATATATAGTGGCGCCGTGCGTATGAAGTTTTGTTCCCTCGAGTGTTATCAGCCTACCCACCTTCATATTACTTCGTCCCTAGTCACATCTGTACCAACCACAAAGTACTTTAGCAAAGGCCATATCTCAGATAAAATCAAGATGCCTTCCGAAGCTACCGAAGCTACCATCACCACGCCTCTCGCAGCAGGGGTCAAAGAAGAGGCCGTCATTGCCTCACTCCATGACCATGGTGTCTATATCAAAACCACATGCCCCCAACTCATCGACTACAAGAAAATCTCCGGCGAGCCGGTCATCGGCGAAGCCTGTGTTTACGAAGTTACGGACAAACGACCGATCGGGCAGACGACGTTTCGACTGACCCTCATCAACCAGCCCAAGGGCATCGACGCCACTGTCGACGGGAAGTCTCCCACGGGTTCCATACACATCGAGAGCAAGTGGTCCGTGGATTCTGGCCGCATCGAGGAGAATATTGCCATCGAAAGCAATGCGATCATGAAGAAGATGATCAAGGGTAGTGTTGAGAAGAATCACCCTGGACATCACCAGAACTTTGTCCAAGCAGCTCAGGCTTGATTGTGGTGGAATGAGACGCTCCGTGCAAGTTAATGTCTTAATGTGATGAGTACCAGTTGACCAGGACCCGGGGTAGGGGGGAAGGGGGGACGAGACGATAATGGCCAAATATAATAGTGTAGATTCAATATTTTGTGGAAGCGGATGAACTCAGCAAACGTCTTTCTCAATGCTGCTACCTACGCATATACCACCCGTACTTTCATTGTCATATGTGATCTGGTTTATCGATACGTCCCTGGTAAGGCCCCTCTTTAAGCCTTCTCAGTATCCCGACCTTCCAACTCCTCCGTTCTCGACTTGCTGTTAGGATCGAGGTAGGGCTTTTCACCGATGCCAACAGTCCTGTGTCCAAACCTCTCTCCCAGGCCCTCGTAATCATTGGTAGCCGAGTGGAAGACGCTACGGTTGTCCCAGATCGCTGGTAATTGATACTGTCAGTGAACATAAATATTGCAAGAAGCATATGCGAGCAGACTTACCAATGTCGTTGGGGTTTCTCCACTTGAACCTAACCTGAAGGTCGTGGTTGTCTAGGAGGACCCTCTCGAACTTGCGCAGCAGCTCGTCCGACTCCTCTTGGGTGAGCTCATTGATCCTCCTGGGGAAGGGCCCCAGCGCAAAGATACTCTTCCATCCGGTCACAGGGTTCGTCCGCACCACTGGGTGAACAGCGACCAAGTCCCCACCGATATTATGAGGGGAACCCCTGGGTTCAGTGTAGATCTTGACGTTCTCCGGGTCTGCCGCGGCAGCGCGGAGGAAGCCATCGCCGCTGAAGGTAGCCGTGAGACCTTCGAAGAACTGCTGGTATTTCTCGGAAAACCGGTCGTAAATCTCATAGCCGGACGCCCAAAGGGTGTCGCCGCCTGTCTTTGGGAGTTCGGTGAGACGAAGTGAGGTATAGTCGGCCGGGTATGGCTCAAATTGAATATCCGAATGCCATTGAGCGGCATCATAGCGGCGCTTGTTGGGCTGTTCCTTGTGACGGAACATCTTCTTCCTTGCCAGACTCGAGATGTGACTGACCGTGTTGTCGCCTACTCCGAACTCCGAGGTGCTGTTGAGTACCGGATGAATATGCAGGGTTGAAGATGACGGTTTTCCGACGAGCTGGCCTAACCTGTCCACGAACTCCTTCTGGAGGTCGTCGGTGAGGTTGTCTTGAGAACGGAAAAAGACCACGCCACGCTGGGAGACTTGTGCAGTGGTCAGTGAGCCCGCGGGAATAACGCGCATGAGGATCTCAGGCTGACTCACTTGTGATTGCTACATCTCGAAGAAGCTCATCTGAGTTGGGGGCCTTGAGTAAATCATCGACGATGTTGACGTTCACAAACTCGCGGCCGATGACGGGCGTGGTGTCTTCAAATGTGAACTTGTCTAGAACACCGCTGGTCTTTAACGGCTCTGGGAAAGATTTCTTCTCCACCGGGGCAGAACGGACTGCAAGATCTGAAGTTGCAGCTGGGGTCATGATGAGGTGCTCTACAATGCTAACGGTTGGGTCTTTATGTTGTCTTGTCAGTCCGAATTAAGTGGGCATGAAGTGTGAAGATACATGGTAAAAGTCACACAACCAGTCTCGATTTAACTACGAGATCGCTCACTATAAATATACAATGCCCTTTGTCCCCTTCATTGTTTGTATGCTCAGCATTCGATGGTGGTCGTTTCACGACATCCCGCTACTAGCACGCAATCCCTAGTCAAGAATTCGCAACCGCGTGTGGTCCGGTGGGTTACCGATCGTGAGGGGACGATTGATGCGTAAGAAGCCAACACCGAAACCGATAGCGAATGAACGATAGCGTGATGCAATGCCCATGACAAATGCTGTCCTGTATGCGCACCAGTTGCAAAATGATCCACAGTATCACGCAGATGAGCTTGCGGTTGTCGCCCGGGTGTCGTACAGGTTTCCGCTCCTGGAAGCATCGATGCCACCCATGATCTCTATCCATGGGTGGGATGATATCGCACCAGATGTCGCCATCGCCGTGTGTGTGGGGGTGCCAATTGATACTAAGAAGACGAGCGGCTCGCTCGCCAGGCTGTCATCCTCGATGAGTATGGCACCGTGACTATTGGTTGAACGTGAGATCACAAGGCTCTGGGAATGGATATCGGATGGAAAAGCAAATTGAGAATACTACACTACTTCGTGCGAATCTCCGATTTTGACCCTGAGGCTAAGGTTGTCATGATATATTCGTTTATTAGAGGCCTGACATGAGCGCGTTGAACCATCTCCGAGTGGTGCTCATCAAAACCAGCAATGCAGATTGCATCTGTGGCTAAACCTATTGTGTTGGGTAGTCTCTACAACTTTTAAAACGTCCCTTCTCCCCGGATTGCGGTTGCGGGATCCACTCAAACCCCTCTAAGCCTGATCGGTTCCGCTTCAGTCGCTCCGCGCCCGAACTCCCTCGAGTGCCGTCGTCATTGTCGCTTGAGGCTGACGGCGTGAGAACCTCCGTCTCACCAGACGACATGCTCTAATCATCAGCTCCTCCTTTTGGTGAGATAGTGCACTACTCTTCCTCATCCGCGTCGGCCTCCTCCTCGTTCTCGTCGGCCTCCCCAGCAGCTTCCTCATCTTCAGTCTCGGCCGCCGGCTTGCCGTTCTCCATCTCGACATCCACGTCGGTGGCTGTGCCACCCTCCTTCTCCAATCGCAGCCACTCATCCCACTCGGGGAACAGCTCGTCGTCACCCTCTGCGCCAGGGGCTCCGATAGTCTTTGCTACACGACCCTTCTTGCTCTTTTCTAGGGACTCCTTCCACTTCTTGACCACGTCCGCAGTCAGACTAGGCTTGTAAGTCTGTGAGAAGAGGACAGCCTCGGCGAGACGTTCAGTCTTGACGAGGATGTTAACACAGCCTTCGACATCTGCAAGAAGCCATTTCGCGGAGAAAGCAATATTGTGAGCGCCAGCCTCTTCGGCCTTGCTCGCCAGGGATGCCAGCCCTTCGCGGTCGGCTGTTGAGGAGTAAACGAGGAGCAGTGAGCCAAGATCGTTGGCCTGTGTGAAGCACTCCGCAGCTAAAGGAACGTCCCAAGCAGAGAGAGCGGCGTCACCAACTACGAAAATTTTGTTAATCGTAGACCAGAAAAAACAAAAACAGGTTAGGCAAAGGCACAACTTACCAGTCTTCCATCGATGCTCAACATCGGCCTGCTTGGCGAGGTCGAGCGCGATGTCTAGTCGGCTCAGCGCAAGAGCAAGCTCGAACTTGTGCTCAGGATCCGTGGCAACATCCAGAGCGAGCTCCTTGTGGCCCTGGCCGTCCAAGAACCGGGCGACCTTGTTGAGCTCACCCTCTGGAATTGCCGCGAGCAGCTCCTGGGCGGCCTCGAGCTCCTCCCGGAGGACGAGGGTCTGGTACTCCAGCACGGGCAGAGACAGGGCGAAGGAGGTGATAGCGACATCCTTGTTGCAGAGGTAGATACGGGAGTCGCGTTGAATGTAGCCGAGGATGTACATGGGTTGGTCGAAATGCGACACTGTGTAAGTCTGGTCGCCAACAAGGTAGTTCAGCCGATTGGTAGAGTTGGTGAACAGGAAGCAGTCGCCAACCCACTCCCCGGTCCTCACGCTCTCGCTGATATCGGTGATGACCTCGAAGGCCGCCTCCACACCATCATCCTCAACTTGGCCGGACTGCAAGCCCTCCTGGTATGCCTCGCGGCTGAAGCGAAGGATGTAGCAGGTGTCATCGCAGGCCAGGGCAACCAGCTCCCCGCTCTCACTCCAGTAGACCTCGCGAGGCTCGACCTCGATCCGTCTCACCAGGCCGCCAGTCGCCCAGTCGAAGAAGCTGATGCCTCCCTGGCCCTTGACACCAAGTAGAACTCCTCCGGCAAGGCCGTCCGCCTGGAAACCGACATCCAAGCCGCCTTGCTTCTCGACAAAGTTCTTGAATACCTTGACGCTGGTCGGGGACTCACGGATGGCAAAGTCATTTGAGTTCTCCTTGGAGGCCCAGACAAAGTCCAACGCGGATCCGAATTGCTTGTTGCGCCACGCGAGTGCAGTGTATACAATAAATTCGCCGTCACCGCAGACCGCGACGAACCGACCATTGGCCGAATGTGATAGGGTGGATGGGTAGACTTCACAGCTGCCGAGATCCTTGGTGGTGAGGTTGATCGGCACGTTGTCCTTAGTCGCCTCGCCGCCCTTGATAATGGCCGACACCACCTCGTTATGTTTGGCCCAGATGAGCTTGCCGGAGCCGTCCATGGAGACGGCCGGCTCTTCGCGACCCAGCTTCACAACAACTGAACCTTCGTCATAGCCCACGGCGACACTCTGCTTGCCTCGTTGGTAGCTGACGCACCAAGCCCTTTCCAGACCGTAGTTCAAGCTCTGCTCGAATCGGTAGGTAGCAGCGTGCCATATTCGCAAGGTTCCGTCTTCCGAGCCGGAAATGATGACGGGGAGCTCGGGGTGATAACACGCGAAGCTAACGTTGTTGGTATGACCCTCGAGAGTAGCAATAAGAGACTTGGTCGTGTAGTCCCAGATCTTTACTGTGCGGTCGTCGCTAGTGGTAAGGAGGTATGGCTTGTCCGAGTGGGGGTAGTAGTCGACGTGGTTGACACCTTTTTGCTCGTGTGCTTCCAGGGTGAAGTTTGCCGTTGAAGACCCGAGCGACCAGATCTTGACTGTCCTGTCCAGACATGCTGACGCGAATGTGTTGGTATCTTTGGGGTTGATTGCTAGCGACATGACATAATGCGAGTGTCCCTCGAAGGTCTGTTGGCACTTCCACCCGAGGTCCCAATTCCACAACTTAATCGTCATGTCATCACTGGCCGTCAAGACAAATGGCTGTGTTGGGTGGACACAGATTGCGCGGATATAGTCAGGATGTGCCTCGAAGCTGGCAACCTTTTCTGATGTGTTGTAGTTGTGGACTCGTAGTTGGAAGTCATCGCTGCCGCACACAATCCAGTTCTTCCGCGCAATGAATCGACCTGCACGCACGGGTACGTCCGTCAACTCGAATGTCTTGACGATGGCCTGTGTCTCGTAGCTCCAAATGTATACGTGGCCGCTGTAGAGGGTCGTGAGGATCCATGGCTCCGTTGGGTGGAAGTCGATGCCCTTGACACGCTCGCTCCGGGCAAAGAGCTGCCGCTGTGATCACAAAGATATGGTATTAGCGATTGCGCGGTTTCGTCTTGCTCGCTTTGGGGCGCGATTGGGAAGAGCCCGGCTGCCAGGGCTCGGACTTTGGGAGTAGCGGCTCCAATGCGCCTAGCTGTAAAGCCACGGGTGTCTGCTGCGCCCTTGAAGCCATTCAAGAGCGACAGGACTGGGCCAGAGTGGACATGAGACTAGGATGGGCGTACCTTGACGTCGAGCCTCATGCTGGGCAGATTCTATCGGTATCTGGGATGCGGTTCAGAAGGGACAATCGCTCGTCGAGGGTTCGAGGTTCAGGGTGGTGGGGTGTATGTCGATGGCAGACAAGCCAACATGGGGAAAGGGCTTCTCTTCCTGTGGCGAACAGACTTGAGCTTGCTCAACCCAAGACTTGTTTGACAGGATTGATGTAGAACGAATGCGATAGCAGGGGCCGGTAGGAGTTGGTCGGCGGATGTGGTGTGGGTAGTTTCCCTGTGTGTGAATGGCAAGCTGCTGCCACGTCTCAGGGAGCTCTCGCTAGGTCCACTGCCAATTGAGATGTGGTCTTTGGGGGAGCTCAGCCTTGGGGACGCACGGTTTTGGCCTGAGGCAGCAATTTCGGTGGGGTGTGTGTGCAAAACGCGGCTATAGCCACCCTGCTCTTCCCGCCAATCCTGGCCGGGATCAATTTACAGCCCCCATCCAAGTGGTTACCACTACTAATCTCAAAGACACTGTCGACTTTGCAGTTCTCAAAGAAGAGTGCTAGCTCTTTGATGTTCGAACGACAAGTTGTGTCTTTACTCACCAGTCCAAGCCTTGAAAGCGGCCTCTCAAGAATGAAGAGATCTATCAGCGCGTTTGACTGGGAGGGCAGTTCCTCTGGTTGAGGCTATTACCGTCGCACACAAAAGGCTTACTCTTTACCTAGTCACAAAATCTTAACACACTCCATACGCTTCACATGGAATGCCACTGCACAAGGTTTTGGTTCAGAACGTCTTGTTTAGTTTGATTGCTCTGTCTCATATTGGACGGCAAGTTCCCCTCACCATCTTTGAGGTGATGCTAAATACCACACGGAAAAAAAAAAGTAAAGCCAGCCATCAATGGGGTATGCATATCCGTATCCCGTTTCCCTGAACACCGTACTAAAATCCCTAGAACCGTTGTAAAACGCCTGATCTCGTCTCGTCATGCCATCTGAACAGATGAGTGGAAATAATTTCGACAGCTATCGGAACATCTAGTCCTCGGCATCGGCCTGCACCTTCTTGACAATGTCTACCATCATGGGGTACAGCTTCTCTGACTTCTGCAGGCCGCAGACCTCGGCAACAATGGAGTCAGCGTCGAGGGAGGCCATTTTCTGGGCGAGCTCCGCAGACTCCTCGTCGCCCTCGACGTTCTGGAAACGGAGAGCCATCTCAGCGGCATCGAGAAGGCCGCTGCAGTCCTTACCCTGCTCCGCAAGTGCGGCAGCCGGGCCGATGAATCGCTCCTTTCGACCAAGCTTGCGGAGAGGAGCACGGCCGACACGCTCGACGGCATCCTCAAGGTGGGGGTTGCCGATGCGGGAAATGATCTTCTTCACGTAGGCAGCCTGCTCCTCCTCGGAGGTTTCGTGCTTGGAGACGATCAGGTCGGAGGTGTTGGCCAGGGCCTTCTTGACCTCCGCCAGGATCTCCTTGTCTTGCAGGGCGTCGTAGACGGTGCGCTTCTTGCGGTTGTATCCGTGATAGGCAGCGGTGGCGTGGCCGGTGTTGACGGTGTACAACTTACGCTCGATGAAGGGCTCAAGGTGCTCGACCCAGTTGATGCCGTCGATAGGCGGGTGCTCGCCCTCGAATGGGAGCTGCTCCACGACCCACTCGTAGAACTTCTCGAGCTTGACGTTGAGGCCAGCATCGGCTTCTTGCGCAGGGACAATTCTGTCGATAGCAGAGTTGGCGTAGCGGGCGCGCTTGTGGTGGGTGTCGAGGCGCTCGGCCGGGGTGTTCTTGGGGTCCTTAATGTGATCAGCCAGGGCAGTGGTGGCGTTGATCATGTTCTCGCAGGCAATGACAGCCAGCGGCTTGAGGTTCTCATCACGCTTGTCAATGCCCTGAGCAATGACTGGAGCGATAAACTTGAGGATGGTGGGGCCAACAGAGCAGGTGACAACGTCGGCAGTGGCAATCTCGTTGACCAGGTCGTCGGGGTGAGTCCTGGAGTTGATTGCACGGTAGTTTGTGATGATGTTTTCTGTTGTGCCCTCGGTGCCGACCTCGATGACCTTGTACTCCTTGGTGGAGTTCAGCTTGTCAACGACTTCGGGAACGACATCAGCGAAGACGACCTCATATCCGCTGTTGTGCAGGAAGCAGGCGACGAAGCCACGGCCGATGTTGCCAGCACCAAAGTGCACGGCCTTGAGAGACTTGGAGGGTACAGAGCTCGCCATTTTGAGAGGACTGTGAGGGAGCTGACCGAGCGGGATATTTGAAAGGTGAGGGTGTGAAAGTGGGGTCGGTTGGTAGATGTAGAGGTAGCCCGGGATGGACGACTAGTTCAAGATAAAGTGTGTTGAGGACTTGGACGACTGAGTTGTTCGTCGTGTTGGGAGTCTGTGACTGTTTTAAGGAAAAGGTTGGTGTGATGGTTGAATTTAATGAGGTTGGGTAGAGGAACAGAGATGGTTGAGGAAGGGAGGGAGCATGCATTTATGTATGACAACAAAGGTGTCCGAAGGCGAAGGGAAAGCGAAGGAGGGGTCTGTGGTTCGTGAGTAGCAGTTGCCTCACATGAAGTCCCTCGTCCCTGACGTCGCTGTGGTCGGCTGCCGGGGGAGGGGCACAGGGAAGCACTCTGGGAAAGGCAAGTGGGGCCCATGTGTGTGACCAAGGGGGGGCCACTGTCGGTCCAACGATGTCGGTCCCGCGCTACCAGTCTCCGGGCGCGCCTCTGGTTTGGTGGATGGGGGAGTGGGGCACTTACAACAGGTTTCTCGCAAACAAATCCTGCACCACCAGCCCGTGGAATGTGTTAGAATCAGACCTTCGAGTTCTGTGGGTCTTGCAGCGGGCCAAACAGACGCTGGCTGAAACGGACCGGTGTTGGTCTGGCCAAGGCCGAGCTTGCAAAACGGCCTGCAATCTGAGCCACCATCACCATGTCCTGACCAAGGCCTGATTGGGTTCTTCCACATGAGAGATTTTAGTGCATGACATGGTTGTCCGCAGGCCCGGGATGGGACGGCTGGACGGTCTTTCGATTGCATCGTCATTGTCATTGGCTAGGGGCGCAGCCTGTTGCGAGGACGAGCGGATGGGCTGACCAGACGGCTGAGACATTTGTTTTGTTTCTGTGCATCCTACAGAAGCAGCAAGCCTGCATAGTACCGGTGCCTGCCCACGGGCAGCGGAAGACACGGTGAGAACTTTCGAGGTATTACAGAGTAACAATTCAGCACATTGTCACTGTCACTCCTGCATAAACCCCCCAGCCGCTGGATGTGATGAGTTGGCAGGCTGGCTGGATGGCTGGAGGGCTGGGTGTCTGTATGTGCTGCAACCCCCTCCTCCTCTCGTATAAGCCGGCTGCAGGAAAGGAGTGCCGCAAGCTGCAGAGCCAGACAGCACAGGCGCAGCAACCCGAGAGCCATAATGTTGGTGGTGTTGACCGGCTTATTTCTCGCCGTCTCTCCCCTAATTGCTCAGGTGAACGAGCGTAGAGTCACTCTTGACTTTGCCCAACGTTCACACCAGAACCCATCTTAGACAGGCGATATTCAGTTAAAATCTTTCTGCTGAAATGCTGTGATGTCTGGGCTGACATTGAGTGGGCCCTTAAGGCTGGGGGCTTCGGGACTGGCAACGAACGGGTGGTGGGTTCTCTGCTGACCTGCCGCCTTTTTGGCGACGGCAATTCCCTCAGCGAGACAGATTAGCTCTACCATCTCAGATCACATAAAAAGAGCCCGACCTCACCTCACCGCCCCGCGCTGTCTACTGCGTATGCCGACGCTTTGATGTCGTTCCTGGCCTATCGCTTTTGTTAGACTTCGAGGGCCAAACGGCCAAGGCCGGGCAGCTGTGCTGGCCGGCTGGGTGCCAACTGAGCCGCAGGCTAGCCGTCCCTCCATCAACAATAGATCGGCATGAGCAAGGAATCCCCCTACTGCCATCCCGTTGACCTTCCTGCGGCCACTTTATCTCGAACACCAACCACCGCGACGCTTTTGTCCCCCAAGCTGGGCATCTAGTGTAGGCATCTCGGACTCACACAAGTGCCTACCGTACTGCCTACCAGGGGGCCTCACCCGCAACCCCAGATCTGAGTTACAATAGTACTGTGCAGATGCTGCCATGTGCTGGGGCTTGGTGGGGGAACCACGCGTCTGGGCTGTACAGCCTCTGATCATTTCCCGTCCCGTCATAACGTGCCGACGGATTTGGTTTCACAGGCGGGACTATCCACAGTCAGTGCAGGCGAGCGAGCAGTGTTGCCAAACAGCTTTAGCAGCCCGCCCGTCCACCGTTTTGGTCTCGCCCCGGTCTCAACGGCCTGCTCATGTTCTGGGTTCGCACGTTGCAACCAGTAGCTATCTAGGACCATGGGAGGAAAAGTGACGTCATCTCAGAGAGGCAGTGATACAACGTAGCTAAAACGTCTAAGTGATGTGTGTTCTGGGTCTGATGTGTAAAGTGCTTGTGCAATAGGCTGCCATGGTGCGTACGGGCAACGTTTCCGATCCCGGGAGCAGCACGACGATTTGCACCCATGGTCCACAGAACCCGGTGCAAGCGCGTCACTGCATATCTTTTTTTTTTTTTTTGCCTGTGCATCGTATCAGTAACTGTGTACCCGATCGGGAACCGTTTTCACCATTTCCTGGGCCCAGGCCCCGTCGCTGGCCTGTGCCTGGCTCCATTATTATCCCGCATAGTCCGCCCTGTTGCGTCTTTGGGGAAGGCATGACCGTGCATGGCGGGGCACAGCTCCACGACGTCATCGGCCAGGGGAGTCATTCGTCGGCGTCATTCTGGCGGCCCCTGACGGGAGACGACATCGCGATGACTAGGCCTGAATGGGTCCCTTTCATCACTGCTGCCTCATCTAATGGGCGCTTGCAACATCGTCCTCCGTTGCAGATCTCTGCCGGGTGCCGCCAAGGGACCCTGCAGGCGTGCTTCACACCTCGCCGCCAAGTGTCATCGGCCCATTCCCAAAACGTAGGCTCACGAAGCCCTCACTACTGCATGGCCTCTCAAGTTCACATTGCCTCATCGCGCATGACCCAATGCTTCTCTAGCCTTGGTCTCCACCCCATTCCAACCCTGCCCGCGCCCATGACACACTGAAGCCATCGTCAGCATGCATACTGGTTACTCGAGCGCGGATCCGCTGAGTTTGAGACCATGACTGGCCCCCTTTTCCCGCCCGGCCCAGGAATGCAGTCGAGCTTACAAGCCTGCTATTGGTATGTGTTTCACCCACAGATCATTTTCGGCCCACGGTTTGGCTGCAGGATGCCCATCCATAACTGATTCATTGTTTGCACGGCTAGCTCACCGGCCCTCTTGATGTTGTCTGGCCCCCCCCCCCCGGGCTCCGCTGGTGCAATGTTGGCCGCATGGACCGGCCCCCTCACAAAGTTTCAAGGACTTCGGAGCCTCAAAACTGTCACTGCGCACCAACATTCTCCTTGAGAGCGCTGGCAACCTCTGTATATTTACTGTTTGCATTCAGTTTTTTGAAATCAGCTGTGGCTTCAAATCTAACATTTCTGCATACCAGTTGACAAACATGTGCATAGATTTCAGGCGTCCTAATTTTCAGTTGCCACTCCAAGGATGGCAAACGGAATACATTACAGTCCATACGAAGCAAAATCCCGGCCGGCCCATTGTAAGCGGCCCTCCTCCGTGAGGCCCACTGGACCTGAAGATCGCAAAGTCTGGACCGCCGCGTTGCCCGTTGACAAGCATATCGTGATTGGCTACTTTCGGAGCAAGAACATCACCTACCGCTTTTTCACTATTTTCGGATTACTCTGTTGGTCAATCCTTCACCACAGCAACTACTGTGTATACAGGGGCAAAACGTGCTACGAAGCGGCTGTCCTGAGTGGCAGAGTGGGTGGGAGGAGGGATTAGGCACAGCCAGGCAGTTAGTCACTCTCCAGTTTTGTGCGTCTTGTTATACGCACATACTGTAGCCGTTTGTGCCCAAGGCTTTTCTACGGTCTGGAAACTTTCTGACGCTGGATGGCTGGAACAGCTCGACAGGCTCGATCCGTCAGTTCCGCCCAGCCGCCAGGCGGCCTCGTCTTTTGCGGGCATTTTACTACGGAGACTGCACATCATTTCGCCATCACCCAACAACGCTCTCGATCGATCGAGCATCGACGTAGGTGACCGAGGCAGGTGTGCAGCTCAGTGACGGCTCAATGGCAAGTCTCTCCGATTGCACGTGGCCAAACCGGGCAAGTCCCCTTTACTCAGTGCAAGCAGAGATGCGCGGCACCGTCCATTTCTTTTCACCCGGAGGAGTCCACCAGACGTCCTAGCCGCCGTCACTAGCGGACCAGCGGACACAGTCTGAGCGACTCATGGAAGACACCTGACGGTGCGCAGGACTGCCGTCTCACGATGGCTTCTATTAGGAAGCACGGCCCGTGACTTTCAGTGCACCCCCTTATCTCTCGCCCCATTGAGTCTCCTGCAGGCTGCAGCAAACGGGCCTTCCATCGTGCCGTGTCAGCGCCTGATACGGGGAGTGTTCGGGGCTGTGGGTCACCCCAGAATGCCCCAGAGTGTCCACCTCAAGCCCGCAGACCCACACCCACCGCCTGGGAAACGGACCGAGCTGGCTCCATTCCCAAACCCGACGTCCAGGAGAAGCGCTCACCGCGGCTCAACCCCTGACAAAACATGGTAATTGTGTTTCCTTAGCGGCTCTGGCTAAAACGCATTGTGGGATAATGTTGCCGAGATCTCGAGACCACTCCGTGGTTGATCATTGGACTGAGCCGCCCGGGTGGGGCCGGCTTCACCCGAGAAGCTCACCCTTTCGGTACTACTTTGGCCGGCGCACTGCCACTTGCTCGACGATAAGCCTCTCCGAGTTCACACCCTTCATGATGGCCTTCAAATGTTGTCAGGCCATACCCCGGTGTCTGGCGCTGCCATGATCGGTCAATTAGCCAGTAAATGACAACAACGGTCCGTTTCGGCGACATAACCATTTGTCGCGTCATGCTACATGACTGGGCCGTTAAGCCTAAGACTCACTTCCTCGGGCGCGTCGGGTATTCGGAATACAATCTCGGTCCTCAGCAGGACGATTAAGCTCACAACCTACATGACCGAGAAATCACTATCACATGGAGTGAGTGATTTTCAGAAGCAAACAACACTGAGACCTGCATCGATCATCAGGTTGCGTCACGCTTCAAAGACCATTTCTGGTAGCTACCACCCGCCTGATGTCTTTGACTCAAATTGAGCAGTCAGTCAGTTGACCAGCATTCCTGCTGGATGGCCATAAACGGTACTGCGCTTAATGGATGAGATTGACACGTGAAACTGGAGAAGCTTTTATCAAACTAAACAACAGTGTCGCTCCGGGTCTAGCCTCGTCCCTAGAAGTCTTCAAGTTGGTGGACATGCCCATAACTTTTATTCCAGATTGTCTTCCTGCCATGATTCACAACCTCCCAAGCGGGTAGGCTGCGGATTCTTCGTCCGTACGTCAACAGCTCGCTCGGCACCAATTCGGGCTGACCAGCATCATCGACACGAGCTATCAGAGCCACAGCGTGTGCGTCCAGTATGGTCGGGCCCGTGGCAGCACCAAATAGCCAAACATCCTGCTCTTGCTCAGTGGCCGAGCTCGAGTGGTGTTGTCTATAGAGCAACCAGAGTTCGTTGAAGAGATCGGTGGCTTGGGCTTTTGCCTTCTCTATATTCTCTGGGCGCAATGCGTAGGCCAAGTTGTCATCGTAGCTGCTGCTGTTAGCCATACAGACTTCTCGATATATGCAATGATCGAATTGTTATCCTTACTGTTGCTTTTTATATTCAAGTGCGCGCCGATAGCTATCAGATATATCCGTTCTGGCAAGCAGCTTGTTCAGGCCTGGATCTGGTACTTCTACTGCTTGCTCCTTTGTGGGGCTCTTGATGCTCAACGAGAAAGCTTGTATCTCGTGTAATTTCCCCAACAGCCTGTCTACATCCCCTTTGTGTGAACCACCGAGCAATCCCGGAAAGAAGTTCTCTCCGAAGAATTTGGAAATCGCTGTGCTTTCCGGCGTAACTTCAAGGCGTGGCTTTGTCGAACCGCTTCGCCACTCTCGGGTCATGACCGGTACCTGACCATTAGGATTGATTTCAGTGAGAAACCACTCCGAGAGATTCTCATCCTGGTGAAGATTCAGAAGCTTGTGGACTATTTTAGGTACACCATTGGAGCCCTTGTGATATTCTTTACCAAGTTCGATGGCGAATCGCGCCATGATGGAATAGAGCGAGAAGGGAAAGATTAAGAGGGTGAAAGGCCCTCCGTCGGAGTTGTCCGCTGCCACTCCATCCTGAGCTCTTCGCTCTTGGAGTTCACCGCGGTTTGGTGAAGCCATACGGGATAGCGATGGCGAAAAGGAACTGTCAGACGCTGGATGATGAACGAAAAGGCCGGGCTAGACGTGGAGTCGCAAGATACAGAAGTAGGAGTTGTGGAGAGGTCAGAGAGGGGTTGAGCAAAACATCATCGTGGCGCCAGGCTAAACTCCGGCCCTAAGCAAGGCATGCACCAGCGGCCTGTCAGATCTTACCCACCCTTTCCAACAAATTTACCCCGTGAACATTTCTACGAACGATTAAGGTATTGTATCTAAAGAGCACCTGGGCATTACTTAGGTGGATTTTTGTCATAGGGAACGTCTCGAAACTCCGGAGGCCTGACCACGCCGCGCCAATTAAGCCTTGTCTCTGCCACGAGTATCACGGAATATACCTTTAACAATTGCCAACATCGTGTCTCGACTCTCCCACATCGGCCATATGACACAGATCAGTGCGCTGAACCAAACCCATATGAAAGACACAACACACCATCCCACGAAACCCGCTCGTGTAAACTCCCACTCGGTGCCGAAGAACGCAAATGGTACTAGAATCATTGCAATGACCCAGTACGCAATGTTAAAGCCATATGCAAGCCTAGTTGCCGCCCGTGCTTGGTGAGCATCCATAGGCTGTGAATATGAAGCCTCCAGGAAGTCTACAATCGCGTTTCCTGTGGGAACCACCGTTTCCGGCAATGGGTCCGACGCAGGCTGAAGTGTACCATTCTCTTCCTGGGGTGCGGTTTGGCCTTTGATGGCCTTTTCCAAGTCCGACTCAGCGCGGTTGTCGAGAACCGCTCCATCTCGTGAAGAGTCAACGGGAATACCTTGCAGGATCTTGTCTAGTCTGATCTTCGAAAGAAGGTCTCCTTTGGCTTCCGCTGCTCCCCATTTCGATGGGAAGAGGTATGATAACACGAACGCCATGATAACACCGGTGCAACACGAGGTGACATTACCAGCCACGGCGTTCGTGACATCGCCCGTCGTTTCCACCGAGATACTCCCACTCCGGAGCTTGGTCACGACGAACCACGCAACTAGACCCAGTGCGGTCCCGATCCATGGCGAGAAAAGTGCTGCCACAGACGACATTGGCTCCCACAACAATATCAGTCCAACAGGTATAGAGGCGCCACCGACAATCACGCCCAGGACCGTCAGCACCCAGGTCAGATTGATGCTGACAGCGTTGAGTATGCAGCAAAACGAAGCCAGTATTACTGAAAATATGATGATGCCATAATGACTTATTCGAACAAGTTCATCAGAAGCCGCGGTCGGCTTCATGTACGTTTTGTACAAGTCGAATGTGATAAGACTCGACACTGCGATGAGTTCTGCACTTGTCGCACTGGTGACGGCCATGAAAAGGAGTAGGAGCAGGAGTCCCGCTCCACCCTTCCCCAGCAACGCAATAGCCGCCGCAGGAGCGGACAGGCCGCTGCCATTCTGCGCAGCCGAGAGTGGATTGGGATACGTTGGAAACGATGGGCTGGATGTCAGCGCCGCGCAGCCGAGCCCCATCGCTGTCGCGAAGCCAAACGGAATGCCATACCATGCAATCCCGCCAAACAGATATGCTTTCACTGATGTCTCGGGCCTGGAGGCAATTGCACGTTGCCAGTACGCCTGGTCCAGCCAAACCGTGCAGAAACCTGCAACGAGCAAGTCGATTGCGAAAACGAGCCCATCATCCGACTTGAAGGTCAAGTACGACCCGTTGTGAGCGTTCCCTGAGATCGGCATATCCTTGCCGGCCTCGAGGAGCAAGTCGTAGAACTTGTTGATGCTCCCAACCGTAGAGCTCGTCGCGTACATGCTGAACCCGAAAGTGAGGATCGCCACGAACAGAATCACCGTGTGCGCATAGTCTGCGATGAACGTGCTCCTCAGGCCCCCGGCGATGACATACGCCGCGACGACCAGCGGAATCAGGAAGCAAGCCCCGTAGACGTTTACGCCCGACAGGGCGCCGACGACCTGGCTACCTCCAAGGACGAGACAGGATCCTACCAAGAGGTTGGTTGCGAATGCGAAGAAGAGATAGGTAAGATGGTTTAAGCGGCCATGGTGCGCGAGGATGATCTCAGGGAAGGTGTGTGCGCCGGGGGCATTGGTCTTGATTTTTATAGCAATCAGCGAGAACAGGAGGATCTGTGAAGAGCCCATTGCTGCGTACCACATTGGGCCACCGATCCCGTACGAGTAAGCAAAGGTGCTGGACGTGAGAAGTGTCGAACTCCAGGTCCAAGAGCTGACGATGCCTGCTGCGATGAGCCCTGGTTTGACGCTCCGAGATGCGGTATTGAACTCCTCAGACTGCTTAGTTGAGTAAGTGGTGTAGCGATTCTGAAGATATGTTATAGCCAGCCTGCCCAAGAAACTATGTCAGTTCCAAGGTTGCTTGTCCAGGAGGGCAATGGCGTCCCTAGGTATGATTGATGCAACTTACATCATGAGGGCAAAGAAGGCTCCAATGCCCACCACTATGCCATACCCTACCCCCTGACTCAGGACCAGCACTCCATTTCCGTTGGCCATACCGACAAAAAGACTTCACAGGCAGTGGCCTTTTATTTAGTGCAGATTCGAGAAAGGAGAAATTGTGCATTCGAAGAATACTTGCGTTAGGTGCACCGAGTTCTGGCGCAAGTGGCGTAGGGATACAAAGACGGACAAGAAAACCACGAGGAGATGTCAAGGATAAAACGTTTTGTATGACCGACCGAGCTTCTTCGATGGGATACTACAACCATCGATATTTCTCAGGCCGGGTTTGCGACAGTCCAAGATGTATTCTCGAGCCGGAAGCACAACTAGAGGAAAGGCATGAAATTAAGGAAAGCCCGGGAGACGGACCAGCGCCGATGCCTCAAGTATGCCTTCCAGGAACCAGAGTGTCCCCGGCCACCTTATCAAAGTTGATGACATCTTCAAGGGATCACTGGCGGGGTTAGCCAAACCTGTGCGACCGGCAGGCCACGGTGCTTCAGAAAGATAAGCATAACAAGTTATGTGATAAGCGTTTTGTCCATGCAGATCTGCCCGGGTTTGCGTCGCAGCGGCAAGATAGCATGCGCTAGATGTTCGCGGCCGCCTCTGTTACAACTGCCGACCCAATCCCAGAACTTCTTCGCTGGTTCGACGGTCGGAAACTTTCGTTGGCATCGGCTGGGAGCACGTTATCAGATAGATGCCCGAGCACTCCTTTGCTAAGGAAAAGTACGACTCTCCGCACCAGCCCAATTCCTCAACTCTAGGCTAGAGAGTTGAGTGTGATCGAGGTTGCAGAGAACATATATACATGGATTTTGTATGCCTAGGGATATCTACATATTGCCCCCAAAAGCTGGGAATGGGGAATTCATTGTGGTGCCGTGCCGTGTCCTGCGACGTTTCGACTGAGAAATTGAGTGTTCCTCCGGCACCTTGTTGGCTGTCAATCAATTAGAATTCATTCAGGGATTTAGAAGATTTAATTATCTCCGTCGAATACTTCCACCGTGCAGACTTGCGTAGAGTCGTTGCTCGTCTCTGCCAGTACACCTAAAGCCTCCCAAGGTTCCCGCTCCCGCTTGTGCGGTGGGTGCACATGTGGAGACAGAAGAGATAGAACAAAGGCGTAGACTTGATCCAATATCAGGTTGCTCCTGCTTGACGTGGTATTATTTCATTCCAGGACCAGGAATGTGGCCGGCAAGCTGAGAATAGTGCACGTCCGAATGAGCTTCTTAGGCGGATCAGCCAACTCGCTCTTTAGTAACGTAACCTGACCGAGAAGAATATCCCAAAGCCAATATATGATCTTCTTATGCTTGATATTTTAACACACATATCATATTCCAGAGAAACTAGCCGTTTAGCCCAAAGGAGCTTATCCCACATGAGATCTTTCTGCCCGCGGTTGTCAGTTTTGACCGCAGCATACAGTCAGGAAATCTCCCACTCGCAAGAGGAAAACTCGTTTATGAGTGGTATAGCATGGAGTCGATCAGATGCTTCTCTCACAAGAAAGCATATAATGGCTGGTCATGTGCGTGAGCAACGAAGGCATCGTCATGGTCTCCCACCGGATCGAACGACCTCACTTGGAAGGGCCCATAGAATGAGATCAGTGGGAGTCAAGGCTCAAGGACACGACATCGGAGGACCACAGCCCAGACTTCGTTCAAAATTAAAACAGATTATACCCAACGCGATCAGATAGGCCTGGTGATCTTGTGCCTTCCAAGGTTGTGTACGGAAAAGAGGTAGACGCGTCGCTCCTCCTCAATGATCTGTTCTTCTGCTAATTTTGCGGTCATGGTCGCCACCCGCTCAAGGCCAGCTAATTGCTTCGTCCTCGCTCCCCGTCTCTTCACACGTAAGCGATTAGGGGTTGTGGCAGTCGTTGGTAAAAGGCTCAGTGTCCTCTACATCATCCAAATAGACAACTTCAAGAATGTCCTCAGGCTTCATTCCCAGGCCCCGTGGCGTATCATTTCCAAAGACCTCTCGCTGTCGAAAACTGAACCAGATTCGATCCAGATCAACAAAGAAAAAACCGGAAGCCTCGTCCATGACGCCATGCAACTCCTCTTCAGGGTCGAGTTCGGTGCGAAACTCCTCGCCAGTCCAGACTGCTTCCATCAGTAAATGGAACTGGGTAGACCGGTTCTAAATACGGCGACAAAGGTGGCTCGTTAATGGGGCTGCGGGCCCATTGTGCGCTTACTGTAGTGGACCGTTATCGGGATTCGATCTGGGCCCGAAAGTGCAGAAGTGCCGCTGCCTTGTGAGGATGAAGAGTTGCCCAGGCTCTGGGCTGGCACATCAGCATCTTGGACCTCGACTTTGTGGCTGGGGTGTTGAGGCGGAGCGGAGACAGTTGCTGTGATGCGAAGAACCGCACGGGCGTGAACTTCGGAGAAAGCACCGCGATCCAACTCGACTTCAGCGTCGAACCACTCTGGAGTGAAGTGGAAGGCAATGTTGTCCGTGGCGACTCCACCGAGCTCGTGAAACTTGGCGCGCGCAACGTCAATCAGAGCCGCGTAGTCGGCGGGCTTGGGGATGAGATGTCGGCTTTCTCCGTAGACAAGAATGATGACGATCGCCATGGTCGGCAGTGTCTTGTCGTTCGAGTTGGATTGTTGGTGCCGTGGAGAGACATGGACTAGGTGTCTGTTGCATAGGTCACTTGTAGAAAGGGATGGCTTCGTCAAACGCTTGTACTGTTACCGATGGCAACATGCAGCAAGCTTCACAGGAGGACAAAAATTCAATTTCTGAACTCCTGGTGCTCAAGTGACAACGCAGGGTCGTGACCAACGGCCCGAGATGCGTTATATCTTCCACAGCTCATAAACTGACCTCCCAACACCGCATTCCAGAGAGATCGCCTTGCGTAGATCCTTTCAACATACCATGACCCGATAGGAAACAAAATATCGAACGCCAGCCCAGGGATATCATGACCAGAACAACAAGACACACAGTATGCAAGAAGAGCCCACTAGGATCTCGGGATCCCAAACAAATCAACCAAATGCTGACATCTCAGATGGGTCCCTTGAATGCACCAGAGTGTCGAGCCATCATTGTCTGTAAGGTGGGAAGCCAGGAAAGGTGGCTGACTGTCAGCAATCTGTCAGTCCGCTTGTGGATTGATGGCTGCAAGACGTCTATGGCAGACTTACGTAGCCTTGTTTTGCCAGGAACTCTTCGGCCTGTCTTTGCCGCATTGCTTCCCGTGCCTTTTGCTTCTCTTGTGCGAGGTCGGTAGACTCGTTCAAAGGTGTCGAAGAATCTGTGGAGCCGCGAGGATCTTGCAGCCTTGAGTAGCTGGTAGGCTCGTTGCCAGACTTGGAGCGGGAGCCCTTGGAGAAGATGTTGAGCTTGGAAGGCATCTTGTTTATGGGTCGATTGGGAGTGGTCGACGGAGACACAGTTGGTTTCAAGAGAAGTTCGGAAATGGAGATCAATATCTCTAGAGAAGTATGTTTATGTGGTATGGCAAAGACGGTGATCTTGATTGATGCCTCAGGGCAGGACAAGCCCAAACTATTATACATATCATCTGCCTGCACGGCCTCGTCACGGCGTGCTTGGCAGGCTTTCACATTATATCTGCCTGATCGCCCCAGAGTCGCACAAAGGGCGCGATGCAGGGCAGCTGTTGCCCTGCCGGCAAGTTAAAACCAGGCTGGATTCTGCTCATTGGATCTCACCAAGTTTAGTTCTGGTGCTATGTTTGTCCGTCTTACTCAACCGGCCTGACTCCGAGATGACGAGATCCGAATCTAACGCAACGGCGTGCGCGTCTAAGCCACCGGGCGTTGCATGTGCCTGACTCATCGGACTCGGAGCTCAGCAGCTGAGCCTAGTCGTTTTTATTTCCGACACACAACCATTTTACATGACCAGGAGGATCTGGCCAGCCTGAAGTGGTTAGAGCAGCCGCCTCGCCGGGCCTTACTAGGTACGGAACATTGAATACTTTGTGGCGAGCTCCGAACTCCGAGCAATCCAACCTCCTCAACCACTTCACTCGGTTGTCTTCCCACAAGCCCGTGCAATGACAATCATCGCGTGTTCATTCTCCTTCTGGCCGCGTCACTGAATCCTCTGTTGGCAAATACCAGACAAACACACATTGGTCTGCAAGGTCCTGCCGAGCTTAAAACTCGTGACGCGTGCTGCGTGCTTTTAATCCGATACGACACACGCAGGTGTATCCACCCAACATGTCCCGAGTCACCAACGCCGGCGTCCAGGGCGTATCCTCTGCCCGTAACTCCAGCTCAAGCCTGACCGAGAAATACAGGCGGAACGGGAAGTTGCAGTCCTGCGAGCCATGCCGCAAGAGCAAGCTCAGGTGTGATCGTGAGTTCCGACCCTCCACCGGGCAAAAGTCTCCACTCTGCCCAAGGGCATTGTCCGACTCCGTCAGGACGGAATAAAAGTCGAAGTCACGACGACTTTTTGAGACAAGAAGAATAAACCCGCTCCAAGTTTGTAAAGATGATAATGTAACTGACAATTGTTGCAAGCAAGATGTGGTTCCGGCTTGTGGGCGGTGTGTCAAGCGCCAGCGAACCGACCAATGCTTCTACCACCCCAATCCACTCACGCAGGTTAGATGCCCATCTTTCCCCCCAGTATCTCCAAAGACTTCATGCCTCTTTTCACACGCTTTCGCCGAGAGTCAGCAAGCCGCCCAAGCCACAGCGCAGAAGCGTTTGTATCTCCATTTCCTTTGGGATCCATCATCCTGGCTTGTAGCTCGGACTGACAAACGCCAGCAGCAACGGACTCGGACTCCTCCAAGGGCGATTCCGACTCCTTCTTCGTCGGCTTCCCAGGCCAGCCCAAACGATGTCGCGCAGTCCATAGAGTCGAGCTCGGCGTCACCTGATATCTCGGAAGAATGGGCTTTAGCCACCGCAGCCCCCTTTAACTCCGACACCTCCACTCCAGCTTCCGGTCATGTCGTTTGTCAGCCCTTCCACAGGGCAGCGTCCGCACCTTTGCTAGATTGCGAGCGTGCTCCAGAGGTGCGGAAGAATGCAGGTTTCCTCGGCCCAAATTCGTATTCAAACATCTTATCCGAAGGCCTGTGCATACTGGAGCCCGTTTCGACAGACTTGGATGCCACCATTAGCACACAGCAACAAAGGATTCATATCAGCCATGAAAAGATCACACAGGGATGCAAGGTACTTTCATTCTTCAGGCGCAGGCCCATGATCCACCGTTTTATCGCACGATGGTATGAAGTGTGTCAAGGCACACAGGGCATTGTGATAGAGGCAATCATGAAAGAGTGGCTGGGAAAGCTCTCGCTTCACCACGGGCACACCCTTTCAAGCCAGGAGCCGGCCAAGATACGAAAGCTGAGTGAGCTGATCTGGAGAAACACCTTGACTCCGCTGGTGTTCAATGGAAAGACAACCGCCTTAGAATGGGCACGTCTGGCCACGGGTCCAGGACTCCGCTGGGAGACTCTGGGATTAATTGCCGCAAACATAGGTCTCTGTGCCATCGAGACGTCCGAGTCAGACCAGCTGTTTGTTGAAGGTGAAGTGACACGCCAATCTCTGATAAACACCACGAAGCAGATCTCTGAAGATTGTCTTGCATTCTGTCGATATTGCGAAGTCCTTGATGATCTATTCATCTGGCTCTTAGCCGAGGACTCGGGCCTCGTCGGTGCCGTCAAGGGAGACAGAGACTACTCGGCCTACAGGGCGACAGGCGAAGCACACAGCGCAGTGATTGCGATGGGTCTACACCAAGGCATCAAAGCCGACGACAAAGTGCCGTTCTTCCTGGCCGAGATGCGCAAGCGTGCCTTCATTTGTGCCTACTTCCAGGAGATCAGTGTTGCCTCATTCCTCGGCCGCCCGCCGCGGCTGTCGTACCGATATTGTACCATTGACCCTCCTCTGGACCTAACAGAGAGACAACTGTGAGTTTCAAATCCACTCTGGTCAAGACGCCTTGGAGTGACGAGCTGCTGACCAGAGACGACGGACAGCATACAAACGGGCCCCGAGCTCGAAGCCACCCTCGCGTCCCTAGACAAAAACGGCTACAATACAGCTGGCAACTTGCAACACGCTGGATGGACTCGTTCCTGTACGTTCTCGTCCCCTTAAAGCTTACTTATCAGCCATTAACGTCGTACAAAGACGCAAATTGCGCTATGCGCCGCGAGGATGTGATCGACCTTGCCCTGGGCCACTACACACGCGACGAAGTCCTCGCTCGTGCCAAGATAATACAGGAAAAGCACGACGCACATTGGTCCTCGCTCCCACCTTTCCTAGCCAAGCCATCCATGGGGCCCTTCGACTTCACCGATGCCTCCGCCACCAAGCCGCTCCAGGCCCTGCAGATCATCGTCTTGCGTAACGGACGGCGCTCCAATGAGCTCCTGCTGCAGCGAGGTAAGCGCACCCCCATCTTAGTTACAAATAGCGAAGATGTATCATACTAACACTCATTCCCCCAGTCCTGATTCGCAAGACCGGAGCGACACCCGAAAAGCTGATAGGGACCGCGCTAGACATCTTCAAGGACGTCCTGCAGATGACACACCGCCACGACATTGCGACCATGTTCAAGACGAGCTTCAGCTTCATCCTGAGCTCGCACGGCCTCCGGAGCGCGGCCATCGTGGCCATCGAGCTGCTCAAGCAGGAGATGCTGCCGCAATACCCGGACCGGCCGCTGCTCCCTCGCAGCCAGACCATCCAGGACCTGGCCATCTTCGCGTCCCGTCTCGGGTCCATCCAGCCCAGCGACGGGTGCTACAGCGTGTGCGAGCAAGGAAAAAAGGTCATAACCAAGATCCTCGACAGGATCCTCAGCCCAGGCCCGCCCCAGTTGGCGCTTCAGAGGACTGACAGCGGCAGTGTCTGCAACCACGGGCAGGACCATCGGCTGCAGCAGCCTCAGCAGCAGATGCAAGGGATGCTTCCCATGATGGACATGGACGGTGCGCAGATGAACACCTTGGGGTCATTGAACGGAATGGTCATGGGTCTACCGGATATGAGTTACTCTATGGGTATGAATGTCGGCTTCGGTGCTGAACCTCCTATTAGCATGGGCCAGGACTCGGACTTCATGAAATGGCTGGATGCGATGGAGTGGGAGAGGATGGATACTTGGGGCAAGTTATGATTTATTTACACAGGAGCAGATTTGTTTATGCTAGGAGTTCCAGCGGGCGGTTCAGAATACAAGAAATTTTCACAAGTACACCAGGAATCACATGCTCGAGCAATCACGGGGCAGTCTCATGGCTACGGGCCCCTACGAGTAGGAGAACATCTCACTCACAAGCAATGGGCCAGCATAATTCAGAATTCATCGCGATTAATTTCGTTCTGCGTAGAGCACATTGAAGTGCTTGGTTTTCCGAAAACTCGGACCTCTCCCCGGGCCTGGTCATCAGGGTGACGGACGTTTCGTCCCAGCCAACGTGTGGCCAGGGTGACTGGCAGCACTATGAATGCTGCCCGAGCCATCTTCACGAGACTGCAATTTGTCCTGCCCAGGCTTGGTTGGCCTGCTCGGCCGTCATTCCGCGGCTTCCAAAAAGTCTGGTGTCGTTCAGTTTCGGCACTCCGATCAAATTAGTTGTTTTGTTGGCAAAGGAGACGGGGGCGATCGGAGCCATAAGAATAGTATCTGAGGTGCCAGCAGGTCGGAGCAGAGCTTGCAATCGCTATGCAAACCAAAGACCTTATTAGTCCCATACTCCAAGATTCCTGAAGAGCCTTGAGTGAGGGGAGATAGACATACTCACTGGCCGTGGTTCGGAGGCGGCGGGGATTACTGCCAGTGGTTGGATGCTGGCGTGTCATGTTGCGTAAAGGCGCCCCTCTGGGTTCTGTTGGGCGGCGGTCCACCCCAGAAATCCGCGCCCCAGCTCATCTCTGCTCCGGATCTCTGCTTCTGTTGGAACCTGTCAGTATTGTTCCCCACAAATCTGCTGTGCCTGTGGCCTGGGTCTTTCCCGTGACCGGCGGTCCTGTGGAAGTTGTTTGGTGGTGGCGTTTGTGCATACCAGGCGTGGTCGTTGTTGTCAACGTTGGGCTGTGCCCGCTCTGGGTCGCCCTCCTCCTGCAAGGGGATGTTAGTCCAGGTATTCTTCTTTCGGCCTATGGTAGTCCATCCGGAGTTGCTTCCTTGGATCCTTGGTCTCGGGGAACCATAGGTAACCTCAGCAGGGTCACGACGGGGACGGAAGCCAGCAAAAACCTTGGAACGAGGTTCTCCAGGGGGATGACTTCGGAAACGAAAGTCCTGAGGCCGGTAATAACCGGTGGACTGGTGGCGCGGAGGGCTCCACTCGCTGGCTCCGTAATGTTGGTCCTGATGTTGAGAATATTGACTAACCTCAGAGTGAGCGGCCTGGTGGCCATTGGTCAGGTTACCGTTGGTGGTAACTCCGTTGGTGTGGATGCCGTTGGTGAGGTGGCCAACCTCGGTGTGGTCGCCTGAACCGGCAACTATACGAGAGTATCCCTGGTCAGCAACATCATCATTCCATCCACCCAGAATGCCTTCCTGATCCCAACCTCCGCCGTCAATCGGGGAACCATCAACCGGAGAACAAGAATCGCTCTGCACGTATTCCGGAACATTGTTTCTTCCTTGTTGCTGGAGCCATTCTCCGGGAAGGGGGGTTCTGTACCCGCCCCACGCGTATCCAGCTGCGTTACGATATCCCCATTGTGGGGTCATGGGCGTCGCGGATCTTCTGTAACTCTCTGGCAATGTTCCCTGAAAGTGCTGAGGAGGAGAATGGGAAACAGCAAACCAATTACGGTGGGAATCGTTGGAATGAAATCGTTCGGCTTGCTTACCCTGGTGCTGGTCTTCCTCGAGGCCACCAGCAAGGTGCTGGGCCTCGCTATGGCCTGGGTTCTCACCCCTCTGGGTTGGCTCGGCGCCGGTATACCAACCGAGCTCTGTGGCCTGCAGCCCCTGGCCCTGGCCCTGGTCCTGGTACGTGCCCAACTTGATGTCAGCAATCTTTTCCACCTCGTCGTCGGGATAAAAGTTCGACTCTCCAACAGTCTGCCCGACCGCCTCCTTGCAGTCCTTGAGATTGGGCACAAGTTTCGTTGAGCGTCGAAAGCGTTCAGACGCGCCGGCCCAGTCGCTGACGAAAGGATCGCCGCCAGGTCGCTCCAGCTCAAGGCTCACCGAAGAATTGTCAAATTTGTGTGAGATCCCTCTGGACCCGCTTGTGACCCCTCTGGGCCTTGTTTTGCTCACCTGGTCGTAATGTGCCGTGGCATCGTAGTGACCAGGCTCGTCGCCAACACGGTTTCCGTGACCATCTGTTCGTCGAACCTGTTTACGACATCGAAGATTAGGGACCGGTTGACCAGGCAAGGGCAAAATGTATTCCTTGGTGAGGGGATGAACTACATTGACGAAGAGCTCGGCGCCATCGTGAACATGGCTGTAGGCGCTGGGGGCTACCTGCACCCAGTTCTGGAGGTCTCCGCCTACGGTGGTTGCGGGCTGGAAAAGGACCACAAGGCTGTAGACAGCCGAAACGTCCGGAAAGTGAGATCTGATCTCGTTAATGAGATCTTGGTAAGTTGCTGGGCGCGAGACCATGATGGTCCGCTCTCCAAAAGTGAGGTAGACCCTGGAAGCCATTCTGTTCTCTGATTTGGCAATGGTTCTGGGAGGTGGGTTGTGAGTCGTTTGACGAGAGTGCAAATTGTCGGCAGCGAGAAGATGGATTGAGGTTCAAGATAATGAAGCAGGTAAGAAACTGGTGCTTTGTCCGGAGTTGAGATGATTGTCGAAGAGTCTTGGTCCTGAGCCTGAAGGTGGACAAGAGCGACGCGTTGGATCTTTTCCCCATATGCTGAAAAACAATTGACTGTTGTGGGTGGGAAAGACCCTAGGTGAAGAATTCGCCCTGGGTCTGAGCTCCCCTGAGCTCATAAAACTTTCAGACCGAAGCTCGCTTCAGACAGCTGATAATCGGTGGGCTCCCCTCTGGGAGCGATCGTCCACTGTCTTCGTATCTCAATTTCCTGCACTTGGAATAGTAATTTACTTCCATGTAGCAGTTTGCCTGAGTTTCAGCTGTTGTAGTAGGAGGGCCTTTCTCCGTCAACTGGACAAGCCACCTTCCTTTTAGGGGATGAAAAACGTGAATCTTCGAAAACTGTGTTGGAAGGAAAAGCGATGTTCTCCTTCTGGAAAAGTGGGCAAAGACTGGGAATTGACTTGGCCCAATAGGAGCTGGAAACTCGGTTTGTGATTCAGAAGACCCGTGATTCTGATCAGCTGATGGACGTTCGATATTTTGAGCTTGCTGGTCCTCCAACAGCAAAGCAGGTCTTGAGCATGGGATAGAAAGAGATGTGTACCGTGGAGCCAAAACTAAGAAGAGGAGCTCGGAAGGTCTGCGTTCGGTTCAAGTGCGTACCTGGAAGTATACTACACTTGACAGACTGATACCTCCGTGCTGAAGCCGACGTGTAATGTCTGTCTGCTTTGGGAAGGAAGCTGGAGAATGAGCAAAGATACTGAGTCTGGGATCTGGGTAGATATCTGAGGCCTGGATATGTGGTGATCAGAGATGAGACTACTCTCGAAGTTTTGCAGAATAGGCCTGAAAAGTCCAAAGGCTTCAGTCGGTGTTAAGCCAGGACAGGTTTCCTAATTTACTTCAGTCGGTGTTAAGCCAGGACAGGTTTCCTAATTTATATGATAGTCAAGTTAGTTTTGTAATACTACTATTTGACACTGCTGCCAAGTGTAGGGACACTCAGAGAGAATAGGTGAGGGATAAAACTGACATATGTTTGAGTAGTTTCGACAGTGTGAGAGTTATGGTATTGAACGAGGTTAGAATAAGCGGTTGTGGATCTTGATAATTGTTGAAAGCCGACGGTGTTGATGGTTGGTCCTGCCTGGCAAAGGCGGAATATTGTGGCCAAATTCTTTGACTGATTTGCGGATTAGATGGAACCGTGTGGAAGACTTGAAAAGCGATGACAGGTGAGATATCGCAATATGAGAATTGATGACTGGATGAAGCCAGCACGGTGAGCTAGAGGTATTGCACCTTGGCTGAAAAAGACAAATAGAAGATGAAAAGGGTTTCCTGAGCTTTGTAGCCCTTGGAGGTACTGAATGTTGAAGCCGGCAAAGGCATGGAAGAGGCTTGTAGGCCTGTCACCAGAAATAAGTTGATCAGAGGGGATCTGCTTTTTTAGATCAATTTTCCACCTTGGTGATGTTCGGATGGAGAACGTTGTCGTGGCTTGAGGATTTGTCCTTTTGTGCCGCGGAAATCTACCTGTTGAGAAAGGGTGGAATGCTGTACTGGACTCCAGTGTCAACCGACACAAAAGTCGTGGACTAGGCCAAAGCTGTGAGATGGCAGATATCAAAGGCCAAAGACCAAGAGATGATTAACCAGCAGCCAATAGCCAGACAATTCCAGGCCCACGGTCTTGGAAGAAAAGGTTCAAGGTCGTCTGGATGCGGTTTGATCAGTTGAAGGCCGCTGAATGAGCAGAATTTGACTTACTCGGGCAGGGTTGCCAGATGGTTGAATGTGGTCATGCAGTGGGAAGCCAACAATTAGTTGGTAAGAGTCAAATGCCTGGGCCCCACGGACCAGTCAAGGTTGTCCAACAAGTGGAAGCTGTCAATTTGGATGGACGCATCCAAAAATTGGATGTGATGAAGCTGGTCCAGGTCGGTACAGCGAGAGCCGGCACAGTACGGGTGCTGTCAGCTGGTTGGAAGTGGTGAGACAGCAAGGGGTGGTGAGCCGGGCTATCACAGAGATCTTAGGTAGTCCTGTGCAAACAGACGAGGATCAACGGCCAGTCTGTAGTGGCTAGAGACAAGGAATTGGCCGTCGGATAGCGGTTGATGAGAAGAAAAGATGGAGCTGCCCAGATGGTATTCGGTGAGAAGGGAGATGTGATCGACGAGGTAGCAGCTGGTGAGAAGGGGTGAGGCAAACTGCCAAGTGGTAGTCTGTGAGTCAAGAAGAGCTACCAACAACCTAGCAGCTTTTGAGAAAAAGGGTGGTAGTCAAGCCAGTGGCAGCAGGTGAGATGGGAGGACGTGAGTGGGCCAGTAGCACTTGGTGAGTTGGTGACTCGGGGAGCTCTGATGAGTGAGATGGAAGGAGTGAGCAGAGGAGGAGTGACCAGGTGATGGAAGCTGTTGCTGCAGAACAAACATTGATGAAGTCAATGAGATCACCATAGCTGCCTTTCGCCGGCTACCAAAGCATGATGTTGTTGAAAAATTGAGAAACCATGAATGTAACGGGCTGCAAGGAAATAATGGAGGCACGAGATGGTGCTAGCCGGGAGTCACAGCTCACACATACAGTGGCTTTGTGATGTAGCCAGATGGCAGGTGATTCAATCATAATCTATTTCATTTCTACGACAAAGACAACGTAGCTCCATGAGATGTTTATCAAGCCTTGGGCCCAATCCCCTTCCTCAACAACATTGAGCTCGAGCGAACTCGGTCCTTGGCATGCCAGCAATTACAGTAGGCTTGGAGAGCAGAAGACTTATCATGTATTTGGACTCCAACAATTGGCAGTTGGCAGCAGTCATGAGTTGGTCAGGGCTTTACAGCACAGCACTTGAGGCTGTTTGTCCCGGAACCAGAAGCTTTCAGCTCGGGTCTCTCACCCCGTCCCCCACCAAGTTTTGTTTGTGTTTCCAAGAGTGAACTGCACATATCTGTCGACCCAGGTTGTGATTCATTTCTTTCAAAAGTGCTGTCCATTTTCTAGGCGTGGCCTAGACTGTGAACTCGATGACCCCGAGGGGAGGCCTTGGAGTGACCAATTAAGGCATCCGCAAGGGATGTCTTACTGTCATTAGGCTTGCCTGTCACCACTTGTTGAACCATGGCGTTGCTTTCGGGAATTGCTTGACTGTTTTGAGCAATGAAATTATCTTCAACACAAGGTGAGGAAGCGTGGGCTTGGGGTCCTGGCAATTCATATTGAGTTTGAAAGCATTTGTCTCCAGGTATTGTATGTCGACCTTGGTTCGATTCATGACTGCAGAGGACCATTAAGCCCATGAGCCCCTTTTTCCCCGGCCGGCCGGAGCCGAAGTCGGCCGAAAGCCCAGACGGGTGCCGTTGTTCTCCGGAAAAGCGGGTTGTTCCTCCACTCGGCAGATGACATCAGATGAACAGGGTGCCATGTTGCGGGTAAATGGCTACCCTTTGCTGATGCCATGATGCCACTCCATCGACTGAATCCCAAGATTTCATCTGGTTGAACATCTTCAGAGACACAAGTGACCAGGAAAGGAAATGTCTGCCAAGTCAAGAAACTTTTACCCTGACCTCCAGAGGCAGGAAACTGACACGGCGAGCGGGTCCAAGGTGGTGAGCTACAGCTCAGACCTCGGCAGTGGCAGGCCAATCTTGATCCTGATTCACGGATACCCGCAATCCTCTCTCATGTGAGTAGCCATGAGCGGCCAGGTTTGCGCACGCAGACAGCTGACCGGAGCTCCTCGCAGCTGGCGACACGTCGTCCCAAAGCTAAGCAAAGAGACCTCACTCTTCGTGCCGGAGCTTCCTGGCTATGGCATCAGCAGCCCGGCGGAGAGCAGTGCACCGAGGGACGTTGGGGGTGCACTCCTCGAGGCTCTCCAATCCGTTTTCAAACTCGCCGAGGGCTCACCTCGGCGCCTCATCCTTGGCGGACATGATCGCGGCGCGCGTATATGCCATCGCTTGGCCGTGTCCAAGGCCGACTTCCCCTTTGTGAATATCATCGGTGCGATTCTAATGGACATTGTTCCTACCAAGGTCCAGTGGGACAATTTCTCGAACCCGGCCGTTGCGACGGGGTACTTCCACTGGCCGCTGCTTGCCAACGTCGAGGTGGCCGTTCAGATGATCAAGGCATACGGGGGAGCGCAGTGGTGCCGAAATGCGCATCTAAGGCTGGCTGGCAGCAAGGAAGGGCTGGCCAAGATACAGTCGGACGGTGCCGCTGAGGTCCACGCGGAGCTATTTGATGAGGAGGAGACGTTGCGACACACTTGCGAGGACTATGCGGCCGGGGCTGCACCGGAGTACAACAAGCAGGAGGATGATCAGAAGGCGGGCGCTAAGATCAATGTTCCAACCTTGGTCATGTTTTCCCAGAGGAATCTTGGTGCGAAGATGGACGTGGCAGGTATCTGGAAGGACTGGATTGAGCCTGGGACTTGGTACGAGCCAGTTGCACTCGGGGACGGAATTGGGCACTTCGTTCCCGAGGAAGGCCACGATGTTGTTTCGGAGAAAGTGCTGCAGTTTCTGAAGCAGCACAGTTGAAGGGTGAGTCTTTAGCACCACGTAGGCTTACATGGGGCTGGAAATGGAACATCAAGGCCAGAAGTTCTCTCCCTCATCTTGAAGAGATTAACAAATGCCACTGTGCTCCAACAGAGACGTACCTAGGGTACCTTCTATCTCGAGACATGTCTCATCATCTTAGTGGACCTTCGGGCATGGTCTCCGGACGGATCAAGGTCCCTGTGGCTTCTTTCTGGCTCTTTTTTCTGACACGTCACTTGCAGTTTTAGTCGACAGTTTGGGGGTTCTGGGTTCCACGCCCAGGAGTCCGGGAGGGGGGGAAGGCGGAAGGATTGACGTCACTGGTGTCAGCCGTCGTCGCTGCCTAGACATAGCCTGGTGTGCTCAACATCAGTCTCTGTGCTTCGACCACCTGCACTACTAGTGTTTTCAAAACCACCGACTGCGGTTGCGAGCCATAGAGGACTGCATTTCCGCACACACAAAATCCAAGATGACTGGATCTCTTCGGCCAGTCACAATTGAGGGCAGATATTTCTGGAAGGGGGGTAAACGAGTAAGCGCTCCCGCTCCGTGTAATGTGGGCCGCTCTCGTGGATCGATTGACATTTTAACCTCGCCTGTTTGTCGCAGTTCCTGGTTAAAGGGATTGTCTACCAGGATCTCAGCAGAAACGAAGTCTCTAGAAGCGACCCACTCGCTGATGATGGGATCGAGGACTTGCGGAGGGACTTGGAAGCTTTCAAGGAGCTGAGGCTGAACACCCTCCTGGTTTGTAAGTTTTGACTGGGTTCAAATGTTGGGAACCAAACCACAATTTCCAAAACAAGTGACCATATGTTGACTTTCACAAGTCCATATTGACCCCACAAAAGGCCATGATGCAGTGATGGAACTGCTTGAGGATGCCGGCATCTATGTTGTGGTTGTAAGACCGACCTAAGAAACGCTCCCATCCTTGGGCTACAAAGAGCTGATATCTATGGGTTCAGTGTCTGTCCACTCCGAGGGTTTGCATCAATAGGATGACACCATTCGAATCGTACAATCAAGAGCTTCTGGACAACTGCTTCTCAACCATCGATTGCATGGCAGCCTACCCAAACACCTTGGGCGTGCTGGTCGCAAACGAAGTCATCAACGACCACGCCTCAACTGCCGCAGCATCTGTCATCAGGGCAGTCACAAGGGATGTTAAGAGATACATGCATCTGGCTCGGGAGACTTCAGAACAGCGAGTCCTGCCGGTTGGCTACAGTGCTGCAGATGCGAGGATGTTCACCAGGCCAACTTTCGACTACCTCACCGCTGGAGCCCGGGATGAGTCTATCGATTTCTATTGTGTGAGTCGCTGGAATGGGCAATTGTCAAGTGAGAATCACTGCTGACTGACTTTTCGCTAGTTCAACAACTATGCCTGGGTTGGTAAAAATTCCTCCATGCAAATATCTGGCTATAATCAACTGGCAAGTACTTTTGAATGAAAGGTCCCCCCCTGCACCGCGCCTGAGTGTTGTCACTCCCCATTCCCTACCTGTGGCCACTAACCTTGGTATTGATGTACAGGTCCACCTGTTCTCTGACACAGATATCCCCGTCTTCTTCTCCGAATACGGTGCTAATACCGTCAGACCCCGCGTGTTTCACGAGACTACAGCTATCTACTCCTCAGAGATGACACACGTATTTTCTGGTGGATGTGTGTACCAATTTTACCAGGGTCCGAACAGATACGGTATTGTTGAACTCGTACAAAATTCTGACGGGACAAAGTCATTGCGCAAGTCTTCTGAGTTCAAGACACTCAAGAAGAGACTCCTTGAATGCAATGAGCAGCCTGTCACATATGAGGTGACGGCATCAGATCAGACAGAGGCCGTGACGCGCCCGTTTCCGATGCCTTCAAATAGTTGGAGAGCATCTAGCGAACTTCCCGCTAGCTCGGTTGACTGGGAGGATGTAACTTCACGGCTGGATCTGAGCTCATGGGTTATTCTCAGAAATGACATGCAGAGGGGAGGAACTGTGGAAAGGCAGGATGACGATTATAACCTGAGAATCCAGGTCAGCCTGGATCTGCAAGTTGGCAGGCGCACATAAACCCAAATTGAAATGCAATTCCCCTTTCACTCGTTTTGAGAATCATATCTGTTCCTGAATGAAAGCTACACAACTCCACAAGGTCAGGAAGCACCCTTGGTTCCAAGATTGGATTATGTGACTTGCAATTATCTACTTCAGGAGTGACGCACCGATCAAGATTCGACCCACTTAGATTTCGCTGCAGGCAGCATTCTTCAGATGAGCTAATTTTTGATGAGGTATGAATATCTTGCTGTCTGGCATGCTATGATGATACAGATCTTGAGGAAGGTAGCTGAGATAAACTCTACAATATGTCTTCGGAACTTAGCAACCCAGGACCTAAATCGAATAGGATAGAACCTTGTATATTGCTTCTCAACTAAAGTCTATATGATCTAAAATTCTGTCTCTCGCCCTGAGTAGCTTCGAACCTGACAGCGGTGCTTGTAGCCGCCTGTGACCACACCTGCGGTGTTGATGACACTGGGATGATGAAAACCAGCTAATTGTTGTCGCATGTCTTTTGTGCCGACATTGTGCTGGTCCAGGATCTCCATGACTGCTGGTAAAACATTGAAAGATGTCAATATTGCCGTCTTCGACCTTTATTGCAATCCCGATTGCGTGTTGTACAAGGCCGCACTGTGACGAGCTCTCTGGCCGCGCACGAAGAGCAATGCTGTAGCAACCATCAGCTCCTAGTTTACCAACAAGTGATCTTTCATATGTCCTCATCAAAGCTGTGCAGAAGCGACCATCCCCTCCTACCATGTCCGGATAGGTAGACATGGACTCATGAATCCGAGCCAGATGGCCTTTCCTCCTCGCCGATGCCGTGTGCGGAACAGAGGTCTCCCGGCCGACCAGCTCTGCAGCCCGCCCAGCGTCAGCTTCAGCAAGCCTCGCATACATCAAAGCGAGATTTCGCAGTGGCGTGGCGGGAGCTGGAAGGTTGCATCCGTCTACGGCCCATTGAACACTGCCTTTGTACAGACCGCTCATGTCTTCAACTGCCTGTTTCACACGGAGCTGCATGGGATGGCAGGCCTCATGATAAGCAGAGGCAGTACCACCTAGACAAATTGACCCTGCTATCATCCCGGCATGTTTGCCTGGACAATTGTTGCATATGCCTGTTGGAATGTAGCGTTCCTCATTCCAGACGCGATCCGTTGCTGCCCAGGTGCAGAGAGGGCTGCATGACCACCACATGCCAAGTCCTCTTCCTTCGCTCCGGCCTTCTTCAGCATCTGCTGAGCTCTGGAAATATGTTCGGGGTTCGCTGCTATGCGATGCGCACATAAGTGTATTGTCTGCATCGTCGAAATCGAATGGGTCGGCAGCACTAGTCTCGAGGATAGCCAAGGCTTAAATGGGCTTGGCTGCTGAGCGCGCGAGCGTCACCCGATCCGGGTCACCAACGGCGTATTGAAGTTTGCCTTCTTGGTTAACGATGGCGGCGTGGATGCGATCTTTATTTTCGACATTTCCGCCTCGGTCGGTTACTATAACATCCTCGCTGCTGGCTTGCCAGGCAGGGTCCGCTTCGATTGGCATGGCCAAGTCTGGTGATTTAGGTTCCACGCAAGTCACGGTCATGGCTGTTGAAGTTGCCAGATAGTTTTGAAGGCTTGAATACGACATTTTGAAGAAACAGGTTGGAAAAAATATATCAGCCAATGCCAAATTTCTAACTCTCAAAATCAATGACCATGTTCCGGACGTTGATCAAAAGAGCGCATCGCAAGAACTCTGGAGGTCGGGGAGAAAATTCTCAGAACACGGGCCCACCGGCATCAACATGCGCACAGGTGTAATGCGGATCGGAACTACCACGGAGGAACATAGAAAAGTAGGTAGAACGACCAACTTGGCGGGCTGTGATCGATTGAGATGAAAGAATCGCAGCTGACGTTCAATACGATGCGATATAGCTTGGATGGCAACGTCGTGGTTACCAGGAAGAGTGAATGTTTCATCGCGGGGCATTCCGCGTGGCAGGACGAGGTCGAAGTGGTGAAGAATAAACAATTGTAGAGGGTCGTGAGGATGGAGCTGAGCTCATCAATGATTCGGCATAATTTGAGGACATCGTCGATTGTCTCGTGAACAGAGCTCTCGGCGGCAGCGACAGCGGCCCATCAGATCCAACCAGGTTTTGATGCAGCCGCTGCAGCGTTAGATTTGTTTGCGCAACTGATCCTCTGGACGGTGGTGGTGGTGGTGCGGTCGCCACGGAGTTATGAAGGTTGATCTCCTGATGGGAAGGGAGTTCTGGTAACCAGTTGGGACCGTCGTGGCTCTCACGATTTAAGACAGGCCCCGGGATCTGCTGAGCTGGAGGCTGCTCGTCGACATCGAGTTTGTGGGCTCGCCTTGGAGTCGAATTCGACTCCTCAGGCTTTGGGCTACACTTGTGTCCTCCGCGTAGCCCCCTTCGACGGCAGATCCTCAATAACAGGCTTCCATCACCTCCTCTTCTCGGGTGTCTGTGGCCTTGTATCTGCCGCGCTCTTCGCCGTTTTCTTTGCCACCATAGCAATGATGCACCTCCAAGAGCGACCAATACGATCACTAAAAGTCCATGTTAAATAAACTCCTGGTATCAGTTGGCGCAAAATAAGACTGAGGATTACAAGACTTTCATACCAAATATTTGCAGGGTTAATGCGGTCGTCATCGGGCTCACTATGGATTCCAGCCCATTAGAATCTGGGGAACTATCATTCGCCTTTGCCTGCAACCCCGTGTCCTGTGGCATTTGAGTTGGTCCGTTTGGCCGTGCAGTAGCATTTCTTGTGCCTACATCTGCTTCGATCCTGGGAAGGAGGTCGTCCGTGGCTCTTTTTGTCAGTGCTGAGGCTTGTGGAAAAGAACTCAGAGGTGCCATTGTGTTACTCGAATCAGCCATTGAGGCTAACCCTCGGCGAACGCCGCGAACAGAGTGAACGTCGAGGTCTCAGCTGAGTGGGATCTTGCATTGCAAGCGTCAGGTTGGGTGAGACGGAGACGTAGCGAAAAGTGACGTGGGACAATCTCTCGTCTTCGGCGGCGCACGCCTCCACACAAGTACGTTGTCTGAGGGCAAGGGTCCCTGCTCGCGGCTGGATGTCTGTACATTATAATTGAGCATTTATCTCCGCATCCTGTGGACGGAAGGCAACGGCAGCACGTGGCTGTGCGAGGTGGATCTGGATCTAGGTCTCGGTAAACGTATCTGCCGATCGGCGGATATATATGAATCGATGCTCGTCGGTACAATGCAAAGGGCGTTTCTGTTTCTGCTTTTGGGCGAAGCTTCGGCTTGACAGCTCGGGTTTCAGCGTCATGATCTACCAAGCCCTGTAGGTCGAGCCTATTGCAGGCCATCCCGCCCATCCCAAGTCCTTGGATGCCGCGAAAGTGTATTCGACCTGGGTCTGTTGCTGGACGAACCTTGGCCCATGAGTAAGTAACCAGTTTCGGATAACCCTTGGCTGTTGCAGCTGGCATATAACAAATCGCAGACGGGCCGTCGGGATCGACTGCAGAATACTAACATGAACCCCTCACTTAAGCGCAAGAAATGTCTAAAAATGGCAAGTGAGAAGCGGTGACAACGGCGAAACCTGCCAATATCACCATACATATGATCCCTTTTCGTTCTTGGGAACAGATGGTTTACTTGGGTCATTTTACCAGGTACGAAAGGTACTTGGGCTTGCATCGGTTTGTTTCGATTTACGGGCCCAACGGCGTCCCGTAGCCACTGAAAGAATGAGAAATTCGTAACGATTGGGCATTGTTTCAAATTGTTGCGAAAAGTAGCCCGCCCATTTGACCGGAAGCGTGTGCAGCAGCGCCATTGGACACAGTAAGCGAATCAATGCTTGCATGTCGCTTTCAATTCAGGTCGCCTTGGGGTGTCCTACTGTGCCTATGAGATGCTACCTCTCTAATCCCATCATGCAGTGACCACAATGAAGGCCCTCGTGGAGACGCCTCGGTCAACGTACATGCCATGAAGTCAGCAGTTAGACCAAATACTTCAGATGACCACAGACCGCTGTATAATCGCGCGGTCAGGAATTTAATACAGTCGGTTCTCCCTTGCTCAGTTGACCATCAGTACAACGTCCTTTTGGAGGAGCTTTTCACAGTCAAGCTTCCAGCGCAGCCCAAGAATTGGAACACAAGGTCAAATCTTCTAGATAAAGTTGACGCCGCATGAATGTTCCGAGAGATCATACATAGTGAGGGTTTGCCGTGCGCTGTTTACAAAGTTACAAGTCAGAGTAAGTCCTATGGAATCATTACTTTCCAGCTTCTAGCCGGTGGAAACTAGGCTTCATCAGGATAACAGGTCTCAGGGACGTCCGAATCATTTAACAGTCTAATTTCTGCCTGCGGTGCCAGAAGCCAGAGCACACCCAAGCACACACTCATGGTACTCAGCAGTAGTTCGCCGTCAAACCACAACGTGCGGAATGTCTTTCCGCAAATCGTCGAGAAATGGCTAGCTCAGGCTGACGCATTTTCTTCTATTTGCCTCTCTCACTCTTTAGAATTGGGAAGCAATAGCTCACGTGTGCAAAAGAACACTTAATTATCGCCTTTCACGTTTGCAAATACACCGGCGGAGGCAATTATTGAGTCTGTGTGACCTTGGTCAGACTCATGGGCGTGTAAGCAAATGCTCTTCTGCACAATATAGGAGTGATATCGTACACGTGAGTTTCAGATCTAGATCTGGAGGGTTCCAAGAAGATGTGAACAAGCTTTGAAGACCTTCTCGAAGAGGATGGGATCGGCGCTAGCGCGGTCAACGTGATGTGCATTTATTTGGGCGCGTGCGCCTGCGAAAGCGGATATGAGATGCTAATTGTCGACACTTGCATTATCAAGTGGTCACCACTACCGTAACCACCACCACCGTGACTAGGTACTGCTGACCACCTGCGTAAGATGTTGGTCTGCCTGTACAGTCATAGATATGTGGGCCACAGCAGGACGTGACCCCCTATCACGATATCTCGGTGCCGGATTGCTACCTTACTGCAATCTCCACTACTGGCCGTTCTGCCTTACCCAATCGGGCAGGTCTCGGGTCTCGCTGCCACGGTCGAGGGGTGCAAGTCCGAGGCAGTACGAACAAGACGGATCGGTTGTCGCAAACATTCAATTCTGTTTGCGCAAAAGAGTCTGGCAGCTGTTGTGTGTAAGCTTGACAGATGCCCCGAATCTTCAGTCTATGCCACGCTCGAAGTGTTGAGTTGCATGAGGTTTCCGCCCCAGGATACGACACAAGGCACCATCTGTGGCCTGAAGGGGTCGCAGGTCTTGGGACAACCCTCCCTGGAACTGATTGGGAGCGGCTCCATCCAGGGCGCTGCAGTAGTGTTCGCCAAGCTTTTGCGGTGCATCGAGTCATATCAAAGGCTCGCATCCAACATATATTACCCCATCTTGGCGGTGCAAGTGACTGCCTCATTCAGCTATCGTGAACCACTCACCTTCGAGTTGACCCTTTTGTGCCGGGTGCCAAGATAATAGTCCCCGGAACTGGTGCGAGCAGCAACGGGCTCACCTCTAAATGGGAAGTTGGATATGGCATCTCGTACTACAGGCCATTGGAGCCCCATGCTCTGCGGCTGTCTGTTTGCTGACCGCGACAAATTCCTATAAGAACTGGTGCTCTCCGTGATGGGCTTTCGTGAAGAAGATGTTGGTCGGTAGCATCCTCAGCGTCGTTTCTAGTCGCCATGCAGTCACTCGTTCTCCTCGGCCTGTTGGGCAGCTCTGCCCTCGCGCATCCCGCTGTGCAAAGCGCGAACAAGAAGACGTGGAAGCCATCGCTGTCCAAGAGATTGGTTGATCTTGACCAGTTTCGCCCGGGCACTGCTGCTAGCTACGTCAACGCGACTGAGACCAACTCCAGTCCGGACACGAAGCTGATCAGGCGTGATGACCATGTCGCTACTGCCACCGCGCTCGTGAAGTCCAAGGTTCCCAGTGTCGAGTTCCGGGTCTATGACAGCTATATTGGCACGAACGGTATTGGTCATGTCTACTTCCGGCAGACAATATTTGGCCTCGATGTTGACAATACCGACTTCAACGTGAACGTAAGTCGGAGAAAAAGAGGAAACGGATTGGATCCGCTGCTGACATCCTTCTAGATCGCAAAGGATGGCTCAATCTTCTCCCACGGCAACAGCTTCTACACTGGGGCTCTGCCGGAGAGCAGCCCCTTGATGAAACGTGACTTCAAGGACCCAGTAGCTGCTCTCAACGCTGCCAACTCCATCCTGCAGCTGGACGTCAAGACCGAGGGCGCGACCGCTGAGGCCAAGGATGGTGTCGAGACGTACAACATTGCTGGCACATCGGGTGCCCAGTCCGACCCTGAGGCCCGTCTTCTGTATTTTGTCAAAGATGACGGTACTCTGGCGCTGACTTGGAGAGTCGAGACTGATATCTCAAGTGACTGGCTGCTGTCGTATGTCGACGCCGTGACGACCGACAAAGTCCACGGCGTGGTCAACTATGTCGCCAGAGCTCACAACCATGAGAAACTGGTTCCCAAGCAGGCCGACATCAGTGCCACCTACCTTGTATAGTAAGGCCTCCTCACGTCCCAACTCGATGTCTGGTGCTGACCTTGCGATAGCCCGTGGGGTGTGAACGACCCAGACGAGGGCGGCCGCGAGGTGATCAAGGATCCCTGGGACCTCAAAGACTCACCCTTAACCTGGCACAACGACGGTTCCAAGACTTACGACACAACGTGGGGAAATAACGCCGCCGCCCAGGTTAACCCCACTGGTGCTGTCTGCGATTCCTGCTACACTGACGACTACCGCCCGGAGTCTCCCAACTTCGACTTCGAGTATGACTATTCCCCATCCATGAGCGATCCAGCGAGCTATTGTACGTGTGCCAAAATCTTCAATAGAACACTGTGGTTTTTCTTCTTCTTTGGACAACGTCCTGGAAAGGAGCTATCACCCCGGGCACGAACATAGCTTACTAACTTTCTACAGATAATGCTTCGGTCACACAGCTGTTCTACTCGGTGAACACTTACCACGACCTCCTGTACGAGCTCGGGTTCACCGAGGCGACGTACAACTTCCAAACCAGCAACGACGGCAAGGGAGGCAAGGGCAGCGACTTCGCCATTGTCAATGCCCAAGACGGCGCCGGCACCAACAATGCCGACTTCAGCACGCCGGCTGACGGTAAACCAGGGCGCATGCGAATGTACCTGTGGACCGAGAGCACTCCGGTCCGCGACTGCGCCTTCGAGGCCGGCGTCGTCATCCACGAGTACACCCATGGTGTGTCTAACCGTCTGACCGGCGGTGGCACCAACACTAGGTGTCTGACCGGTGTCGAATCCGGCGGTATGGGCGAGGGCTGGGGTGACTTCATGGCAACCGCCATTCGGTTGAAGGAGACCGACACGAGGGAAACAGACTACTCCATGGGCGCGTGGGTCTACAACAATCCCGCCGGTATCAGGGCCTACCTCTTCAGCACCGACTTGACGACGAACCCTTACACCTACACGAGCGTCAACGGAAAGACCGAGGTACACGGCGTCGGCACCATCTGGACTACTATCCTCTACGAGGTTCTCTGGAATCTGATCGATAAGCACGGCTTCAATGCGGCCGCTAAGCCGACTTTCGACAGCGCCGGTGTGCCCACCGATGGACGATACCTCGCCATGAAGCTCGTCATCGACGGCATGTCTCTGTAAGTTACCCTTTGCTGATGTCGGATGCACGCGTTCTGAGACCGAATGCTGATCTGATTTTTCAGGCAACCTTGCAACCCAACCATGGTCTCGGCTCGCGACGCCATCATCGACGCTGACCTGGCCCTGACCGGTGGTGCGAACGCCTGTGAGCTGTGGGCCGGATTCGCCAAGCGAGGCCTGGGCCAAGGCGCAGTGTACAACTCTTCGAGGAGGACTGAGAGCTTTGTCGTCCCAAGTGGCGTTTGTTAGATTTTGAGAGGGCTCTAGGATTCAGCGAGATCGGACCGTGGACCTCATGGGCGTGAATCTTGAATAAATTAGAACTCAAGTCAATAGTCGGCTGGAGTTGAACCTGTATATAGATATGTGCATCAGCCAGCATTGCCATAATTTGGTAATTTAGTTCCCGTACTGTCATGCCACGACTGTCGAGCAAATTGAACAATTGACATTATCAAAAGTCAAACGTGACCACTTCCGGGAGTTGGAATTGTATGATGCGAATGATGGAAGCCAGCGTCAAGGACCAGGTCGGTACTTTTATTGGACTTGTCTAGCCGCTTCACCTCTCTAGGTACTCTGAGGCTCATTGTGTTATGATCAATAAGCAGCCGGGAAGCATAATTACTTAAGTATGCACCCGAGAAACATGCAGCCAACGAGTAAGCTGAGTGCATTTCAAGCACATAATTTGCGCTTCTTGGCGCAAGATGTGTAAGCACAAGCCAGGGCTTCGCTAGAACGGTACAAAAAGGGCCAAAGTGATTCCACATAAATTTGCTGCTCTGCAACTACTGGTTGTCTTGATGATTCTTTCCCCCTCTCATTCCAGCTGAGTGGTCACGACGTCAGAGCACAATTGTCAAATGTCACATACCCGGCTGTCATGGATGAAGTCGTGTACGAATTCGAAGTCTTGGACCGTCCAGGCATGACACAGTCTGATGATGACATTTCTATATTGAAGTCTCGGCTTTTTCAACTGGGACACTTATTTCTCAATCCTCTACCAAATTACCAAGTGTTCGAAAACCCCACCAGAACGTCTTTTCATGACAAGATAATAGTGCTGGCAAAGCAAGACGACGAGACCATCGCTTTCCTCTCTGCGGTGATCCTCCCGATCTCTGGCATGGAAGACCCCGTTGTGCACACTGGCTTGACCGTTATCCACCCTAGCCACAGGAAGTCGGGCATCATTCATAGGCTCTTCGCGGCTCTCGTCCTGCATATCTTCTCCAAATATCCCAACGGCCTATGGCTCAGCACATTATCGGGAATCGTCACATCTCTTGGACATATCGCTACATACACAAGCGACGTGTTCCCGTCGCCTCAGTGGAACGAAGAACATCCATCTGGACAACCTTCCGATACTCATCTACACATTGCCCGGGAAATCAATGCTAAACATCGTCAAAAGATGCTTATTCCACCCGGGGCACAATTTGACGAGAGTGCCTTCGTATTTCGCACATTGAAGCCAACGCTTACTGCCAGCTCCCCCGTCGATGCTGCGAGTGTCTTGAGACAGGATCACCGCAATTTGGCCTTGACGCAATTCTATCGAGGCCTGCTGCGAGATCCAGGTGATGAAGTACTTCAGATCTCTTACTTTAGGCCTGAGTTCACCTTCAGCACAGGTGTAGACGTGTTAGCAAAAGTAAGTATTACAGTCTCTCCCTTCTCGAGGGAGCAATGGCTGACAAAACCACCTGGGCAGCTCTGAGAGTGGTACAGATCCTCAGCCCAGAAGGCCTGGAAATGGGTCTCATCAATCGCCCAAGACTGAAATGGCTTCTAGGGCCTCGGGGATAAGGGCATTAAAAATAACTTTCGCGAGAAAGCAAAACGCCAAAACCGTCAACCATGCAAATGTCAAGAAAGCATTAGACGGAATGAAAACAGGCGATTGCTCCATGCATACTGCTCAAAGGCAAAATATTGTTATTACTGTTTATCAAATATCCTATCCAAATATCACTCATAGGAGGTATGGTTTCCAAACAAGTCATGAAATGCCAAATCTATCCGCCCTGTTCCCAATGCCGTCTATACCGTTTAAACATCTATCATACAGCATTCCGACTGCTCGTACATCAGCCTGTGTGAATCTATCTATCCAGGCTCTGCGCCTCACACATCTTTTTATACATCTTCCCTAGACCCAACAGCTCGTCATGGGTGCCCTTCTCAACAATCTTCCCATCATAAAACACGCAAATCACGTCCGCGTCCCTAATTGTGCTGAGACGATGAGCCACCGCAATAGTAATACGGTCCCGCGCTGCCGAGGCCTCGGCCAGTGCCCTCTGCACCATCTTCTCGGACTCTGTGTCGAGGGCCGAAGTCGCCTCGTCGAGCAAGATGACGTTCGGATCACGTATCAGCGCCCTGGCAATGGCGAGGCGCTGACGCTGGCCACCTGACAGCTGGGACCCGCTGGCACCACATGGGGTGTTGAGGCCTTCTGGAAGAGAAATCACGAAGTCCCAGGCGTTGGCAGCACGCAGAGCTGCCTCGACCATGTCGTCGCCCGGAAGCGCCTCTTCATCTTCGCCATTTTGCTCGAAACCCAGCTGGACGTTCTCGCGGATCGTCCCTTGGTACAAGGTTGGCTCCTGCTGAACTAGGGCGATATTTTGGCGATATAGACGGGGGTTCAGGGAGGTCAACGGCTCCGAGTCTATATTGATGCTGCCAGCTGTTGCATCATAGTATCTTTCAAGCACTGGAATGAGATAGGTCAGGATGTACTCCACAAATAAGTGAAAGGGTAATTTGCTGATCACTCACAGGCTATCATTGTACTTTTTCCACAGCCAGAAGCACCAACGAAAGCAACAAACTGTCCCCGTTTGATCTTTATATCGATCCCTCGCAGGACTTGATGTCCAGAACGGAGAGGATACGTGAACTTGACTTTATCAAACTCGATCTCTTCTATGCCGCCGGCCGGTCCGTTCTGTGCGTTTTCTGGTGTTTCGATGATCGCTGGTTGTAGGCGAGTAAGCCAGAAATAATAGTTTGCTGCGCTGGCTCCCTTGGTAATGCCTGTGGTCTCATTAGGAATGCCTTCGTTTTTGATATGCTGGAAAACTTACTTGTCGTATATGAGAACATTTGCGATGCGTTTTGCCCGGCAAAAAAGACCCCCATGAATGACACGAAGAACTGATAAAATGTCACACTCCCCTCGGATACCAATTTGCAGCCATACCAGAAACCCAGTGCCAGTATGAAATACTCGATGGACTGTGTAAATGAGAACCAGAACATCATGTGAAACAAAGGCAGCATCGACTGGTGAATGGCGTGGTCAAGCTCGTCCGTGTACCGCTCCAGAACCGAGTGCTCGATCGCTAAGCTTGAGACCGTCCGGATAGCTGTGACGGCCTCCGAAGCGACTGAAGCACTGCGAGAGAATCGCTTCGAGTTCCCATCATCCATCCTGGTCTCGAGGCGGATTCGGGCATAGCCAGCAACAAGTAGGGGAGGAATTCCGGCGAAGACGCCAACGAGGCCAAGTTTCCACGAAACAACGATGGCGAGGATGCTGGAGGCTGTGACGCTGATCATGGTGATGAGCACAAGGGATATGTTGAAGCCCATCAGCTCGAGAATAGCTTGCGTGTAGGAATCGAGGCGGCCTGTGAGGGCGCCGACTGTGTTCTCGGCTCTGTCGAAGAATTGGACGTCTTGTCGGAGCATAGAGTTGAGCATGTCCTTCCTGAACTTCTGGTTTAGTGTTTGGGCGACAATGTTGGTGAGCCAACCCAAGGAGAAGTAAACAGCCAAACAACCGAGGCCTAGCACGAAGAACATAAGGGCCAGGAAATTGCCACGTCCACGCAATTCGTCCAAGGGAAGCTGGAAGATGTCCATCACTCCGCCCAGAAGCACTGCCTGTCCTGGGAAAACGCCACCTAAGTATCGGTTAGTATTTCTGACGTGCTTGATCGTGGAACACGCTTTTACTCACTTGCTGCGATACAGAGAAGGGCCACAGCGGCGTAAATCAAATTGAGCTCCGGCGTCGCTCGTACCATTGCCAACACTATCCTAAAAAGGCCATGCTGCTTGAAGTTTTCGTAGTTGTCCCGGTCACTAAGACGTTGCAATTGGAGCCGATCAGCTGTTGCGTAACGCGTCAGAGATCGCGAGAGCTCAATGTCTGCATTCTTCTCTGTCTTCCCTTCATCTTCCTCGTCAGAGGTCGAGCTCGTGTCGGCAACGTCAGCAGCTACATTGGAAGTGAGAGTCTGCGCCTGAACGAGACGTGAATAAGCGCCGCCGGCAGCTAGGAGCGAGCTGTGAGTGCCTTGCTCAAGAATGCGCCCCTTTGACATAACCACGATATTGTCGGCTTCTCTGATGGTCGCGAGCTTGTGGGCGATAACAATGGTGGTCCGGTCTTTAGAGACATTGTCAAGCGCTTTTTGGACTATGCCCTCAGCATGCGGGTCCAGGGCGCTTGTAGCTTCGTCAAGTAGCAGAACCTTGGGCTCAGAAATGATACTTCTTGCAATTGCTAATCTTTGTTTTTGGCCACCACTTAGGAGGCCGCCTCGCTCGCCAATGCGCGTATCGTAGCCCTCGGGCAGCTTCGAGATGAAATCATGAGCAAAGGCGAAGTCGGCGGCTTGCTCGACCCTTTTCTGTTGCTCCTCGGTACTTGCGTGTTCCCAAGGCGTCCCAACTAGACCATTCGCAATGTTCTCGAAGACGGTTCCATTGAAGAGGACTGGTTCCTGCTGGACGAGGCGCACGTTGGTCCGGAGCCAATTCAGGTTGAGGCTGTCAATTGCTCGACCATCTAGCTCGATGGCTCCCGAGCGAGGTGTGTACCACCTTTCGAGTAGGCCTATAATTGTCGACTTCCCAGAACCGCTGGCTCCCTGCGCCACATGTCAGTGTGTTGGTTCTTTCACCCGATCAAAAGTACTTACCACAAGTGCAGTCACTTTGCCGGCTGGGACGTGCAACGAAAAGTTCTCGAGCACGGTCACGCCAGGCCTAGTAGGGTACTCGAAGCCAATATTTTTTATGTCGATGACTCCGTCAGTCTTGCTAGGCCGCTCACCACCTTCGTCAAAAGGATTGATCTGAGAGGTTCGGTCGATGAGGGTGAATAGTTGAGCGGCGGCAGCCCCCGCTCTCTGGAAGGATACGGTGTAAGGAGCGATGATTGTGATGTTCAAGACGGCTACAATGACCGAGAGAAGCACTCTGTTAATGCATCAGCTACCACAGCCAGATACAGCCAGATACTACCTCCGGAGGTTTGCTCGATAGGCCAGACTCACGTAAATACGGTTCCTAGAGAATCCATTTCTCCATTTGCGAACATCCTGACGCCTTGCCAGAATGCGAGACCCATCCCAGCTGATATGTGTTAGTATATACAAGAACCAAGTGACACATTTTGATGGAAGGATAGAAGGAAACACAGTACCGTATATCACAAAATACTCAATACTGAAAAGAGCACCATAAAGAGGGCTCTTCTTGTCACCTAGGCGCCTTGCCTGCGCAACGTAGGTCGCATAGCGGGCCACGAGCCTCTGTCGCAGGCTAAAAGCGTGTACGGTCCTTGTTGTGGACAGCACGCTCTCGGCGTATGCGCCTGCTTTGCCATAGATTTCCAGCATCTGGCCTTCAATCTTGGCTTCAATAGAGGCCACAATGCCCATCAGAATGATAAGTGTAGGTGCAATGCAGAGGAGTATCAGCGTTAGCTTCCACTGGCTGACGAAGGCTATAATGAAAGAAGCCACAAAAGTTGCTGCCGACTGAGAGAGCAGAGCGAGCTTTTCAGCAATGCCGGACTGGATCAAATTGCCGTTCGACGTGGCTTGCATAGAAATTGATCCAGCTGTGCCTTGGTCGTAGAAGGCAACCTCCTGACTGAGAGCTGATTTCAGATATTGTCGTCGAATGTTGCGGACAATGTGGTAGGCACAGTAATTCGATAGGGTCGTGTATGCATAGGCCAGAACTAGTCTGCCGATTCCGATGTAGACAAAATACAAACAGTAGGTTGTGACATCATCCAGGAACTTGTCTCTCGAAATCTGGCCTGCGACGAAGTTGGTCAAGATGCTGACAAAATCCCCGAGCACGAGGTTGACCAGAGCCAGGCCCGTTCCTGATCCCAAAGCAGCAACGAAAGCCACCACCTCTAAGACGACATGTATTGGCTCTGCATAGGTGAATATCCGCAGATATGCTGCACCAGCGGACACTGTAAGCTCTTGGCCGTCTGTTGGTGCCGAGGATTGATCTGCGGGCTCCGCCGGCGACTTTGATGCTGTATTGTGGGCATGTTTCTCTCCTGTGGCTCCCGAAGAGTCGTCCGCCATTGTTGAGAACCGAGGTGTGGCAGTTTGCGGAAGAAAACGTTCCTAAAGGGGTCAATGCCACGATGATGGTTGTGCAACCCTCAATCCATGGGGGCGATGATGAGGAGAAAGGGTGCAACGTATCTGGGTCTGGACCCTTAAAGAAACAGTTGAGTTGCATGTGGACCAACTTCTATCCGCATTATATCCACCAAGATCTGCACGGAAGCCAAGCTTCTCGTTGCATGGCTTCCTTTTGTGGACTCGCACTCATGTTGTGTGGCTGTAAGCCAAGGGTACGTACGTGTATTCAGGAGCCCTCGGCCTCCGAACAATTGGCCATTGCGGACTGCTCGATGATGCAGCTGACTAACCACCTGGGCAGACGGACTCGGAGCTCGCACCCCTCGGGCTGCGAGCTCAGGTCCGCCGGAGTCAACGCTCGGTGTTCTTCTTTTTTCTTCTCTGCCGTACGCCGCATGCACACATAGCTGAAGGACGCTGCTCTCTTGTCCCGTTACCGTACAAAGGCCCTTCTGAAGGACCCTGGTTACAACGGGGTGGATTTAGCCGCATATTGGCGGAACAGTGGGACGATCAGCCCTACACCAACGAGCACTGTCAGTCTACCGGAAGTTTGTCGGACCCAGGGACACCTCGCTGCTGGCAACCACACATCCGAGACGGCTCCAATGGGCGCGGACGACGATAACTTCGGCAGCGATGCCGATATGCAAGGCGGCGTTGTGCAGAGTGATGCGGCCGCTGGAGACCCGGGCCCGGAGACCAAGAGCCGGCGTGCGGTAGGTTACTAATTATTTGATTACATACATGGGTACTTGAGTACCAAATCCTTTCAGCCAGCAACCGCTCGGTGATTGCCCAGCCGATGCGATGCATACATTCCATTCCATCAACAATGGCTTCTAAGCTAACAATCATGTCTCTCCGCAGTGTGAACCATGCCGCTCGCGCAAGGTAATTCTACACCACCCCATCTTCCCATTCGAGGTTGTTGACATTTATACATGTGTATATATACACATATGTATATATATACATACATGTATATGTACGCAACAGCCTTTGCTCGCTGATCTCTGGACTGATAAAAGCATCTGGGACGACAGGTTGGGTGTGATAGGGGCCAGCCATGCTCCACCTGCATTCGCTCTCAGGTGACCTGTACCTACGCGGCTCCCCAGGGCAAACGCCCCAAACGGCAGCGAGTACTTATATCCCCCCAATAGTAAGATTGACCTTGGCATTAGGCCATCGTGTCCAAATGTTTTCATAGCTCCTCCCACTGACGAGCTCTGCAATATACAGCGAAAGGAAAATTGATCGCATCGAAGAAAGGCTCTCAAGCTTGGTTGACCTCCTCGGAAACCTTAAGGTGGACTCGCCGCCCCAGGGCTCAGACAGTCAGGCCAGCATCCCTTTACCACACGTTCGTGGCCAGACCACAGGTGTACATAACACGCCCAGCAATTCTGCTCCTACTCCAGCCTCTGTACCGGCTTCCACCTCGAGCTATAGTTGCGTGCGAGCACCGCCTACGGCGCACACTGACACTTCCGATCCTGCCTTTGTTGGAGAGTCATCGATGGCTGCGCAGGTCAGCTATTTCCCCACCAAAATTCCCATTCTCAAATGTATTGGGAGCTGTCTCCGGAGGTGTTTTAAGAGATGTCTTAGGAGGACATATGTCTCAAGTCATAAAACACCCCTCCCAAGACAACTCCCAAAACGCTCAAGAAAGAAATTTGGCTGACAAAGAGGTCTAATAGTATGATTTTGCCAATAATTTTCTGGAGCAGGCCTTGCGCGCTGGGCCACTGCAGGACTTTCGGCTCGAGATGGATGAGACTTTGGGTGCCCTCCGTGCACTTGTTCACGCCCGGAAAACACTCAATGATGCCCGGGAGGCTGTCTTCCCGCACGCCAAAAATCCCCTGCCCACCCAGCCGTATGAGCGCACACTACCCAATTCGACCCTATCCATGGCAAGTCTGAGAATTGCAAAAGGTTAGCAGACCCCCTTTGTGGAGCCTAACTTGAAAGGGACATGGAAAATGTTTCAAGATCAACTGGGAGCCAGGCTAATCAGATCCTCATCCCAGACAACCCTCGTGTGGGCTATTTGTGGTTATGCAACATCATGTCGATTGACAGCTTCATAGCTCGTGCCATCAGAGTATTGTTCTCGTCTGAATATTCCGAGGCAGACTACATCATCGTCAGCATCGGCTTGTACTGGCTTTTCTCCATCCTCAGTATCGCAAGCCCGGACCAAGATCTTGGCAGTCATGTACGCCGCGAAGATTTGACCAAAGAAGGCCTTTTGTGCCGTGAGAATCTGGAAACCAGTCTCTCGACACTGCCATTCCACTTACCGAGCGATCAAGACCACATAGAAGCTCTGATCATGGCGGTAAGAGATTGCGTTCCCACATGCTCTGGACTACTTGCTAAGAAGACGCATGTCTCTGTAGTCCTTCTACGCTATCGATAACTCCAAGCCATCCTTGGCCTGGTCATTCTGCTCAGCATCAGCGCAAAGATGTCTCAGCTTGGGTCTTCATAGAAACCATGTCGCGCATGAAAAAAATCATTCTCGAAATCGAAATAAGTGGCTTTTCTGGACAACTTATGTGATCGATAAAGCACTTTCACTTCGACTTGGTCGTCCTTCAAATCTGCCCGACTATGTGAGAATTCCATGAATACATATATACGAGAGTGGGATAAGATGTCTGCATGGAATAGTGCCGTTAACATGCCGTCGTCGACAGGACATCACTGTTTTGCCTCCAGATCCTGGTGTGGGTCCCGAGTCCTATTCATTTGGAGACCTAAGCTTCGTATCGTGGATTCGTGTCGCCCGGATCCAGGGACGCGCTTATGAGGAGCTGTACAGCCCTGCAGCATTGAGGCAGTCTGACCAGGTTCGACAAGCCCGGGTCAAGGTCATGGCAGACGAGGTCATTGCACTTATGCAGCGTAGCGAAGACATGAACGTACGTTTTCTCAGTATAAGATATCCAAGGGGGGAACGTCAAGACCAATTGACGTTCCGCGTCGTCAGAAACCCTCTCCATCACACAATTCTTCACCTTTTGTTCTTCTCATCCGAAGTGATGCTCAAGGCTTTAAATTGACAAATAATGAAACAGGCTCGAGATCATCCAGAATGGGCGACTACCCCAGATGTCGACACATACCAATTGATGCACATGATGGATAAGGTGTTAAATCGGTCGGTGTTGACATTGCTCTACCGTGCAATTCCTTCTCCACCCGGCTCCGCGTCGACATTTACACCGGAATGTGTCGAAGTGGCACGTTCGGCCCTTGAGAAGCACGAAGAGTGCATGGAACTTCTAAAGCCTTATGACGCCCACCTCAAGGTACTCTATGTGCATTGGTAAGTCTGCAAATCCCGAGCAAAAGGATCACGAGCTGAGGAAAATCGGCAGGACTATTCACTACAACCCTTTCAACCCGTTCATCGTCATCTTCTGCCATGTCATCGAGACAAGCGATATGAGTGACTTGGACAGACTTCACGATTGTGTCGCCTCTTTTGAGCCCTTGTCGAAGACTTCCGAGTCCACGGCACGGATTCACCGACTATTCCATGTCCTGTACAACGTGGCCCTGAAGTACGTCGAGGTCAAGCAAAATCAAGAACAAGCATCTGTCGGCCGAGAATTTGATGCCTATCTCAACGCATTGGGATTCAATCCCGGTGGATTAATGGATATGAGACAGGGCGGCGATAGCTCTGAGGGAGCTAGTCTGCCACCGCCTGGCCTTCCTCTTACCATGCAGGACTATTCGGGGCTAGAGGGGGTGCCGATGTCCAATCAAGACGTGCCTGCCCAAGGTATTCTGCAGCAGGGAATGTTGCTTGGTGGCTGGTTTCACAGCAATCAGCAGATGATGGGTTTGTTGGAAGAGGACACCCTCTGAAACGTTACCTTCTTTGTTGCTGGTCTACAACTTACTTTCATGAGTCTAAAGGCAACAGGCAGGTCGGGCATCCTTAGGGACCGGACCACAAGTCCCTTGGGGTCCTCGACTGATGCCGATCGAGTTACGCTCCCCGAGACATTGGGTCTTGAGTCAAGATGGCGCTTTTAGCGACACGGCAGCCATCAGAAGCTAATTTCGCATACCTGGTACGGCAAGGCCGGTACTTTCGCTCCTTAATGCCGCCTCAAGAACCTTGTTGCTGCAAGAATAAGCAGAAAGAAGGGCGCCGCTTACATCGGAGACGACTACTTGAGACGCGAACGAGCACGCGTCGACCCTTGCGTTACATTGTACAACAGTCCCGGCACCAAAAGAAATGGATTATAGAAGTAAGGAGCTAAAGACAAGTATGGGACGTTTATTACATGATTTGTCATTTACACTGGTGGACTTCGATCAGGCGCTACTTCAGGTAGAATTTTGCCTTCGGTTTTAACAAGGTCAATATCAATTCCTGTGCGGATTTTGCCAACAGAGGAGATGTTTCGCGGGCCATCCGACAAGACATCAAATTTAGCACCCCCCTACAAGTAAAATCTCTTACTTTGATCAAAAGAGGAATAGCGGTCCCACCCAGAAGCTCTACCAAGATATTTCCACATCTTTGTATATTTTAAGGAATATAAAGAATACCGGGTTAAGACTTAAGTAGTACTTAGTAGTACCTACCGGTACTGTCTACCCTTGCCCTAATTGTCTCTTTCTAAATTTAATTACCAGCCAGGGAGTAAATCAAGTTGGAAGTCTGTTTTTAAAGTCTTTGAGATGTTGCTGAGTAAGTGGAGCTGTCTTTCCTTTTTTGGTCAAAGTGAGAGATTTTATTTATGTCCGACGCAGAAAGATTACTCTCCAACGTTCAGTCACGGACATCACCCACATAAGACAAATTAGTTCGTCTGTGTGGTTCTGGTTTATGCCAATGGCCCTTGCATGTGCAACGTGCAGGAAACCGAAAGCTTCGTCACGAAGTGCTCCAACATTTGGCAGATCTTAACTGTCCCGCACGTGCTCAGCGAAACTACCATTATCTTCGGTGTTTGCACCAATCGCGACCAGTCGTTGGTGGCTAAGTGTTGCAATGATGGGATGGCCTCGACATGATCTCCGGATGAACTCCAGATGGCCAGAACCCTTTGCAGTTGAAACACATTTGCGGATAGACTATCATCAATCTGATTCTTGAGTTTTGATGGCCGTTTCCGCCTGAGCAAAGGCGCGACTGACTGGCAAGACGAAGTACCTACAAACTAATTAGTGCGACACGTAGAATAGTGTCTGCCTATGTCAGTATGCTTGGCCAATCTTCTCCTCAACATATCTCCGTAAGTCCGACTCCATTGACCGTTGATCCATAGGCATCCACCAAATCGGCATGTTTGGATTCGTTACTTTTTGGATATACATGTCATGTCATCCCGGTGGCATGGTGTCACGCGCTCGCATGGTCAAAATAAGGTTTGCTTCCCGCGCGCTCCTCTCTTCTGGGTTCTAGTGTAGGAGACAAGCTTCCCCTGTTCTCCCCACAAAAAGCTGGAGAAGCTGGAGGCTACAACTAAGACCGAGGGAGTAGTCTCCAACTCACACAGTGCCAGTCACAACAGTCCGTGTGCGCTCATGCGACCGTGTAGGTAAAGTGGGAGTCTCGACTTGCGGGGAAACACTCCTACTGGCGGGACAAGCGGCTATCAGTGCTCAGTGTGGTGATACCCCAGTCGCACATAAAAGTAAGGTCGCGATCCGACTCTCCATATGGAATATCGAGGATTGCACTGATCATAAATTATATTGCCACACAGCCAGAGCATAGCTATACTGGAATTCCTAACGATATCATGGCCCCAAGCCGTCTTGGTCCTCAGAATGGAGCCTCACTGGACCAGAAGAATGGTGCGAGCCTGAAGTCCAAATGGCCCATTTCCGAAGATCTCTACGGGTCCGACCTGCCGTGCCGCATTCAAGGCGAGGTGGCAGACCTTGTTGTCTTGGGCGATATTCCGCCAGAGATCGATGGCACCTTCTATCGAGTAACTGTTGATCCATACGTGCCTCCGCATCCGCAGAACGTACCCCTTGACGGTGATGGCAACATTACGGCTCTTCGCTTCAGAGACGGGAAGGTCGACCTGAAAGTGCGCTATGTCGAGACTGAGCGCTTCCAAATCGAACGCAAGGCTGGAAAGGCCATGTTCGGTCTATACCGCAACCCATTTTCGCATCACCCATGCGTGCGAGCTGCGGTGGACTCGACGGCCAACACCAACTTGGTGCTGTGGGCGGATAAATTCTTGGCTTTGAAGGAAGGAGGCCTTCCGTATCAAGTTGATCCGCACACTCTTGATACCATCACATATGATCCATTCCAGGACCAGGGAATTAAGTCAAAGACTTTCACTGCGCATCCGGTAACTTGACATCTTTATACCCTTCGTATGAAGCACGAGCTAAGCGGTGGTCTACATATAGAAAATCGATCCATTCAGCGACGAGCTGGTGGTTCATGGGTATGAGGCCAAAGGACTCGCAACTACTGACATTGTCGTCTACGCCCTGGACAAGGACGGCAAAAAGAAGGACGAACAGTGGATCAAGAGTCCCTGGTGTGGCCCAATCCATGACTGCGCCATAACCCCGAACTGGCTGATCTTGGTTCAGTGGCCGTTCGAAGCAAACGTCGAGAGGATGAAGAAAGGCGGACATCATTGGGCTTGGAGTTACGATCTGCCCGCGACCTTCATCGTGGTTCCGCGGCGCAAGAGCACCAAGCTACCGGATGGGTGGAAGGAGGGCGAATACAGGGTCTATCACGACCGGAACGTCATGTTGATCCACACCGCCGGCGCTTGGGAGGCAGACGACGGAAACACGCTCTTCATAGAGACGACGAGAGTCCACGACAATGGGTTCCCATTCTTCCCGCCCGACGACGGGAGAATGCCCGCCCCCGATGCGAAGGCGGATTTTGTTCGCTTCAAGCTGGACCTGAGTCAGCCCACGGGAAGCAAGCTCGCCACCGAGCCTGAAGTCGTGCTGGACATTCCAGCCGAGTTCCCGCGCCTAGATGAGCGTTTCCTCTCCAAGCCATATGATGTCTCCTGGATCAACGTCATGACCCCGGCCGAGCAACGAGACCCCGTTCCTCCAGGAGAGGAGCATCTTCTCGGCTTCGGCGGGCTGGATGGAGTGGCTATGCATCGTTATTCCACCGGTGAGACCAAGATCTACTGGACAGGATTCGATGGGATCTGCCAGGAACCCATTTTCATCCCTCGCTCGGATGACGCTGAGGAAGGCGATGGGTGGGTAATGTGCATGGTGGAGAGGAGAGCGGCCAATCTTTGTGAGGTGATTATCTTGGACACAAGAGACTTCACTAAGCCCCAGGCTGTTATCAAATTGCCCTTCCATGTGAAGAACCAGGTACACGGAAATTGGATCGACCAGAGGAGACTGAAAGAGAGGCGAAGCCTGGTGAGCGAGGGAGTGGACGTCAAGATCAGTAAGAGGGGCGCCTTGGAGACGTGGGATGTAGAGTGAATGGCGAGTCCCTGAACTTGATGTCTATGAAACTTCGAAACGGACTTTGAATGAGTGTTTTCTGGAATACAATTTCAGTTTCAGCGGAGTGAGCACAAAATGGCTCGGCCGGCACTGGCGTCAGTTTCTCAAGGGATCAGGGAACTGCGTTCATGAGAAATCAAGCTTTGGATATCTGGAGAACTATGAGGGCCATGCGATCAATTCATCGAATTGAAGGAGGCTTTTACATTGCCAAAGAGTGGTGCAGAGCTCAAGTGACCAACCGTCGTCACGTAGGCACCTCCAACTTGAAGTGAGCAGTCCATCGATTTGAATTTTTTTTTTCTTTTTAATTTCGAGAACTCGGCTCTCAGCTCAACATTCACTTGGATCATAATTGACACAAGTCTACTGCCTATGCAAAGTTTTCATGAGTTTCTGCAAGAACAATCTTAGCGGCAAATTTCTGGAGTCCTTGTTAATCTGATGGATCTCGTTTGCCACATCTTTTACCAATCAGAAGAACAGTTAAATCAATCGTCAGGAAGATATTTAGTCAAGCTGTACAAGTTGCAAAAACAAGGTGCAAGCTTTATCGACGCGAGATGTTGACCAGCACCAAATCAGTTGGATGACTGGACTGTCTCGGACTGTTCAGTTGTACTGTCAATACATACTTAGATCCTTAATCATATTAGACAGCTTCTAAAGAAAAATTGCCACCGCCCAAGATTTCCATCCGTCCTGCAAGCCCGCGTTATCCTCTCAGCAAGGAACTGCCCTCGTTGAGCAGTTGCTTATCAATGGTTTCAACTCTCTCTTTCTCTTCCTCATTCGTCATTGAAAGCACTATAAATGGAAGGAGATCCCGAGCTCGATCAACTGACACAATACTCCATATGAAGCAGTAGGAAGGGGATCAAAAGGGCAATTGGCAAAACAAGTGCGTCAGCCCGGAGTCGAACCGGGGGCCCATCGATGGCAACGATGGATTTTACCGCTAAACCACTAACGCTTTGAATTGACATCTCTTGTCATGTGACTTGAAACCTCCGGCGGCATTTATATGGTATACATCAGAGTATTTACTTACAGCACTCAGACAAGCGTAATGCGGTTAGTTAACGTGGTAAGATGATTCCAAAGGTCGTCGACATTCAACTTCATGAAATAAATCTATGTCTCTGCGCATTAATTTGAAGAGGATGTCATGGACATCAGGTTCAACAAGAGCAGAAAGACTGTTGAAAATGTGACACGATTAGGTGCATCTAATTACAAAACGAACTATTGAGAGCCTAATGAAAACATATGTCTTCGTCCAACGAGACCCACAGAATATATCAATGTACTTGGAAACAAGTGGCAGCTTTGATGCAGACGAAATTACTTCCCAGTCAGATAAAAAGGTGTCTCATTGGCATCCCGCGAGAGAGAGAGAGAGAGAGCCAGACCAGAAGAATGGCGCACATTGAGTGAACTCTCGCGTGGCTATTGGTCGTTGCAGCCATGGGCTCACTTATTCCACACCGTTGCCCCAATTTGAAGTTCTCCCATCTGCCGAGGCGGACAGACTCGGACGATTGCTACGCTATGGCATGCCAGTGGAACTGAATTATCCTCCCCTGATTGTCAAGGCAGAATCGTCGGCTCAAGTGTCACGCAGCTTATGGCCCGGCACAAAACTCAGCTGCAGTGGCACTTTATTGCAAACAGAAATCACTGTACTTGCCGGTGGAGACGGTCAGTGTGTCTATATACTCTACAGGTAGGCAGTCACGACCAAGTCAACGAGATGGAGGTCACGAATAAAAGCAACATATTTATTCTGATAAGCAAATAAAGTTGCCGTGCCAGCTCCAGCCGGATTATACAAATGCGTTCAACGCGGTGTCTCGCGGCTGAATTGTTGGAATGTATTTGGTTCCTAGTCGTGTCCCAACTCTGAAGCCATCAATACCCCAGACTAAGTATTTAGATTTTCTATTCGAAGTCTGAACACGCTTGAACGGGGAGGGTGATGCTTGGAAGGAGCTTTCTCAGCCACTGTTACATTGATAATTACTGACGGAAGTTGAATAAGATGGAAAAACTGCCGATTTGACACATTGATAAATCTCAAGACGCTTGACATGTGAAGCGCAACGTGTATTTCATTTCTACTCCCAGCTTGAGGACGCATAGTTCTTGTGCATATTCCGATATTCACATGCTTGTGGTCAGAGCTGAGGGGGGGTGTTTATTAGGGGTCATCGCGGGCCGAGGGCTTTGCATGTGCATGTGGACGGTCAAGACCAGCTTGCGGTCGACAGAGAAGGGGGAAATGACTGATGGAACGTAATCGACGTGACAGTGTCTATCACTGTCACGTCGATTCAGAACAGCCTGGGGTGATGACAACTGTTACGGTGCCTGCCAGAATCAGGACGCAACAAATTGCCATTTTGGGCTTGAAGGTTGAGTTTGATAGGCTGGGAGGCTAAAGAACTCGCCTGTCGATCTCCGCTCATGCACACTTTACCTTCTAAACTCTGGGACGAACAGACATAAGCTTCCGGGGAACTACCTCTGGTAGCATGCACTTCGTAGAGAGGCAGACTTCAATTGACGAGTAGACTCCTCGATCTGCTGGTCCGGTGGTGATGTAAAGCACATTGATTTCAAGAGAGAATTAAATAGAAGACGCCCAGGTACGGACGGCACTGATTCTTTTCGAGTGAGTCGCGCTGTTATTCGCAACTCGGATGGAGCTCGTTCGTGTCAAAAACTTGGCATCATATCTACCTATATTTTTGTTGCCTCGTACCACATCTCACAACACGATGGCCAGCCCATTGGCGGTAATGCTGTCTCTTATTGCTCTGGTCGGCTTTGCATGCGCTGGTACTGTTAATCACTCCGGAGAAAAGACGTAGAGACCGGCTCGACTACATCGCTTGTCCCCACAGCAGATATTTCGACGAGTCCTTTGGGTACCTTAGGCGCTCCAAACCTCCACCTCTATCTCACTGATCCGAAGGTCAGTTCTCTGATTCTTGATCCAAACTCTCTCTTCGTCAACCGTCAAGGCCAGGTTAACGGGCACATCGTATTCCAATACACGCTGGACAACCCGGGGACATGGTCCCTTCACTGTCATATCCCATGGCATCTGGCTGACGGGCTCTTGGTCAACTTCATGGAGCGGCCGGATGATATCAAGGCGCAGTATGGGCAAGTACCCCAGATCATGCAGCAGACGTGTGATTCATGGAATGCTCAGAGGCCGACTTTGAATGTGCCGGATGAAAATTGAGAGGCGCGATATGACTGCGTCAAGCATGGAGGCCCCTAAACAGGGTGTGGTTGCTAAAGCACGGAAGATAGTGTGTGTTTCTCAACTGTTTCAGTCACAGCTTGAAGCTCAGGGTTCACCAGATTGTGCAAAACGATCATGAGCCTGGATACTCAAAACCGCATACAACCTGTCGTTGAGAGCCTGACGAGTGATTTTGTTAGTTGGAACAAAGCCATGAAAAGCATGAGACAGTTCCTCATGCACGAAGTAGAACTCAGCCGAATACAGTAGCATCCTGCTGGATCTGTACAGTTTCGCGAGAGACGAAGTCCAGCTCGTAGGAAGACATGCCGGTCCTGTGCCCTCAGGCCCCAACCCCCAAAAAGCGTCTTTTTCTGTGTCCGTCTCTAGTCAGAGGGACACCACAGGACAAACATTTTCAGAGAACTTCAAGACCGTTTCGGATCTCAGCGTCTGCTAGCTGTAAACACAATTGCAGGCAGTATGTTCTCCCAAACCCCCAACACCTCCCATATTTGCTGTTTACCAGTATCTCGTGGTGACCGAAAAGCATGACAACATTGCAGCGAGTTAAGTAGTAAAGGAAATTTCATTGCTTTTAGACTAGCGTTTTCGTAGCTGTTGTTTCAGAACCTTGTCCATCCCATCCAGGTCGCAGGGCTTTCATAATCCTTGCCGTGTAGAGTAAACAGTATGATAATAGCAAACATTGCCAGTGAACATAGACCACAAATGTGCGTGCATCTAGCCTTCATCACATCTATTTTGTCAAGGCCCTCCCAAACTTTTGTTCATGTCTGCGGTGTTTCAACGGCGCTGGTGGGTTTTGACAGAACGTGAGATAGCAACATCGAGCGATGGTTCAAATAGCCGACTGAGTACGAGCGGATGCGAATGCCACAATGGCACTGCAGCTCGTGAGAACATTGCAAGGAATAAGGACTGAGTACCAACGAGATTTCGGAGCGGGTTCAAATGAAAAAGCAGATTGATATCGGAGACGAAATTGGTGTACATGAGAATAAGGGAATCAGGCCAGGGATAACAGCAAGGTCCTCAACTTTGCAGTAATTAGACCACGCAGTCATGCCGTCCATGAGCGTATTTGATGTTGTGGGGCGAGCCTGTGGGACTTCTGCGTCCGCGACGGTGTTCACAGGTGCATCGTCCTAACGTCGGAAATGCTCCGCTGCCTCTTATGGGCTTGAGACATGTCAGTGGCTGGGCCAGAAGCTTTGCGCTTTTGCATAACGGCTTCGGAGGGGCTTTTGGCCATGACCTTCTTGTGACGACGCTCAGGTGTCAGAGGTGTAGCTGCGCCTCCAAGGCTGCCGTGTTTGATACCGCGAAGAGTGCCGTGATACAACGGGTTCGAGAAAGCAAGAGACTCCTGCGTAGCTTGGCCGTTCAATATGAGTTGTTGATTGACCTGGTTCCGCCGGAAGGCGCCGACGGCATCCGCGTTGTTGGTCAGGTGGCTCAAAAGCGGATGGACGTCCGTGTTGGAATCACTTAGAGCGCTGGGGGCCATTGAACTGCGACGTGAAGGTGTTGCATCGGTGTTGCCGTCATCAGACTTGTCGGCCTCATCCTCTCCTTCCGATCCGCCATCGCCGAAATCGAGAAAGTCCTCGATGTTCAAGTTTCGCTCCTCGGCATCCTCATCGTCGTGCTCAGCGTCCACCAGCCAGGAGTCCTCACTATCATCTCCCATGTACGGTTCGGCGCCCGAGGGAAAGAAAGCCTCGGCCGGTCCAACGGTCTGGAAATCCATCATGCCGCCGGCGAAGAAATTGGCAGAGGACATGGCGCTCATCATGAGGGAGCCGGGGTTGCCCATGATCGGGGAAGTCTGATGAGAATTGGGGTAAGAGAAGTACTCTGGTTGGAATTGCACCGGGTCAAGGATGACATCAAATTTGCGCTGCTTCTTCTTTGGCGTGATGACCATCATTTTGCGAGTGATTGGATTCATGACAACAATCGGTTTTTTTATCGACCTCTTGACCGGCCGGGGTGTGCCGCCTTCAGATTTCTCTGAATCAGACGGCTCCCCGGACGCAGCACGCAGGATCGGAATCAGCTTCTTACGGGGCACCGGCTCAGGTTCATCCTCTTCAGTCGTCTCGCCATCGGCTACCGGGCGTTATCAGCATAAAAAAGCGAGCATGTCATGCATCGGCGCAACTTACACATATATCCATCCGACTCATCGTCGTCATCCTCTGGCAAGGGAAGTTCAGCAACCTTTGGGTGCGCGACATCATTCGACTCATGAACGCTGCTGCCCCCAAAAATGTTTGGGAACTCCTCGTCGATTCCATATGGATCATCGTCCGAGTCGTCGGGTGCACCAGTGGCACCCGAGTAGTCCCAGTAGGTTGCAGAGACAGACGAATCATCGTCGTCATCCTGCTCGATCTCACGGCGAAACCCAGAGTCGAGCGAGTCCTGAGCAATGAAAATGTCCGGGAAGAAGTCATCGACATCCTCCTCGGTCTCGTCAGAGTCCGACTCTGAGTCGGGGACGCCCGCAAATCGGACGTGACGTTCAACAGGAGTTGTACTAACTGGCTCGGCAGTGTGTACTTGGGCTGGGACGGGCTCGTCATTCTCAGACGCAAAGCCATTCCAGCTAACACTGCTAGTGTCATCACCGTCCTGGTCCACCGATTCCAGCTCGTGTTCATTCTCATTCTTGTTGTCGTCTGAATCATCGTCATCGTCAGCATCGGCAGTGGCTTCGTCTTCGTCGCCGTCGATGTCAGAGGAGGTCGGCCGAGGGGAGCTTGGCGCGGCAGGTTGCCTCGCATTGGCTAGTATGTGCTCCTCCTCGGCCGCGAATACATTTTCCTCGTCGTCATCCGAATCACTGACATCATCCACGCCAGAATACCCCCCGTCGTCGGAGAGGTCAAGCGATGCAGATGACAAGGACGAGGAGGATGCACGGCGTTGCTTAGAAGACTTGGGGGCCTTCTTGGGACCCTTCTTCGGTGCCTTGATGGACTTGCCGCCCAACGGCACTCGGTTCAGGCCCCGTTTTAACACGATCTTTGGAGGCATAGCTACAGCCTATTCTGCTCTTTCGAGTAATTATGCTGTCAGGCTTCAAGGCGGAATGTAGATAGAGGTGGTCGGTCACGCCGGTCCAGGGTCTGACTGTCACTTGAGGTTGGAGTAAGGCGTCGGCGGTTGTTTGGATTCGTTCGCTATGTGGCGGTGATCGTTCGGTTCTAACCGAGCCCGAGTTACTCGGTATAGGAGGGGGCAGGAGCAGCAAGATGGCTTCCGCGAATGTTTGGGTCCGAAGAGTGGGAGAAGGTGTAGAGTAGAGCTCGGTCATAGGAGGGTGGAAACGCTTTCAGGCCCAGTCGGGGAGGGCAGACGATGTAATTGTTTGATTTAGAAACAGGCCTCTTAGGTTCCTGCGTGCGATGAGGAGGCTCTTGACAGGCTTCAAGGTCTGGATAACTTCGTCGAAAGACTCGGACTGATCTCTGGTGCTGCGGGACTGCGAGGCACCGGTCACGTTTTACGGCGACCGGTGCCGCGCAGTGGGCGTTTACAGCTCAGGGACGGCCGAAGACATGTTGACAAAAAGGTTCGACGAAGTTTGAGCGGGGTTTTTCAAGTCTCTGGGGATGGTACGGCGACTTCGTTGTCTGTTTGGATTGATGGTGGTTTGGTATGGGTGGGGAGGAAGAGAAAGGGAAAAAGAAGGGGAGGCCAGGGCAGGGTAAGTAAGCGAGAGGGGCCCGAAATTTCTCAGGCGGCCTGGTCAAAGTCCCAGAAACTTTTTTTCTGGGGTGGGCACCAAATGTGTGCACTGTGAGTGGTCAATGAGCCTGGGGATTACCGTAGGAGGCTAGTCTTCAACCTACTGGAGGGTACCTACCCTACCTACCTTACCTGCACAGTCAGGTACTGTGGGCAGTAGTGTACCTAGGTACCTAGGTAGTGTGGGTAGGACGGCAGTGGGGTAGCATACCTAGCCTAGCAAGGGACAGACACACCTTTGGAAGTCTCACCAACAGTCGGGCGTTTCGACAAGCAATTCCAGCAGCAGTACCACCACCATCATCATCACCATCTTCATCAGGTGCTGCTATCCAACCATAGGCCGACCCAGCCATCCAATCCATTAGCTAGACTCCTCAGGACAACTTGTTTCGGCCGCCAGTGACTCTTCTCTGCTGTTGTGCGTACATGTCCTGGAAGGAATTGTGACTAACACGGACTCATTCTGGCTCATGCCCATGCAAAGTATGCGCCAGCCATCCGTAGTCACGACTATTCTCTCCCTCGGAATACACTAGACTCACACGACAGTTGGGTCTGCACATGCAGCCAGGCAGCAGTGGGGATGGAGACGCATGCAGGATACTCTTGACTGTCAGGACTGTATAGGATGCAGACTGCTTCCTACTGCAGGTTGCATGTCCTCAGGTTCTGTGCCTAGCCCCCATCCCTGGACAGCGCAACCAATGGCCCTTCTGGCCTAAACTACAGCAGTCATCTTGTGCAGTGCCGCCGCGGCAGCACAAGCGGCGCAAGCAGCAGCATGAACGACAGACGGCATCGAGCCCGCCTCCGTCCAATAACGTACCTCCTGGCCGTCGGTCACCGCCATTTGGGAGCAAGGGTTAAAGTGCTTTCTTTTCGCCCTTGACAAGCAGCAAAGCACCTCAGTTCTCAATTCTGCGACAACATCATCACGTTCCAGGCTTCAATCTAGAGCACATACAGGTCTCACATCTCTGCAAGATGATCTGCTGTCGTGGCGGCAAGCAGTGGAACCGAGATACTGTACAGCTCACGTCAAGAGATGCCAGCTGGTCATCATCTATCGCGAACCCTCGAGACATGTGCCATATCTGACAGTGTCTATTTGTACAGATCATGGCATACCCTGTCCCGTCCCCATAATTTGTCCGTCACCTTCTCGATCTGGTCCCAGGGATGATGACACCAGCAATCTTGCTCTGGTCCACAGCTGTGTCGATTCTACACCTTGTCTCCACTTCTCCTCCCAACGTAGCCATGTATATTACTGTGTATATTGTGGTATGCGTCAGTGCGCTGGAAGATCCCTAGACAAAAGGAACAGCAGCTTCTCCGATCTGTTGTACCTACGTGAGGTACATCTCTCATAGAGCGCGCATTGGTCCTCGGAATCGCAGAACCGTTCACTTGCCCAGCGCTCGCCTTAGGCTTTCACGTTCCTCGGTTCATAACCCAGGTTGGACTTCTGGATTCTGGCGGTCTGGGTCTCAAGGCTGCGGTGCCTTGACTTGAGCAGCCTGGCACGCATGGGAAGCGGGTGCTTTGGTGATCGCAGCGGGCCCCACACCAAGTGCTCCGCTGGTCTGATCGAGGGCCGTCGCCGCGAAGCGATTTGGGCTTGATGACGGCTGCCCTATGAGTATCGAGCTATACCAGGGCCGGCATGACGCCGACCTGTGAACCTGAGAAGCCGGCTTGGATCGCCGCCGTGCCCGGTATACAACATGTCTCCCCAATGTTTGCCCTTCACAAAAACGTGGTCTTCATGGAGACGGGCGACTGTGGTTAGAATCGACCAGATTTTGTCCTGTCCGGGGGCTCGTCAAAAAGAGGGACTTAGTCTCATGACTCAACACGGAGAATCATGCCATTGGACCTCGAGTCCTTCCCCTACACTAGTTCGGCTACCCACCGAGTGGTGCTCTCTTGGTTGAACGGCGTCTGGCGCGGAACCGGCTTTTGGGAAGACAGCGTGCAATTGTCGGCCGCGTCCGCCTTGCCGCATCCCGGAAGCTAGGTCTGCCTTGTTCAATCGCAAAAGACATCTTGATGACGGCACACATGAACGGTTCCCTGGAGGTAACATGTCCTCAATGCCGTCGAAACTCGCCCTCATGGAACTCATGACTTTCTTCCTCTTTTTCTCACAGAGGTCATGAAACATTTTCTCAGGTGTTCAGGTTTTGTCACAGTGTTTCAAGGGCGCTTTCCCGAGTCCGTCCTCTGGCCTGGCTCGCTCACTGGTCACATTTTTTTTTGGTTGGTCTGACGTGACCCAGGACCCCTAAATTTCATCACCCGCATCCATGGATACACCCTGGCAAGCCCCGTCGTCACAGTATGAACGCCAGGCCTACTTGCCAATCCCAACTGTCCACCCGGAGACCAAACTCCCGCATGGTCAGGCACTATGCTGTAACTTGAAATTCGAGAGTGCTTATGTAACCCCACCGCGTAGAACGAGATACTTGCGTCTCCCACACACAGGTTGTTCAATGGTCATTACCTGCGTGTGCTGCATTGAAGCATGAACTCTTCCTTTCTCATGGAAATATGGGTTCTCTGGCACTGGATAGAGCTATGCCAAGTGGAATAAGACGATCATCGCGACATGTATTGCGGCTAATTGTCCCAGATCCCAGTTCCGGGTTTCTGTCATTAAGTCGGGTATCACTATGACACAAAAACAAAGCTTGGAAATAGGTAATTACATGCTGCCCGCCGAGCGTTGATAGCCGCATGTTAAACATTTCGCCATGCTTCCGCTCTTGCCTTTAACTTCTGCCTCGCCGTCACAGCCGCCGAGCCGATGCGGCTTCGCATGGTTGCATTGACCCCAAAGGTCAGCGCGTTGGCGAACCCGACAAACTGGCTCGTGCTCTGCAGGGCAGCAACAGCACGCGGATTCGACGGCGTCCTGCCTGTTGCCTCCATGAGCCTATTCACAATGCCTGGGATCCAGAGCAGCACGTACAATGTCGGGTACGCGTTCTGCTGCATGTTAGTCACATGTATCGCAGAGCCTGAACATCGTGGTTCCTTAGAAGGACGCGCAGGGGCTGGGCTTAGGTACCCGAGCAGGAACATGTACTCACGAGCAAAAGCATCCGTCGAATCTCCTTCTCGACTTTGTGGGCTCTGGATTGGTGTCCGACGTCATGATGCGGAACAGATGCGTGCCTCTGATGCTGCTGAGGCTGCGCGCGCGAGCTGCGCGTGGACGATATTTTGGTCTCCGTGTGTGGAGTGATAGGGTTGGAGGAGTTCGGTGGAATGGTCGGCGGGATGTCTGGTGGAAGCCACGAGTACGGCCTCTTCGCGATGCTCACACGGACGGAGTGTCTGACCCTGGGGCAGATTTCGGGCTTGTCGCCCTCAGTAGAAATGGAATGCCTGCTATAGTTGCGCTGCCCCTCTGCGCGGCTGACAGTCGGTGCCGGTGGGGTCACGGTTGAGATGAAATCTCGTTCGGCGGTGCCCATGGCCTCTTCAGCGCCCTGGATAGGCAGTGAGAAGTCTGACATGGTCAAATCGTCTCTGCTGTCCCTCGAATCTTTCGGTGCGTCTCTGATATCGCTCAACGGTCTTGTTTCGGCTTCTCCAATCAACGTTGTCCCCTGCGACTCTTCCAGAGCCTCTCTAGTCAATCTGGCACTTTTTGTATGCACAGCGCCAGTAACTGGGTTGTAGCCAAATCGTGCGCCACCGCGAGACCCAAACAAGGCCTTGAAGTGGCGATGGACGAACCACCAAATGTAGGCGTAGAGCAAGACCGTGAGGAAGATGATGCCAATGCGCCAGCCGTGAGTGAGGCTATACCGTAAATCGGGGCGCTTTGCAGTGATCCAACACCAGTTACCGCTGACGGGCGTCATCGCATCGAGTGAGACGGCAACGACACTGGTGATGATGGGCACGACCCATGTCGAGGCACAGATGAGTGCTTTCGCCCACATCGAGACATCGGGAAGGTACGTCTTGCGCGTGATGGTCAGGAGCGTAACGAGGACGATTGCCAAAATCGTGAAGTCCACAGCCTGTACAGTAAGCTGCCCAATAAAGCCGTTCGCAGTACAAGCCGGGCCGGGGCTCAGCTTCTTGGTCCTGACATAGACAAAGCCCGATATCGAGTTGTTAAGGGTGTTTATGAACTCTGCAGTGGAGCAAGAGGTCAGCCAGTTTCACTGTCCAAGAGGAATATACACCAATGCATTTTGGCGTGAAGTTGTCTTGAAGTCACAGGGCCAGGTGCACGGAACGCCGGGCTCTGATATATCATCAATATTGGGAGAAGGCGTACCGGCGGCGGCAAGGTTCAGGATCAGGGCGTGTCTAAAGGAAAATTGTTGTCCCCGGAAGATAAAATACGAGAGTAGCACAAGAGACGTGGCAATACAGGAGGTCATGCTACCAGCCAGCGTGAATCTGGCAACAAGGTCATCGTAGGCCATCTTGGGAGACGGATCTCTCCATGGGCATGGACCAAGGAGCCTGAAGTAAGGCGGCTTCGGTGCAGGTGGGGTTGAAGCTTCTCCAAACGCAATGTTATTTTCAGAGACAGACAGGCTGAACAAGGTTGGCGAAGGAGGTGGGAGGATTTATTCAACTTCAGCTCGCTCTGACACTCACTCTCGGAAGAGTCGGGTTGAGCCGAGTACAGCAGCATGCCTTGCAGCAAGTACCACCAGGCCGATCAGCATCGAGCTTGTCGTTGATTGCCCTACCATGTGAGCCACGGGAAGCCATGTGAGCACTGGGCCCATGCAGGCTATGAAGCTCGGCGGGGTGAGAGATAAGGTGTGATGCATTGTGGACGCCCGCTCAGACGATACCCAATTATATTATCTTGGTCGGACGAACTCTATTTAACGGGGAACCGGCTTGCCGCGCTGCGCAGACCACGAGTTCAAAGCCAGTCCCCAGGCTAAGAAGGCTTGGGCCTCGACTACGCGGTCTGCGAGTCACGCCCGCCGGGCGGCAGTCAGGGGAAGACGCAAGGCTGTATAGGGTACCAAGGTACGGGACAGACGAGAGGTCAAGACCAGATGGTACTAGGTGACGCACATCGTGACCATCGGCCGAGCGCAGCCGGGTTATGTGATCCGATCTGAGTGAAGTTGCAATGACAGACCGTGATCCGAGCGAGATACAGTTCGATTAATGTTGCAGGTTCCCAGGCCCATCGCCCGAAAGTCCCAATGGATGACAGCGTTGCAGCTGGTAGGTGACTCGATCGGGGTTGTGAAGGTTCAAGGTCAAGACGGGGGGTGTCAATGGGAACAAAGTTTCAACGCTGCTGCACAGCGGTGCTGCAGTGTACACAGTACGGTGCAGCCTGCAAGTGACTTTGAGCCGTTGCAAGCTTGGCGGGTCAGAGTTCCTTCCCGGGGAGCATGGTGGCAGCAGGTGAGCTGTCCTGAAAAGCTACTGCGTAGACCACTTGGGAGTTAGCCCCCTGGTCCTGGTTATCGCTTATCGGCGACCGTCGACCGGGGTGGTTGCCCCGCCGATCCGGTCAGTGCTTTGTTTTCTTTTGGGGAAGTACACACACGGTAGAACGTAGCCGCATCTGGAGATCTGGATCCAGATTTGGAACTGGAATTGAAACCGCATTGCAGACAGTCGGATTTGTTGCACCTGGCACAAGGCGTTTGTTTCGTCTGCATCTTGTCACAGACACCTTGAACTTTTTTTTCTCTCCCAGCCATCGGTATCCACCCGTGTCCACCCAATCCTGAGTCTTGAAAGCGCATCCATACGTGTAATAGCTGTCTGGCCTGTCTTGTCTGAAATCCCCCCGCCTCTTCAATCTACAGTACATTCGATCGCTACCAGCACCTGCCTATATCAATTCCCGTCTTGCTCTCACACGTCTCGTCTTGTGGTTGAGCAACACACGGAAACCAAAACCATGGACAACACGTCCACGGGGCCCTCGGCGGCCCAGAAATCCCACAACCTTTTCCAAGTCTACCTGCGCCTGCGCCCACCCCAGGCTGGCGCAGCAATAACGGAGCGCTTTCTCACCGTCGAACCTCCTCCTACCGACGCCGCCTCCACGGCGCCGACCCACATCACCCTCAACCCCCCAAACGATCGAAGGCGCGCCGTCGAGAAGTTTGCTTTCACCCAAGTCTTCACCGAAGATGCCACCCAGCTCGATGTTTTTCACTGCACCAACGTCGTTCCACTTGTGGAGGGTGTTTTGGCACCACACGGCGGCGATGGAACTGATGCGCTGCTAGCAACCCTGGGAGTCAGTGGATCTGGCAAGGTATGTTCCCAAAATTTGGGAAGTCTGCTTCCTATTTGCCGGCAGTTCAAGATGCTCGTCGTGGTCATGACGGAGGCATCCTTCTCACTACTCACCACTACTTGAGAGCCTAAGATGCACGCCATTTTATTTCATGTGCAGGATGGCATGGCTAACGGGCCTTTCTTCGCAGTCGCATACGATCCTTGGTTCTCGGTCACAACGCGGGATGACCCAGTTGTCTCTGGATGTCATCTTCCGATCCATTGGAAAGAACATCGTCGACATCGACTCCAAGCCGGAGCTTGAGGCTTCCATCAATGCATCAGATGCCTCCGAGGCATCCTTATCTGCCGCATCCACATTCATTGAAACTGTCTATGGGGACCCTTCAGGTGCCCCGCGCCCCTCTTCCCGGGCGCCAACACCTCTCGTACGGCCCCCTGATTCCTTTTCTCAGCCTGTTGCTTTTCTTGCAGATTTTGGCCATCATGTTTTGTCTCAGGTTTCTGAGCCGTCTGCCCCTTCTTGCAAGTCCCGACCGGAGAGTGTGCGTCTCGTTTGCAGAGAGGACTACACTGCGTCCTCGCCCAATACCCCCGAGCAACTGCGTCGCGATTGGTGTGCCTTTCCCTATGGCAACGCTCAGTCTATGACAGACAGGCGCCAGCCCCTCCGAGTGCGGGTTGCGAATACCAGCACCCCGTACAAATCTCCTTCGAAGCATTACATGGGTGTCACTGCCTCGGCTCGTCACAAGAAGAGAAGTGCTGAACCATTCAACCTTAAGGGCGACTCAATCCCACCGACACCTCGAAAGCTTTTGAGCCGGCCCTTGGCGCTGCCGCAGGTCCCCGACATCAGCACTGTTAACGTCTCGTCGGACCCTGCAGCAGAATATGTGGTCTTGGTCTCGATGTACGAAGTCTACAATGATCGAATCTTTGACCTGTTAACTCCTCCAGTCAAATCTGCGGCCACAAAGGAATTTCGGCGGCGGGCCTTGATTTTCAAGTCCACCGAACAATCCCCTGATAGGAAGTTGGTCGCCGGTTTACGCAAGGTCATCTGCAGCAACCTGAACCAGGCACTCATGGTTCTCGAGGCTGGGTTGCACGAGCGAAGGGTCGCTGGAACTGGCAGCAACAGTGCTAGCTCACGCAGTCACGGATTTTTCAGCGTCGAGGTCAAGAAGCGGCCGAGGTCCAGCAGCAAGCGGCACCAATATCCTTGGGGAGGAAGTACACTAACAATTGTTGACCTTGCCGGCAGTGAGAGAGCCCGAGATGCAAAGACGGCGGGAGCAACGCTTGCTGAAGCAGGAAAGATCAATGAGAGTCTGATGTATCTCGGCCAGTGCCTGCAGATGCAGAGCGACGTCGGTAGCAACAACAAGGTAAGCAGTTCCGAGGGTTTCCGAGGGTCGGTGGCTGACAACCGACTGCAGCAAGGCGTCGTGCCGTTCCGGCAGTGCAAACTCACTGAGCTTTTATTCTCAAACTCTTTCCCGTCTCCATCTTCTCTAAGTCAGTCCCAGTCCATCCGCCGAAATCCGCAAAAGGCTGTGATGATTGTGACTGCGGACCCGCACGGTGACTTCAATGCGACATCACAAATCCTCCGATACAGCGCCCTCGCCAGAGAGGTCACTGTGCCACGCATACCATCGATAACAGAAACGATCCTGCAGGCAAATGCTGCGCATGCATATGCGGCAAGTCAGGGCTCCGGCAGGAACTCGAATCAAGCTCAGTCATGCTCCAGTCCCCTCTCGTCTCCGACCCAGCAGTTTCAGCGACCGCCATTCTTCCCACCAGGACATTTGAGTCCAAAAGTGCATCGGACTCTAACGCCACATAGCGTTGCGCCGTCCGAAGACCGCGTAACTATGGAGAATGCGGCTCTAGAGATTGCACGGCTTGCTGAGGAAACAACCCATCTCCGCGAGGCGCTGGAACGTGAACAAGAGGCCCGGCTATCGGCCGAGGCGCACCTACTGACGATGGAAGACAAGCTGTTGGAGCTTGAACAAGCTGTGCGCGAAGACTGTGCCGCAGAATTCGAACAGCGCCTCGCTGTGGAGATCGCGCGAGGAAAGGTGGCGAGGCAAATGGAAATCGAGAGGGGCGAGGAGCATTGGGACCGAAAGTTGGAGGTATTCGAGAGAAGCCTGGAAGCACAAACCAGTGTGACTGAGGCGAGCGACGACGACAGTGTCACCAACAAGGAAAACGTATTGGTCGAGAACCTGGAACAGGAGAACGCACGACTACGCCGCGAAATCACGGTCCTCAAGAGGGAGCTCGCAGGGCGCACGCCCAGTAAACGAGCCCCGCTGGCCGAGAGGGATGACATTGCTACAAGCACAAATAGCAGCCTCCGGTCGGCACAGTCGAGCCGCGTCGGGCGTAAGATCAACGAGAACGTCCAGCCGGAATGTCTCCAGCGACGGATGGAGAGTCTTAGCCTGCGAGAGGGGCAGGAGGACCTGAGGAGGGTTGCGAGCGCCAACAACAGCCGGGCAAATAGCAGGAGCCGGGCCGATGCGAGTGGCAGTCCGGTCAAGCGAGTCCGCTCGCGCAAACTGACAGCAAGGAAGTGGGAGGGCGTCCTGGACCAGGAGGGTGACATCTTCTGAAAACAGGTCAATGGCATTTCAGGTGCCACCTGATGCTCCAAGCCATGCCCGGTGTCTCGTCCGGAACCACGTCGCAACTCCAATTTTCCTTTTTCTCTCCTTTGGCAGGACATTGACGAGGCATGAAAATTATGTGTCAGAGAGGATGAAGATCAGCGATAGACAGACTGGTTGGTAAAATGGTAATACAAACGCCCAAATTTCGGTATGGGCCGGCTTGGGCAGGTAGGGATGGTAATGATGCTATGATGCTATGAAGGATACCCAACACATGGACACGGAACCTGGTTCCCGGAAGGCTTGATTTGGTCGGTATAATGACGGTTTTGGGTATACCCGGCCAGCTTCTTATTTTAATGATCTTGTACTAAAATTACGAACGTTTTACGAATGCATTTGTGTCATGCCAGCCGCCTATAGAGCACCACGAGAACAACAACCTGCGATGAGGGAGCCAAAGTCCTCAGGTAGAGCAACTCTTCTGCTAGTATGTCCATCTTGCAAGGTGTCAAGACCATGTGACGACTAGATTGCGTATTTATCACCCACAGAACCCAGGGCACGTTCTGCAGCCGTCTGGGGATATCAGCTGTACACTTGCATGCATGATATCATTATGTTGGGGAGTTTTGCTGGTTGCTTCAGACTCCTTGAACCAATAGTACAACAGCGTTGACGTTTGAGCGAGGCTAGCAAAGAGTTTGAGCTGAGCCGCTTGAGTCGAATTCACCTGAGTACTGTATCACAAATAATTTCAGATGACTCCCTGTTACGACTGAACAAAGAAATCTAGCATAAGTACCAAGCAGAATTGTTGATCAGTGAGCCAGTTGGGGCCGTCTCCGTTGTGTTGGAAGATGCAGCTGTCCATTCCCACGCTGGAATGCAAGTGCGATCTTGGTCACATACTTATGCAGTGATTGAATGCGAGCCATCATTTGTGATAGCACCACGCAGTAGCTGGGAAAAGCAAGTGACGCGCCATCTCAACACCCATAAGATCGTCTCTCCATTTCCATCTAGACCTCCCTTGTCATTACTGGACCGAGATGGTGGACGACTGGGGCAGTCATTTGTGCAAAAAGGGGTCGAAACAAAGGGTGTACAAGGCCTTTATGGGGCTTATTGGTTTTTGAAAGTTTCAAGGGTCATTTATCACCTGTTCGCCCCATTCTGCAGCACCATCGTCAAATCCTAGCATCTTTGAAAGGATCAGATCAATGTGACCAGTTTCATTTTTCCAAAGTCGAGTCCAGGCTGGATCGACATCGGCCGCATCTCGGCTCCCGGGACTATTCCGAGCTGCGCGGCGGACAGCGTCCAGAAATCCGTGGTATGCAGTGACCGGCCCGGAACCTTTGGTGAATGAGAATGACCAGGTTGTCCAGCCTCCTCCTCGCTTAGAACATGCCATACCGCTTCCGGCAGGTTGCGCATTCCAGGGGAAGAGGCGTCGTCTTGACCCCATCTGGATTATCGTGATTCCCCGAATCTGTCCAGCTAGCACCCACGGTGTGCGCCGGCCGGCGAGGCAGGGTCTCTTCTGTTGAGCCCGAGCTATTGGGCAAAGTCCAGTTTCGATTGACTGCAGGTGCCCGAGACCCTTGCCGAATCTCCAGCCAGGATTCGAGCTTGCGCTCGCCGGTAGCATTGCACGCCGCAAGATGATGCTGTGCGACTCGAACAGCGCACTCCTGGATCCAGTAAACCCGGTAAGGTGCAAATTTACCGAACAGGTGTGGGTGGATCGAAGATGCAAGATCGATCCTGCTCCCAGTCTTGTGGGATCACACCTCGGAATGCATTGAAAAGAATAAGATCTGAAATCAACAAAAATAATTCAACGATGTGATTCACTTTTGAATTGCTTTTGCGGGCCCGGAATGCGGTTCCTGCCCTCGGGGGCTAACGATGTGCAGCCGGTGGAACATTCGCACCAGGATCTTTTTCTCACAGTATTCGTAGTGTATCGGATCCATTCTTGGTACGGTTGCTTCTTCAAAGGCCAACCACGTGTCTAACCAGACAACCCGTTGCTTCCAGCAGCTCGGGACGCGTCCAAGATATTGTGTCATGAGTCGAGAATAGCTGGCCTGAGAAGCCGAACGGAGCACGGCAAGCAGATCATTGCACCACGCACTTACAAGTGACATAATATGATGAATGAGTCTTGGGCAAGGATAGGTTATATAAGACTGGAGCAGCAGCAGGACACAGGTATTGTAAGACCAGGGCTACCTAGGTGTGTAGCCGGTAACGGATCCATCGCCGGTCTAAAGTGACATTTTTTCGAACAAGCAACAAGTGGAATGTTTGAAAAGTGACGAATCTCAAAGCTGCAAGGGGATTACCTCACCGGTGGTTGGAAATTCACTGCAAGTTGGCTGCAAGTCTGACAGCCCAGAGTGACCACCATACCTGGGTTATCAGACTCCCGTTTTCTTGAGCCTTATATATAGCCCCCGAACCCCCTGGCCCGGCAAGACCTGGGAATCTTTCTCCAGAACTGCAACCTGCGTACGGTCTGAAAATTCTGCTGCCGATTCTGTCGCCAATTCTGTGCGATCTATATCATCATGGGTCTCGCACTGTCTCTCCTCTGGCATGTATTTCCAGAACACGCGAAATCGTCCCAGTTCGAGAAGGTCCCATTTCCCCTGGATCCAAATACAGCTCTTGCGAACGAACTGCGAGGCCAGAGGTTCAGAGTCGACATGACCAAGAGCTTCTGTGACTGGCCCTCTGGTGCGAGGAATCCTCACTACAGACGCCTTCAGATTGAATGTGATCGAGTTCTCGAAATGTACGATACTTCTTGCTCCCCTCCCCGCCTTTTTTTGTTGTTTGCATTTGACCCATACTGATTCATTAGTGGTGTGCCGGACTTTGAGCGATGCGAAAAGTTCAAACGATGCGACTTCGCCTTATTCTCCGTTCTGTGGTGGCCATCCGCCGACTGGGATGATCTATACACTGCAATGCTGTTCACCGTGGCTCTCTTCGTCTGGGACGACACAATCGATACAAACGAACACATGTTGGCTTCTGATTTTGCTAAGGCCGAGGTCTGGCGCACCCAATCCCTCGACTACTTCCGATACCATCTTCAGCTGTCCTCGCGGGTCGAGGAGCCATACTGCCCCGATGACATATGTCTGTTGTTCAAGGAATTCGCAACAAGATTTTGCAAGAACTTTGGTGACGGTTCGTCAAGTACCATCCTATGTTACGACAGCCTCATAGTATTGTATCTAACTCCAGTGACACTAGAGCAACGGCGCCGTATGTACTCCAAGATAGAGCACTTTGTCGCACACAACAGGCTAGAGCAAGCTGAACGTCTGGCCGGTCGAGTGCCCAATTACGACGAGTACATGAACATTCGCTACGGAGTGACTGGTGTACGAATGTTCACCCTACTACTTGAGTATGCTGGATGAGTGCATTTTCGTGGGCAAACCCAAACTAACAATTTCCCTTTAACAGAATCACCCTACAGACAAAGCTGCCCTCTTGGGTCATGGACTCAGCAGAGATGGAGGAGATTGTCGGGGAGTGCAATTTTATCATCATCGTGTATGTTGTCACCTCTACAAAGGTTTTTTGTCAATCGCCTGACGAAGACGTCTAGTGTCAATGATATTCTGTCACTCAAGAAGGAGATTGTAAGTTCCACAGCACGGACGAGACACTTATCCTGAGCCCTAAACACTGGGTGGCTGACATGGCCTTAGGCCACAGACTGTGTCGTGAACCTCGTGCCTGTCCTGTATAAGACGGGCCTGAACCTTGATCAAGTCATCCCACGTCTCATCGAGAAGATGCATGCATCCCGGGACCGTCTTGATTCTGCTGCTGCGAGGCTCCAGTCAATGACGCGCGCGGATCCCAACCTGAACCAAGATGTTATGAAGTTCATCGACGGCATCCGAATCATGGATACTGGGACACTGGAATATTCGTAAGTTCACCTGACCATGTCGTAACCAGACCACTGCTAACGGCAAAAGGATCGAGGCAATGAGGTACGGTGTCCGCAAGTACCTGCAGCCTGATGGGAGTCTTGATATAGTCTTGTGAAAGGTGTGCTCGTCTTGTGGACATGTGCTGCAGCCGGATTTGGGGAGCTTGCCGATTCCTATAGATCTGTGACGGTGTTTTAGATTTATACTGTAAACTTTAGGTACTGGAGACCGTTTCGCAAGGAGCGGCAGCAGTGTTTGGCAACATGGGAAGATCAATACTCATTGCCATGATAATCCAATTATTCCAATCCTTGAGTCGCAAAAACATGTGAGCTCTGCAACCTGCTGGTTGGTTCTAATGGACTCCACAGCCCAGCATGGAGGTTGAGAACTGCTCTTGGGGCCTAGGTAGGAGCTTGCAACCGTTGCCGTTATTCAAGTCGATGGACCCATTAGCCTTGTAACTAGTTATTATTGTCGAAACGATGGTGTATTATCGATCTTTCTACGAAAGTTCGCTCTCCGTTCAGCAAAGTCAGCACTATTTCGCCTGGCTCTGACACACAGCTATTAGAGTATGTATAGGTGTAAGCCACAGTGATGCTCTTAGTATTATAATGTCCTCCTTCTATGCGGTATTCAGCATTATAGGCTTTCGTGAACTATAATAAGCTGTACTAATGCCTACTAGAGGATAAAAAAATAAATCTAAGAAAACCACCCCAACTACCTCAGTCTACAGACAGTCTGGGCTATAGGGCCAGTTTCAATCACCCTCATGCATGGAAGGACTCTGAATTTCATTTCCATACAACTTTTAAACAGAAACTCGATATTCATCGATTCACCAAGGCATCTCAGAAGCCATCTATCGCAAAAACACAAAAGCCATGCGCCAGCCCGGAGTCGAACCGGGGGCCCATCGATGGCAACGATGGATTTTACCGCTAAACCACTGGCGCTTGAGATAAATTGTAAACCTTCTTGATGTATATATCCTTCAGAACATTGTTGTAGAAAAGCCCTGAGGTATATTTCTATCACAAATTATTACTGTGTCACGGTATAAGAAAGCTTATCACACTAAAGGTAACAAAAAGAAGAATGTTATAATACTTAGAATATTATTATAACTTATAAATATATATTATAATAGTAAACTATTTTAAAAAAACTTTATATTATTAAAAATAATATTTATCTATTACTTTTTAATTATTATATAGATACCTTTTAAAATATATCTAAGTAGATAGGTATTATTTTAAAATCTTTAATTAAGAAAGCTTATAAGTTTTATTATACTATAAAACATACTTTTAAATTATTAAATAAATAGGGTTTGCTACGTTTTTATAGGTCTACTATTAAGAATAGAAAATTTCTCTTGCTCATGCCCTCAAGTTTATCATGTCACGAGAACACACTTGCCACAATTTACAGCCAATGCACTACTGTTGTAGCCCGGTCAACAGTGACATTCTCCCATCTGTCGAGTCACAAATCGGTTAAACATTTATAATATAGCTTAGTTTGCAGGCTATTTGGCGTTTCATTTTTCTACTTGTCCGGTAAATATAATGCTATTAGCATTTGCAAGATTTCCCAATTCCTCAAAAGCTCATGTGATTCTCCCTTTTAATTTATTTGGACGACTTGCACTGTTCCCTGTGATATCTCTGCCTCCAGTCCTTCTGCTACAGCCTGCTCACCCTCTGGAACCCAATCGGAACCAAACAACGGCCCGTATGCTTCTACAAATTGAGAATCCTGCTCATCACCAACTGCATCAGTGCAACCAGATGCCGTCCCGTTGACACAGTACTAGAGACAAGAGTAGAAATGACAGTGTGCGTCTTGTATTTCCACAAGCTTTCACTCCAGCTGAGTAGGTTGAAAGCACTTACGCGGTAGGGATAGAAGTATTGCATCGTATCTAAGCCCTCTATTGCTGTCCATTCAACTAAAAGACATTAGCAACATGTAAGGGCAAGTTGGTCAACGACAGAAAGAGATCGTAAATCGTTGTAGCGGAGTGTTGTGGATTCTGCCCGGTTGGCATTACATACAGTGCAGACTAACACCACTTAGGGCGGGAAAGTGGCGATCCGTCAAGTTAGCGAGGACATCGAAGAAGGCGTCATAGCGTGGATCCGCCGCCGAGGTGTCGTTCACAGTGCGGTTGTTTTGCGTTGTACCCGTCGTCACGTGGGCGCCGACACCGGTTTGGCTGGAGCCAGCAACGGTGAAGGTCAGTACAATGTGGTCCCCCTCGCTGAGGTGTTTGCTGTCAATCTCGAAGCCGCACTGCGAGCTATCAGATTGTCTTCGCGTGAGCCCGCAGTCGAGAGAGTCGACCACAAAAGCAGAGGCAGGGAGGACGGCTAGCAAGGTGAGGAAAATTGTGAGCAGGAGGCGGGATGGGGAGCCTGCGCGAGGAACGCCGGGTGACGTCTGGATGGTTTCGTTTTGAGTGCTGCTGATGCTGTCCTGGCAAAATACATCGCCGGTATAGGGGGTGGAGTTTGTGTTGTTGCCGTGGCATTGGCTGAACTAAAGGACGCTCATTGATGTGGCGCAATATGCGCGCACCAGTATAGCTGCACCTCACCATCACAGCAGGATTGGATGCTGCTGATGATTGCACTCTAAATGCCGCACACGCGTGTGCCCGTGTTGTTACGGAGGACTGGCGTGGATAGCGAGAACATCGAGTCATTGAAGTTAGCAGCTTCGCCTGCAAGGGTATATTGTAAGCCGGACATAGTAATTTTGTGTCGATCCTAGGGACCTGGAAAATGAGCAGTCTCTGAGTTTGGGAAAAGGGCAAGCAATTGTACTGTGCAGTGGACGTCGGCAAGATCCAGGCTCTTTGCATCTGAAAGCCCCTTCCTGTATCGGCTAGGTCTACCTAGAATATCAACATGGACGCTGATGAGAGGAGCCCTCCATTGTAAATTGACGTCGATAGTAGGGTGGAAAACATCATCTCCTGGGATGGACCTAACTGAGAGTGCGTGTGTGCAGGTGTGGGTAAACGCAGATAGCGATGTGGAACGGGTTGGATTCAAAGTTGGTTCCCATTCTGTGCTGCTCAAGAAGACTTTGAAAACTATGTATCCGGATCGGCTAGTTCAAGGTTGTCTTTCGGATACAGAAGCCCCTAACATGATCTCGCCGTACATATTCCCGCAAGCTGCTCTTACGTGAACAACTTCTCGATTCTGCGATTGTTCCATTCCCAAGCCGTAATGTCCTCATCGTAGCGGCACGGCATGGCAGCGGTGATGAATTCCTTCAGCGGTAAAAGCGAGGCATCCCTATTCGGCTTGCCGAAGTAAGCGACAGAGTGCCGTTCAGGAATGACTTTTTTATCGCCAGCTTTTACACTGGGTGGATAAGTGACACGGTGGCACGCAGCTCTGAAGGTGTCGTTGGTGAGTCGCTGGAGCGAGTCGCCGATGTTGATGATGATATCCGTGTTCGCGGAGGAAATCACAACATGGAACGACCCGTGTTGGTCTTGATTTCCCACTTGGAGTCCTCCGGTAGAGTCTTGGAAGAGTAGGGTGAGTGAGCCGAAGTCGGTGTGTTCGGCAATCCGTGTGGAAGTGCCGTCCGCGAGGGTTGAGGCCGGGATCCCGAGGTAGTGTAGGAGCCTGAACTCGTTCTCTGCTTTGTTGTGCAAAGACCTGAGGTGTTGCTCCGAGACGCCGAGAGCGATTGCAATGGCGGACAGGAGCTCCAGCTCGGTCTTGAAGGCCTCGTCGTAGAACTTCTCCATGAAGGCGCGGAAGCCAGGAAGGGTTTCTTCTGCGACCCAGATGTTATCCACAATGTGGTCAGTTGCGGCTCCCACATCATAATTTTCCTACAAAAAGAATGAGACGTTCGTATTCAAAAAGTTGGACTTCGTAGAGATCTCGTACCTTGACATCTTTGGTCGTCCCAGGACCAAGTCCCTTATCATATCCGCTAATACCAGCCACATTCTCCTGGCCGACATAACTGTACCCACGGTTGGGGTTGGCTTGGGGAGGGTGCTTAGCTGTCATCTTCTCATCGTGAGAAAGGTCAAAGAATTTCCGTGTCTGTCTAACGGTAAGCTGAAAACTCCAAGGAAAGAACTCGAATAGCGCTTGGATCATTTCACCCGGGATTCTGTGGTTTTGAACTTTGATGCAGCCCTTCTTCTTCAACATGGTGACTAGGCTTTTGCTGAAGGGTTGTTTCTGCTCCAATGTTCCGTAGAACAGGGACATATCGACAGTGTCAGCTTGAGAAGCCATTGTAACAATTTGGAAGATAGTGTTTTCGACATGATTTCTTGAATTAATCGAAAATTCTGTGATTGAATGGTGATTGCCTACATATGTAAAGTCTACAACTGCAAGTACCTGACTTCGAGGAGCTTGATATATATACAACAGGTCCTCATAGACCACTACTGGCGACTTTGCAAAACGAGCGTGGAACGGAAATGCTCGGCTTAAGACGAAGCTCTCCATCTTATGATCTAGATGGCAATGATGATAATTCCATGGATGTTATGGATCAAGGCTCCCGAGTCGTCCCCAAGCATATATCCGGAACCGTCTCAGACGGTTTAGGAAAGCAAGCCCGATAGCCCCCGACCCAAAGGTCATACCTAGGTACTATCTTCCTGGAAAACTATTCCACCACAATACCCAAGACCTCAAACACAGGATTGTATTTCTATCAATTTCAAAGCCGTTGTCGTGCTAGTATCGAAATGAGCTTCATGCTGCTCATTTTAGATGGCGATGATGTATCTAGAGCGCCAGGGCTGGAAACGCTCCTCAGAACGTGTGTCGCGAACACCTATCATAAATGCACAGAACCTAGTATCCACCAGTCTTTCCCAGATTCCGTTATCAGATGAAGTTTCCGGGCGCGAAGATGAACGCCCGGCTCGCTTTGAATCGGATATTTCTTCATAAGTCCCCAATCTTCAGCTTAATAACAGTTGGTATCGAGCACGCCTAGGTCTATTCCTGATGGTATAATTCTCAACTCTCTCCCTATAAAGGCGAGCGAAGTATGTGATAGAGGTGATGCCCTTATGAGAGTGTAGAGTCGAGTTATTCATGCTAGACCTCTCAAGTGCTCCGGGACGAGCCTGAGATGACTATAGCTGTTGTTCGAAGACTGGTAGGACAGTCCAAGGTAGTTCCTGGATTCCCAGTCCACTGCATCAAAGAGAAATATACCACGAGAAATACCTTGAAAGCGATCAAGTGAATGAAGAAGTGTCCCTCCATTTTCTGGCGTCGTCAGCACAAATGGTCCTGCCAAATATCCAGTTAGGAGTGGATCTTAACCTGGCAGTGGTTACAGGGGAGAAACCTGAATGCCAATATTATTTCTAAACATCAATGACAATTTGCTTAGTTTCTGGCAATAAGAGTTGAAATCTATCCTTGGGTTACTTCACTGTTACTTTACTAGTAGTGAGTGTAGTCAGTAAAGGGCAGGTAGTAGGGCTAGCGGGGTTAGCCCCTGTAGGGGTTCCCTACAGGGCCCCTTATCGATAAGGCCCGCTGCCCCTATACCTTGGCCCTAGAAGCCTAGGAGGGTACCTTGTTTTCTCTTTTTCTTTTTTAGGCTAGTCTACTTTTAAAATATATATAATTTGGTATAAATCTAGAGCTAATATATTTTAAAGCCTAAGTAATATCTTAATTTTAAGAGTATAAAGATCCTTATAGCTTAGGAAAGCTATATAAATATTAATTTAATTATTTCTTTTAATTAAACTAATTAATAATACCTAATTAAAATAATAAATAATAAGTTTTATAAAGACTATAAAAACGATTAATAGTTATTATAGTGATAGTTTTAATTAAGTAACTAACTAATAATAGTGGTATTATAACTATAACCGTGGGTTTTTTAACCCCTATAGCTAATAGGGTACCTATTAATCTAATAACCCTAATTACCGTAAAGAAAGTTTAATTTAATATAGATATATTATTAATAGCTAAAAACTCTTAAGTAGATATTAAGTTAACCTAAGTATATACCTAAATTATAAACCTTAAAGTTAAGTTAGTTAAGAAAGTAACCTTAGTAACTTTTATAATAATTAAGAATAATAATAAGGTTAAAATCGTAGAGAATAACCCTAATAGTTATATTATAATAACTTTAATATAATTAGCTATATATATAATAATTTTTTAAGGTAGCTAATTATAATAATAAACCTATAAGTAATTAGTATAATTATAAGATAAGGGGGTAAAATATATAAAATAATACTTATAAGGGGTAGGATTAACTACTAAGTAAGTAAATATAAAAGTATAATATTACTTAAGTTTAAAAAAGCTTAATATAGTAGTATATTTTTCTAGGCTATTTTCCCTACTAGCTGGGTAAGTATTTTTTAATAAAAAATATAAAGGTTATAAGTTTAACTTATAGCTAGGCCTAGGGTTTTATATTTTTTTAAAGGGGGGGGGGTAGTAAAGGGTAAGTAGTAAGGTTAGTAGGGTTAGCTCTTATAGGGGTTTCCTGTAGGGCCTCTTATTAATAAGGCCCGCTACCCTTATACCTTGGCCCTAGAAGCCTAGGAGGGTATCTTGTTTTCTTTCTTTTTTTCTTAGGCTAGTCTACTCTTAAAATATATATAATTTGGTGTAAATTTGGAGCCAACATGCCTTGAAGCCCAAGTAACGTCTTATAGTCTGTCTGAATGAAAAAAAAAAAAAAAACCTACGCCCGGAATGGGATTATCGGTAGCAGCCCTATTGTAATGCCAAAGCGTATATGGGAAAGGGTCTCTGAGGATATATATTATTAGGACTGATGTCACTATGAAAAGTAAAATTCCTACCTCTAATATTTGGAGGGCGTCGTCAACGCTTCCAACTAGGTAGTGAGCTCATGCTCTTCTGTCGCTAACAGCTCCTCCTACACGAGTGTCTCCCAAGAAAAGCCGTTTCCCGACTGAGTAGCCTTTCAAGGAATGGTGCACAGGTCTTGGTATAGGCTCAAGAATTTAGAAAAGTTGACTCATTTAATCGTATGTACCCCCTGAAGATTATCTACAGGGGCAGCAATAGGGACTGCGAAAGCTTGACTGGAGAACAAGGTCAAGTTGATCCAGATAATTTATCTCCTTTTTTTCCCTTTTTTCTTTCTTCTATCGATTGTATTCACGAATGCACTGTTATCGGCACTGTATGGCATTTAACACTGGGTCTTTGAGTGTTTACTACTGTGTGAAGGGACCGCCTACTGCTCAGAAGAGTACGTACACGGATTAAAAGCGAAACCACTTTTCTTTCTTCGTTCAGCATCCTTGTACTTGCCGCTTAAAGACAGGCTATAGCGGCATGTGTAAGTCATTCATGCATTCTACAAGACTGTTCAGTTCAGCAGGAAAGGAATGGTCCTTTCATTCAATTCTCATGACGACGGAAATGCGGTTCAAGGCGATCACTTTGATTGTGTTCTGTAAAGCAATCAAACATTTACAACGTAACATTTTATTCAGATAGTATGCTTCACTCTGGTCCATACTACAGCTCGGCTTCACAAGTTTCACATGCTGTTGTTCGAAGCATATCCAGGCAGCATTTCGGAATGTTATGGACCCAATTGCCTCGACTTGAAGGATGATCCCTAGGTGACTGTAGAAGGACGATTGAAGTAATAAAAGGTTCCGTTTGTGCAACTCATCAACAGTTTACATCCCACACCACCTCCATCACTGCCAACGCCGACGATCCAGGTTCGGTGATCTCTCGTTGGGGAGAAAGCTATCATCGATTTTACCTTCTCAGCACTCTTGTCTTCCGTCTCACACCGCCTTGGAGGAGACTGACTATCTTGGTGGCAGCAGTCTCATTGCAGCTATTGAGCATGGCCTAGGGTTCTCATACCCAAAGCGGGCATGTTTTGGTCCCGCCAACGTCACCATTTCCCTGGAGTCTGCTGCCTGCTGCCTGATTGGATCCAGAAACAACCTGGACGAGACATCTCGTAGAGCATTTTGCTCAAACCTCATGGGAGCGTACCCGCTCGTAGTGGCTCCGAGTGATGCAGGGGCTCTGCTGCTCTTCCCAATGCTCTTACCAAATATTTCCAGAGGAAGGGCGGACGAGTCAGACGCCCAGGCCGTGGCTTCGCACCCACTGCTTGTGGCACCATCAGCCCGATCGCATTGCTTGTCGTCATAACTAGAATACCGTGCTAAACGCCCCAGTATCTGGTGTCAAGCATTTGGTTTCGGCCAACAAGCCACTTTCTCAAATCAAAGGGACGATTCCAATTGTAGATCAAGCTCCCAACCGGCTGAATTGGGGAGCTCTTGGACGTCCCTCACACCTTCTCGAGGAAGTGCGGCTTGAACTTCCTGTTAGCCCGGTCGGCCGATCGAACGGTGAACTGGTCACCATGGATCTCGAAGACCAAGCTCTTCTTGGGTATTGTTTGTTCTCCCTCAGTCGCCTCGTCGTCACCGTCCGCCTTTGGTGGTGGCGGGACTTCGACCCGGAAGAATGTCCCCTCCTTGGGTACTAATTTGACCTTGTTCTTGGGAGTGATCACCTCGAACACGAATCTGGCGTCCTTGATGACGATCCCCTTGATGCCCACTCGTCCCACGCAACCACTCCGGACAACTTCGACCTCGGCGCCGTGCATGTCGGCAGAGCTCAGCTTTGACGCGGCGCCTTGTCCGCCAGTGTAGACCTCGGTTCCCAGGATCTCTCTTATGTAACCCAGCCACAGGTTGTGCAGCGGCACGAAGGTGGCGTATTTCTGACCGTCGCGGGGCACGTCGTAGAGACCGAGCTTGCGTCGTTGTTTTGCAGACAAAGGCTTTGGTTTGAGGGCTCTCTTGCGCTCCTTCGTCTTGCGCTCACGTTCTTTCCGGCGGGCTTGCCGGGCGGTGGTCTGAGGCGGAGGGGAGGTTGGGCGCAGGAAGAGTGGGCGGTGTTGGATCTTGTCCGAGTAGATGCGCTCGGCCGTGGTGGGCGAGTGGGCGCGCGCGAGAAGCGCCTGGGTTACGGGTTGGCTCTTGGAGGTCATGTTTTCGGCATAGTATGGCTCTGTGAGTATCTCATTGTTTTGTTGGGAGACTGTTGCTGTGTGCGCCGTGCATTCTCTTGTGTCTTGTGCGCCAAATGGGAATAATTGCCAGTTGAAGTGATGGGAGCACAAACTCCAACTTTTTTGCCCGAGGCGCTAGAAAGCCTAGGCTTTACACGCAGGGGCCCACCCTTGGCAGTGTCATTTCATTTACCCCAACTTTTGGTTGCCAGTAGCGCCAGACTTCACATGCTAGAACCCGGAAGCCTAGGAGAAGGCGAGCTCGGCAAGTAGCGGCCACCCCACACGGAAGGTCACAATGTCACCGGATTCCTATGCGGCAGGGTCATGACCGTCTCTCGGTCTGCCTTTGGTGCGCTTGACTCCCGTCGACAATGCGCCTGTTGTTAACCAATTTGCGACCTAGAAAAGCGTGACGACCATGACATGATCGGATCCGCCACAGCTGCAAACATCCTGTCACCAAATAGAACTTGGAAAGCCCCGTCCAATCCGCCTTCTCCTACTGTCCTGGCCTGCGATCGCCGCCATGGCCAACGGTGACGACGATGCCTCGCGCGACTCTGCGCCCGACCTCCAGATCCTCGGCGATCAGATCACCCTCCAGCCCTCGGGCTACGTCGAGCCCCCTCATCCTATACATGATGCCGATGTCGACGCCGCCGCCGCCGAGGCTGAGAAGGAAGAGGCCCTCATGAAACACACTGCCCACTTCCGCTCCGAGCCCCTGCAGTTCCTTCGTGAAGTGTCTTTGTATGTTTCTGGGACAGGGTGGCGCGCATACGATGATGTTATTGGCCAGCCAATCTTCTATTCAGGCTTCTCTGAAAACATGAAGAACATGATACTTTCTGCGCCTCTGCTGAACGCTCGGATATCCAAACTAGCAGAGCGCAGGTTGGCCGTGGAGGAGAGCAAGGGCTTGCTGGGGGACAGAAAGAAGGGCAGCCGGGAATACGAAATTCGCAAGGCACAGCGGCGGAATTTCCTCGAGAGCGGCCTGAGAGAGGTCGCAGAAAAGTGGACGGACCAGATGATTTGCAAATTCGAGAGCAAAACCTTCATCAGGGGCGCCTACTACCTCGTCACCCAGCTCCTGACCAGGGCATACCACCAGGGCATACACGTGTCGTCCGAGGAGGTCCTGCGGCTGCGCAAAGTCGCCGAGAAGGCCGCCGCCAACAAGCAGAGCATCGTCTTCCTGCCTTGCCACCGGTCGCACGTCGATTACGTCTCTATGCAGCTGATTTGCTACCGTCTCGGGATTGCGCTGCCGGTCGTCGTTGCTGGCGACAACCTGAACTTTCCGCTGGTGGGCAGTTTCCTGCAGCACGCTGGTGCCTTCTACATACGGAGGGCATTCGGAGACGATGCCCTGTATACTACGCTTGTCCAGACTTACATCGATACTTTACTACAGGGTGGTTTTAACTTTGAATGTTTTATTGAGGGCGGACGCTCGAGGACGGGCAAGCTGCTGTCACCAAAATTCGGCATATTGGGCTTCATCATCGACAGCCTGTTGTCTGGACGAGTCAATGACACCATCATATGTCCGGTCAGCACCCAATACGACAAGGTCATCGAAACCGAGGGCTATGTCACAGAGTTACTTGGCGTGCCCAAGAAAAAGGAGAACCTGGCAGACTTTCTCAGCAGCGGCGGGTCTGTACTTTCACTAAGGCTGGGCAGAGTGGATGTGCGTTTCCACGAGCCTTGGAGCTTGCGAGGGTTCATCAACGAACAACTTGCGAAGATGAACCACCCAGCAAGATCCCTCAAGGTGGACATAGACCCCAGCATCCGCCAGAAGCTCCTCCGCATCCTCGGATACCGAGTTTTGGGCGACATCAACGGTGTCTCCGTGGTAATGCCCACTGCCCTCATCGGAACCGTACTACTGACACTACGCGGCCGCGGTGTTGGTAAGACTGAGCTCGTACGGAGGGTGGAATGGCTTATCGAGAGAGTTCGCGCCAAGGGCGGTCGCGTCGCGCACTTTGGCAATGCTCCCCTGCCGGAGGTGATCGACCGCGGCCTCGAGGTGCTCGGCAGAGACCTTGTCGGCGTTATCGGGGGTCTTCCGGAACCAACTTACTATGCCGTCGATCGCTTCCAGCTTAGCTTCTACAGGAACATGACTATCCACCTGTTTATCACCGAGGCATTGGTTTCGGCAGGCATGTACACTCGCGTTAAGCAGGGCGGGGGGCCGGCCATACAAGACATATCATACAAGGACTTGCATGACCAAGTCCTATTTCTGAGTTCACTTTTCAGAGGTGAATTCATCTTCTCAGGCGAAGGGCTGGCGGTCAATCTGAACAAAACACTCGCTGGCCTCGAAGCCGACGGCGTGTTAACTCTAAAACGGGGCGACCAAGGCCATGTAACCACCGTGGGGTTATCTGACCAGGAGAGGAAGGTCGGCAGGGAGAACTATGACTTTTATTGCTTCCTGATCTGGCCCTTCATAGAAGCCAGCTGGCTGGCGGCTGTATCATTAATGGGCCTGACACCACCTGTCGGGCAAGAGAGCGAGGTTTGGATCGAGGTTTCAAAGGCACAAAATAGTGCCCAGCTGGTAAGTTCTGCTCCAACAGCTGCGAGCGCGAGCCTAGCCGTGCTAACTCAAAGTCCAGCTCGGCAAAACTCTCTACCACCAGGGCGACCTATCCTACTTCGAAGCCGTAAACAAGGAAACCTTAAAGAACGCTTACACGCGCTTCGAGGAGGAAGGAATAATCCAAGTCGTCAAGTCCAGAGACACCAAGATTCCACCGCGACTACGCCTCGCACCCGAGTGGCAGCCAGCCCGCGACGCGGCGACGGGCGCCCTCAGCGCCATAGGCTCGCGGCTGTGGGACTTCACCGAGAAGATAGCAAGCAGCAGGCGGGAGGGCAAGAACAGGCGCGACGGCGCGACCGTGAGCACGAGGGTCGTGAGGCTGACGGATGTGCTGGGGCGCAAGCTGTTCGAGGAGGCGGTCAGCGGTGCCGAGGGCAGGGGAAAGGGCAAAGGCAAAGAGAAGGCCAGCTATCCTACGCTCAGCAGCGAGGACGCCTTGGTTCTTAAGAGGACTGTCAGGGAGCAGCGCCTGCGGAGGGGCCTCGAGAAGAGAGCGCGGCTGTAGATATGAGCTAAACCCCATGAGAGGTTTGTCTCGAGATATACCGTTGTAACAAGAGAGCATGCTGGACGAACTACGCAGGAATCAATGAAACATCTGAGTGCGGCTTGTTTGGTAGCACAACGTTGCCCAGCCGTAATGGGTATCATCTTATCTGTACAATATTCTTTCTGTTTTGTGCTCGCCCAGGGCCATGTCCACCCCGTGCTACCTGCAGGTCTACTCTTTTGGCGGCAGGATAATGTTGTCAATCAGTCTCACTGGTGGCCCGTTGTTGTGGCCCAAGTCCTCGCCCTCTTGTGGCTCATATACAGGAAGCATCTTGACGGCCCCACTCAGGATCGCGCCCTTGGACGGGTCAATGGCGTCGATCTCCTCCATCGTGTCAGGGTCAGCCAGTGATATGTAGTCAAGCTGGAAGAGGACGCCCTCATGTGGTGGCAGCCCCTTCTGCTCGTCCAGCGTGTCGAGGATGACCCTCAGGGCGGCGGGGACGACCTCGCCCGCGTCGAGGGCCCCGCCGACGACGTAGGCGTGCTCCGCGGCCCTCAGCGCGCGGATCAGCACGGGGGCGACGCGCCGCCTCCTCGTGCCCAGGTAGACGTTGCGGCTGCTCAGGGCGAGGCCGTCGGCCTGGTCGCGGACGGTGGGCACGACGGCGGCCTCGAGGGGCATGCAGAAGTCGCGGACCATCTTGCGGATGACGACGGTCTGCTGGACGTCCTTCTGGCCGAAGAAGACGCGCGTCGGCTGCACGATGTTGAACAGCTTCATGCACACGGTGGCCACCCCGCGGAAGAAGGTCGGCCGCGTGCGGCCCTCGAGGAGCCCGCCCACCGGCGTGATGGTGACGAAGCTCCCGTCCGAGCCGACCTCCTGGCCCGGGAAGCCGGAGGGGTACATGTCGCGCGTGGTGGGCGCGAAGACGGCCACCTTGAGGGGCGCCTGCAGCTCGGCCCCCAGCTCCTCGTGTAGCGCCCTGAGCGCGGCGCAGTCGGCCTCCCAGGTCTTGGGGTAGAGGTCAAGGTCCTCGGCGAGGCCGAACTGGGCAGGGTTCACGTAGATGCTCACGACGATCTTGTCGTGGCCGCGGCGCACAGCATCGCGGATCAGGCGGAGGTGGCCCTCGTGCAGGGCGCCCATGGTGGGAACGAGGGCGAGGCCCTGGTCGCTGACGCCGTCGTGAGAGCCAGTGCGGCAGGCGGCGGAGGCCCAGTCGCGGATACCGGTGACGGTGCGTAGGACCGAGATTGGCGAGCCGGGGATGGTCTCGCCAAGGGACTCGCGAGGCACGGCAGGGTCAATTGGGATCTGTAGCTCGCGCCTCACGAAGCCAGGGTGGAGCTGGGGGCCACTATTCAGCTCCTGGGCCACATTGGAGCTCTTAGTGAAGCTTCGAAGGGGGCCTAGGGCCGCCGGTGATATCGGCGCGCAGAGTCTAGTCGGCGGGCGGCGGGCGGCGGACGCGACTGCACGCGACGCTGCTCGGGTTTGCATTGCGCGGGCGAACATGGCGGGAAATAGGTGCCCAGGAGTCTAAGAGCTCACTGTTGGCAGAAGGGGAGTCAAGAAAAGGTCAGGAATTGATGTCGCCCCATCGCAAGGGCGTGGCCAGTGTTTTATGTGGACATCGTGATAGATTCGTACAGCGCAATTTTGAGGACGTTTGAAGTTGAGGTCAGAAGCTCTCAAACGTGGTTGGACCCTTATCGTGGGGCCAAATCTACCCTCTCTCCCTCCCTACAGTTGCCCCCCCCCCCCCACCACTCCCCCTCAAGCCTCCACCCCCAAACCCTTACATTCCCAAGAGCCGTGTTAGACAGGTTAATATCGTTGTACTGCAGGTTTCACAAGCTGCACACATTGATACGAAATTGAACTTGATCTCAAGACGAGTTTTGTATTCTCGTAGGAATAATATGCAGCCTTCATGACCGTTTCCCAAAATAGTTCGTAATAGTGTTCCCCGGCTTGGCTTCTGGCCCTTTCTTGGGCGTGCCTCCTTCAGGCTTCTTCCCAACTTCCATGATCTCCATTAACTCCTCAAACTCCTTTACTGGTACTATTCCCCCGCTGGCCTCTTTGTGTCCTCTCGCAAAAGACTCGCCCATCCTCGCCCGCAGTGTCTCATCCGTTGCCTTGCCCGCAATACCCTTCAGCACCTCGATAATATTCACAGGCGGATCCCTCGCCCTGGCCGTCCGTGGAATCCGACACGAGAAATTAACCATGCCCGGCAGGTACCCCTCGTTCGCACACATGACAACTTCAAGCTTGTTTGACTGCAGGTGGCCCGCCCACCTCGTGGCGATCACCGGGTGGATCTGTGCCTTGGAGCTGATCCTGAACACTGCGATCTTGGCGTCCGAGCTAAACTTGGGAGCCGTATGCGTGCACCGCTCAACCTCGGCGTTGACCTCCGCCCGAGCTGCGAGCAGCTCCCTGTTCCTGAGCAAGTCTGATGGTGACTTCGCAGCGGTCAGGGCAGCCCACGCTGCGGGCACGCTGAACGCTGCTGTGCGCCGAGGGGCGTTGACGAGCGAGACGGCCTCGTTGATGGCTTTCTTGGTATACTGCTTGAAAGCCCCCTTCATGTCTGGAAAAGGCGGCTCCCACTTCAAGGTGTTTCCGAGGTCGCCGTGCGTTCCCATGATGCAGAGCCAGTCGCACTCGTTCTGGACGTCCTCGTGCAGCTCTCGGCAGATCAGATAGGTCAGCAACGAGCTGGTCGCAACTGGTGGGCTGTTGCAAGCAGTAACATGCTGAGAGCCTTGTGGAAAGTCGTCGTCAAGGGCCTGATGATGGTCGATGATCAAGGCCTTGTGACGCTGCTCTATCACCGGAGGTGACTTCCTCGATCCTTGGTCGAGTACAAAGATGTACTCCGGATCGTGGGCTGCCATCGCAGCTCTTTCGTCGTCATCATGAATACTGCTCCCTTTCTGAAGCAAGTGTGCTGATATTTGAAGCGGATCTAGTCCGACGAGAACCAGCGTCTTCTGTAATATTGCTCCCGAGCTGAGCCCGTCGGCGTCCTTGTCTGGCACAATCAGAGTCTTCTTTCCGGACGCGGCGCTTTTGATCTGTCAGTTTCATGTAGCATGGGGTGACTGGTCTGACTGACTGACCATTCGCGTATGAATTCTCTGGCTGACTCAATCTGCTCTTGAGGCGCAGGCCAGATGATTTCTCCAGACTCCGTTCTCACAGAGGGAGTTGCGTGATACTCGGGCAACTCGACACGTCGCTTTTTCGTCTTTGTTGAATTCGATCCCGATGCAGCGCTTCTCTTCATGCTGGATACCGACTTTCCACTCCTGGTTTTGGTGATACTTGACAGCCTCCACGCCCGGAAACGAGTTGTTTGGACGGATTGAAGTGCAAGTCCGGCAAACAATCGGTACTGGCTGAATGACGGTCCAGGAGACATTCGACTACCGCTCGAACATCTGAAGCTGTAGTTGTACTAGAGAATCGTCTGCCTGAATTGAATAGTCTCCAGTTCGCAGGCTCACAAGGCCAGACCGGTGGTCTTGGCTCCCGGCCCAGTGGTGACGTCAGGCCGTACCATTCCATAGCGCTCTTGAAACTATCTGGGGCGTTCTCTCAGACAAGGTCAATACCCGTAGCGCCTATTTCGTGAAGAATTCCGTCTATCTCGTGGTTCATGAGGCCCGGGACCCAGGCAAAACAAACAAAGGTGTACCCGCGTCCAGCTTTTCTGAGAACCATTGGGTGTGTGTCGGAAGTCACAAGGCACAACACGTCGTCGGGCTCGAGAAGCCTGGGACTGTAGCCGACGAATCCATATGATGACCTAAACCACACCGGATCAGGTTCGGATACGATCTTGCTGTAGTCGAGGATTGTCTTCCACCACAGGCTGGTCAGGAATGGACTCTCGAGCCCTGTGGCTGAGTACCAGGCGGCGGCGAGGTGAAGCCCAAGTCTCTCCGTATCGAGTAGCTGGTACTCAAAAACAGACTTGAGACTTGCCCAGTCGGGGCTTGCGAGGCCAGGTTCGATGACAACGGCGCGGTCACCTTGCATCAGGGCTTGGAGTGGGTGCATTTTCGGCATCGATGAGAAGAGATCCTGAAGAGAGGAGCGATAGTCCTCCAGGTCAAGAGAGGTTGCGCAGCGCTGACTTGCAACCGAAGAGGCACGGGTCATGTTGGCTACTCGGTCCAAGATGAAGCCCGAGAATCGAAGTCTGAAGCCGTCCTCGCTGAGAGACGGTGGTGGTGGCATCTCGAAAAGGTAATCATCCCATACAGCTCGACGTCTCATATTGGACAATGTACTCCTGGCCAAATCCAGCTGGGCATTGTCAACTTCGCAGCCTGAGAGGGTAAAATCAACAGCCCACGAAGGTATGTCTCCATGTTGTGCTAAGCCGATGCAGGCGAGATGCTTCTCTGACGAAACAAGCGCGAAAGTTGCTGTGCTGTAACACTGAGCGGGTGGCTCCTCGTAACTCGGGGTGATGAGGTTGCTCTCTTCTTCCTTGGTCAGTCCGAGGAGGCAGTATACCATGTCGCGAGGGTCCGTTGCTTCGCGGCGGGCCAGGTTTTGGAGGAACTGTATCATGCCAGCTGTGTTTGTTCGTCCTTCGGCTGTTGCATACGCAAATTGGCGCCGTAGCCTTTCCAGTTCTGATAATTGTTCTCGAAGTCTTCTCAGCTTCTCGAGAGCGTCGCGCGGTAATTCTGACCGTGACCACTGGCTGAGCCCATCGCTGAGAAGTTCCCAACTCCAGGTAAAGGGGCCAAATTGAAAGATGGGCGCATCGGTTGCGAGCACAGCTGCCTGGATGGACCAAGCACTCTCTGTCCACAGAGGTTCGTGAAGGGCACGCCCCAAGGCTCTGCCACTTTGCTTGAGCCACTGCTCCCGCTCCCTCTCTCGACTTGCCGTTGGCTCATACTGCGCCTCGTAATCTCCCAGCCAGACGACGACTGTGTCGGCAGACTTCAAGATTTGGGCCATTAACCCTACTTGCCAATTCCGTTCGGCATTGTTGTCATGGTCAATGCACAAATTGTCTACCCAGAGGATCCTGTTCGTGTCCGTACGGCGTAGGCGAACCAGAGCCGCGTAGAGGTTGTCGGTGACCTTATAATTCGATCGGCCACAGAGCGTTATTGACCGGTCGTTTGTTGACTCTCCCCAGGTATAGCACAATGCCTCGTACTGTAAAGCATGTGGCTTCGGACCGTTTCGGCTGGACGGCCTCAAAGACACAATGCGGAATTCGCAGCATACCTCATCTTCCGGAGAAGACGCTGGCAGGAGCACCAACAGGCGAACCTCGCGGTGAGCCTTGCGTACAGGATGAGCTGCAAACGCTAGAGCTCGTTGCTCATAGTCCGATAAGTTGATCTCCGTGATCTCCGTGATGCTGCACTTTGGTGGTCGGTGATAGACTGTTATGATCTCACTCTCGGCTGCTTTCTCGTCGCCGCTGATCACTACCGTGGCCGACATGATGCATGAGATTTTTGTGATAGAGTTTGCTGGCGTTGAGGCAAAGTGCTGTGTTTGGACCGAACCGCTGCTTCTTGTGGCCAACGAGGGCTCGGACGAGGCGCTCGGATAGGGGTATACCCATCGTGAAAACAAGGCCGAATCTGACGAGATCCTGATCAGGGTCCGATCCTACGCGGCATCGTACCTGAAAGTTATAGGCCGTAAATCAGGTTATTCCATTACAATCCTGGGCAATGCAACCGAGGCCAAGCAATGCATTGCCCCGGGACTCCACATTAACAGGCATTACCTAGGTAAATTGGCCGTTTCCGTCGGCAGGTGAGCATTGCGACCGCAAATTATTACGGAACTATTGACGGGAGCGTAAAGTGCTATAGCTGATGACAATTATCAAGGCCGGGGATTCTCCGACACTGAGTGAAACTTGCAGCCAACAGACTGGAAAATTCTTGATTTCAGGGTCTTGATCAAACGGACCGAACACCTGTCCGACACCGAGACGGCTGCAAGTCGAAACAGCGAAGAGTTCTTACACTCGCCACCTGCAGTGTATCACACGGCGAAAAGTCCTCGCTCGAAACAATCATTTAGTATCATGACGCAATCTAGAGCGTGGTACAGAGATACAGATTCGAGGCTCAAAACTAAAAGAGACCTGGCGGTGATCTTTGTTTGCAGTGAAGAAACAATCGAGGACCCTGCCTTCTAATTTGATGACATCAGTAAGGTTTCGCACATCCATGGAATGGCTAAATTTGGGGGCCCAAGAAACCGGAAACTCTGACACCAACGGACTGAAGATGTTGCCACACAGACACCGAGAATCTTGCCCCGAGGCCAAGATCCGGGGCAACCCACGATCCTGAGTTCGCGTTCGTACATCAAAACAGATTTGTGGACTCGCTTATGCATTATTTATGGGGGAAGTCACTTATACCGTTCAAACAGGGCAACGACTCTGAGTTGGAAGAAACCTGTGCTCGAGCGTTAGGTGAGATTTGTCCTTGCTGGGGTTACGGTACGTTCTAGAGATTCTCAGCACGAACCGCCTATCATCCGAACTCCTTAGCATTAATACTCGATAACTGACATGATCAATGTTTCGGCATGCGACGCTATTCTGGTTGGGTTGTTGGATTCCAAGGTTGGTTCTGAGCTCAGGAACCCATCATTCAGCTCATCCAACGATGACGATGCTAGTATGGGTATGGCAATTGATCTCGTGTTCTGAGGGAGTAGCTCTGGTAGGCTCCTGATAAGGTGTCATTCTTACCACACTACCTAGGTAACAACCAAGTGAACCAAGCCCACTGCATCAAGAGAAAACCAACTTCTTTTGTGGGTGGGCCCACTTAGACCACTTGCATACATATCATTCTTGGAAGAACCGAAAAGGAACCCTGGACATATCAATATACGAGCTGGCAGCCAACCCGTGGAAATCATGAGATCTATTGCCAGGTAGCTTGTTGCAGAAGTCTTTACCTAAGTAAACGTTCCACGAATGCATGTTGTAGCTTCCAAGAATCCTGTCGCCTCGGGGAAGCGTCTAGGAATGAAGACTGTTGGCAACAGACCTAATTCGACTACTTTCCTGAGGTGTTGCCACAATATCTCATGCGCAGATTTGAGGTGATGATTTCACACCTACTCACGCTCGTGTGCCTCAATGAGTGAGGCAGCCTCGTTTGGAAGCAACGAAGCAATGCAAAGCCATTAAGTCTACGTGGTATCGCCACAGCGGATTAAACACCTCCACTTATCATGGCTCAAACTTGTTGACACATAAGGGGCCTAGCTTCGTAAATTTGAGAGTATAAGTGAATCAAAATTGAGCTGGGTTTTGCAAAATTCAAGTGACTAGTGTGCCATTGGTCCTTTGTAGCCAGTACCAGGAAACCACCAGGTTGGGAGCGGAGCTCAGCATGCAGAGAATTGGTGTTCATTCTAAGAACCAGTAAAAGGTTTGCAAATCATCCCACAATGGAGAGCAATATTCGCAACAATTTGACCGAATTGTGACTAATGCCTTTGAATATGTAGCTTAAAAAGAAGCCAATGCCAGCGGGAGGAGAGCGAAGATTTGATAGAGCTCAAGCGCGTGAGCGATAGGTCAAGAGGGCTCCAGTGGACAAGATTTGTGAACATTGACTGTGTTCGTCATCAAGAATTCGGCAAGACTGGATAACTATCTAGCTGTACAGACATGGCTATCCTCGTGCAGTGACTCGTGCGGCCGGGATGGTCCTATCTTATCTGCCTCTACAGTCGATCAGATCTTCCAATTCAGGAAGTAGCCGAGCACTCGCTCGGAACTTCGCTGATGGAACAATCTTGCTGATAGAGGAACCGCATGGATCTAGGTAGAGGAATAAGACAGCAACCTGGCAGCTTAACTGGTCCGAAGCGGGCTGTGCCGGGCAGTGGCTGTGGCATACGATGAGAGAATCAGCGGAGACAGTCCCACAAGCAATATCGGTAAATGCTCGATTAAGCTTTGAACGGGATGACCCTGCCATAAACAACGAGGAAAAACCAATGCAGATGGGCTTGTTTGAGCCCCAGCACTGCTGAATCCACGACGGGCTGCGGTCCGAGTTAGAGATTCAATCCGGTCACGGCAAATTTCGTGGACGAACTGCCCATCAAGACAGTACTGAGGGCCGAGGCCTCCGGTTCACGCCGCACGTGTCAATGGCAGAAGCAGAATGTTGTTCTGATTAAGATTTCATTATGATTTTTAAAATCAAGCGAAACTGCTACAAGCTTTTATTCTCGAGATACTTTTTACACTCTCCTTCCGCGTGTGCCTGCCACCGTGAGACGTGTTGTTGTTGATCTCGGCTCTAGAACCGAACTCCTCCGGCCCCTTGAAAGGGTTCACCTGCTGTGCAACATAAGGGTCCTCGTAGTATCCCTTGCTGCTCTGGGCCTGCAGCCCACTCTTGCTCCTCTGGAGCTCGATCCCATCGTCGTCGGGGTCATTGTCCGTGCCGCCTGTGCTGAGGCGGCGGTGCTCGAGCGTCACTTTGACTTCGTGCGTCACTAGGATCTGGGACATGTCGATGTTTTGGAGCACCGGCCAAAACACCGGCAGTGAAGCGCAAATTGTAGCTACGTCCACTTCCAGAGCGGCGAGCACGATTGGTGTTGGGCCATACCAGGTCGGATCGAACGTAGGAGTGGTGGTGGCCCGTGTCTCGACAATGGACGCCAGCCGCCATATGGAGAATATGCTTGCCCTGGGGGAGGTCAGCTCTGCCGAGGCCGTACCGGATGCGACCAAACTTACAAGCTGCCGATGCTAAAGAGGCAGATCAGCGCCCATCGTGATTTCGTGTTGCTAGTCTTGTTGTAAAGCAGCAACGGTGCAGGAATAGCAAGTATGATCATGTCAAGGATCATGTTAGTTGCAGTCAGACTCGTGTAAGTCGCGACGAATTCATCCACTTCGAGAGAACCGAACGCATATCTTGTCGCTGGGATCGTTAGATTCCAGTACGCCCAGACTGGTATAGTCGGCACCCAGCCCATGAATCCATATGCTATGGACCACTGCCACCAGATTGCGATTAGAATTGGCTTCACAGGTGAGTTCAAACACACTGGTCAGGAAGCCATGATGTCTGAATGAACAAGCGCCGTCCTGGAAGGTCACTTGAGTTGGGAGGGGCGAGGCATGGATGATACATGAGGATCGCGCGGACTGCACCTACGGCGAAGACAATAATGATGGTTCCAACAGTGGTATACCACAAGCGTGATCCTCTCTCGTAGATTCGAAGGTACTGAAATAACAACGCCAACTTGATACAGCCCGCAGAGGTTGGATATGTGGCATTGGCGATGTAGAAGGTCTGATCGAAGCTTCAGTCAGCTTGATATTCTGGGCTAGACGGAAGAAAATGCATGCTTACTTTCAGATATTGCGACATCTTTTGCTCTCCAAGGAGAATGAAATGCTGCCCGAAGCCGGCAGTAGTCGAAAGGCATATTGATATCGAGCCGGCACTTGTCGTGACCTGTCGCACAGCGTTAGTTCATGTTCCTTCTCCCCGAGGTTTTCAGACCGTATGAATCGGCATGTCACTTACAAGTGCTAAGACGACAAACAAGTCATCCCACCAAGGCGACTTGATGATGAAGAACCGTGTGTAGAGTCGCAGAAGGGCGCATATCCAATTCAAAACCTGCTCGTGGTAACGACAACCTGTTAGATGAATCTTCCGAAGTGATGGCGTTCCGAGCGAGTACCGGTACAAGGCGATCGATCCATCATCCGATTGCGCATACCATGAAGCTTATAACGACCCCGAGGATATTCTGAGTGTGGTTGAGAAATTGCGGTTCCTCATGGAGATTGTCTTTGGAACCGATCAAATCGGTCATGAGGGCCATTGTCGTATCATTAATTGTTGTATCATTAATTGAGTCTCGCGGCTTTCTCTCTTATTTCTCGGTGAAGTCGTGTGCAAAAGTTGGACGTCGGATGTTGAACGTGGATCGTGGATCGCCAGCAGGTGGTCGCCTGTTAAACTGGAGCCGGCAGTGATCGGTATTGACTCGCGTTCCTTCTAGATGCCAAGGCCAACCTGCCGTTGTCGACTCCGGGGAGCGTGGCTTTTTGTGATCCTGCATGATGCTAGGCTTCCGGGTCGGCTTGTGGGAACGGGCCCCTGATGATCACAGGAAAAAACTGGGTCTGGCTTGCCCTCAGCTCCGCCGCACACATGCACATTGAGAGAATGGAATGTTTCGCCGCAGGGTTTTGGTGAGACGAGAGACGTTACCCGAAAGACGCGCCTACGGAGTTGAATTGCCTTTTACGGAAACCCAAGGGACACGGAAGGGACGCGAACTCGGGAGCTATCGCAAGAGGGCATCTCGAAACCTTGACCCTTCGGATATGGGATGGCAGGAGTGTATCTCGGAGCGGTCAAAGCTCGCATGCATATCAAGCTGCCAAGCTTGGCCATGTTCCTTACCCTGTAAAACGAAATGTGTGACGAGTCCCGGTAAATATTGTGGCCAATGGCTGCGGTATTGAGTCAAGAGTCAAGTTGTGCTCTGGCCCTTTTCTGTGGGACCTGCTATAAAAGTGGGTATTAAGTGCAGAAGTTAAGGAAACCCTTTGCCGGCAGAATCGACTGATCAAGCAGGGATCTGTACCTGAAAGGTGTGGACATGTTAGCTATGACCTCGCAAGGCACGACAGATCTGGATTCTGTTGCCGGGGCCCCTCAACTTTTTACATGACTTGGTGTGAATAACTTCTTCCTTATCGACTCGCCGAGCCTGGTATAGGTCATCGACCTAGATGGGTGCTCTCAGGTCTAAGCCGCAGGTCCCGTCACGCATGCCCAGGCCTGAAAGAGTAATTACACACCCTAGAGCTGCTCTGGTGGGGGCTTCGGTGGGATTGGGGCTATGGGTAGTAAAGATGAATCCCTGTGTAAGGGGCAACTCACTAGTCTTGCAACACGTCTGACCAACGCGAGTCTCGTAGACGGGGAATCCTCTCCATGTTCCAAGATGGCGGAATAATATTTGCTGTGCAATGATCGCTGTCCTGAGACTCCACGTAGTTACAAGTTTTCTTTCGATGCGGTATACCTCAGCTTGACGACGGCCGAGATATCAAAACAATAGTTGTAAGCCACTCGGATCCTGTATGTGCGGATCCCCACAGGCGATCGCCCGCGCCCCGTCATGGGGTTGACGTTTGAGGCTAGTACCGGCGATCAGCACGGCTATTTTGCGTGATATACTCGGCCTGCCGCTACTACGAATTTCGTCAAGATGAACCCAACGCTGCCGGCCGGATGCCAACCTGCATGTGGCGACGAGCAAACACATGCGGCAAGTTACTGACCCATGTCCACGATGGCTGCAGGTTAAATCTAATCGACGAACTACGGCTTTCGGGCTGGGTCCGATCCAATAACCTGCACTGAAACCCCTGGCATGTCCGGGGGATCGCCAATGGGGCAACATCCAAGTTTTGCGATCAGCTAACGAATAAAAATGCTTATTTCCGTCACTCATGCGCATCCGGACTAGGATGCCCGTTGGGAGTAGTGAGTCATGAGTTCCGAGCCACTGTACTGTGGTAGGCGCGCAGAGCCCACACGAGAAGTTTCTATGCAGACTGGGTTTTAATGATCCCTTCTGAAGTGCCCTGAACACCGCAACGTCTTAACCTCTTCGAGTACTACAGGTGTGAGCGGACCGCCACTGCCCTTACATACCAGGTCGCAAGAGTAAACGGAGCCAGCGGCCGGGGAAGCGACCGCTGGTAAGTGATTATTGCACATCTTGGCTCAAAGCGAATGCGATGCCACGAGTGCTTAATCCATGAAGAAACCCCACGTAGATGCGGGAGGGCATGAAGCATCCTAAACGGTAGCCATCTCCACTTATTGACGCTATTACATTGTCGATCACAGGCCACTTAGCATCCAACTTTCCTTTTCGCCTTTCCTAGAGTTGTCATCTGATATTACACAAGCTTCGCTCACGTGTCCGCCATACGCGGCCACAGCATTGATATAGAGTGAACCACCCGGGCACTGCCCACTATCTACCCTCCTGTAAAGCTAGGTGGTTCCGTTTTCTGATCCGTTTATATACTCTTCTAGAAGCGGTAGGCCCGGTGGGGTTAATTTCCTGTGGAATCTTTCAGCCTTCTGTAGTAAAACGTCCAGTGGGATAGCCTGGTAGACGGTGGTCAAGCCACAAGAGGCCTTAAAGACAACTTCGTGTTCTTGAGGACGTGACTGTGTTACTGTAATACTGTATGTAAAGATAGTCGATAGCCAAGGCTTTGGTGAATAATGCGACAGTCACCGGCCAAGCGGCCCATATGTGCCTTCCTCTCAATGATTATGACTGCTGGTCTTTCGTCATCTCGCCCATGTGCTTCTTAAATTTTCTGCTTTTAATGTTGGTATCCCAGGACCATGTGTAGGTCGATGCTGGCGACGTAGATATGTCGTCGTGAGCCACGTCGGGTCATGTGGGAAGCCCTAAATATTAGCATGGACACCTCTACTCTGTGCTTGTTCTAGTCTTAGGCTCACAAACACAAACATAATCACTCATGTGCAAGAACGTGGAGGATAATGGATAAGGCAGCAGCGGGGATGTGACAATCCAAGAACCAACATGCCTTAGCAAATGAGGCGAGGGCCAATCATTTATGAGATGCGCTGCAATCGCCCCCAAACCTTCGGCCTACTTCTGCCGCTAGTCTCCCTTGCCTTTAATTCAAGCAACCCGATTTGTGGTGTGGATAGCCATGTCAGGCTCGCTTTTCTCTCCCTCTTCTGTCAACCCGTTTGTTTTCCCAAGGATCTCTTTTCGGACCTCGAATCTTTCCATATCCTGTTCTAAGGTTGTTGCTACAATGGGCTACGAGGCGCTCGAGGCGCTCGATGCAGCCATTTTGGCCTGTGAGCGGCACCTCGTCCCGTGCACGTTAGTCTGACAGCCCATCTGACCCTGTCTGATAGCTTTACCAGCCGGAAACGAAATATCATCAGTCCTTCCGCACGAGCGAACAAGAGTACATGGATTCTTCCATCTCCTCGTGGAAGGCTTTGTGGCTGAGCTTCAAACCACAGTGGTCAACAGGCTTGCGTATTCAAACAAAAGTCGATGGTAGGCAGGAAGAGTACTTTCTAAAGGTACGACAAAGCGTTCTAAGTACTTGCAAGGGTTTTCGACTCATACCTCGATACGTAGGTCATTGATCGGGCTGATTGGGTCGACATGGCCAGAGCCGAGTATGAGTCTCAGAAAGCACTTTCGACCATTATACCAAATAATGTCGTCGCTCCAATTGCCTGGGGTTACTACGACGGCGATGTCAAAAAGTCCTTCTATTTGACCCGATTCCGTGATCTGCGGCCTGAGCTACCTCCACTACGGCAATTCTTAGCTATCGTGAAAAACCTTCATCAGTCGTCTGTTTCGCCCACAGGAAAATTTGGCTTCCATTGCAAAACATATTGGGGGCCTCCTGTCATGAGGAATGAATGGACGAATAGTTGGGAGGAGTTCTGGGGCCGTCAATTCCGCAGTGATGTCAATTATGCCCAGCAAGTCTACGGTAGAGACGAGGAGCTCGACCCATTGACCGAAGTATTCGTACAAAAGGTTGTGGCTCGCTTACTTCGTCCTTTGCAGACGGGTGGACGCAACATCAAGCCTTCGCTTTGCCATGGCGACCTATGGGATGGCAATGTGCAGGTTGACATGGACACGAAACAACCGATTTTGTTTGACTCTTGTGCCTTCTATGGACATGCCGAAGGTACGTTCATCTCAGCCCCGAAGGAACTGACTCGTAGTAACGCAATTTTGTAGTCGACCTTCAAGCTATGGGTGAGCCTCGATATGCCCTTCAGATGGACGTCGTCGAGCTCTACAAGTCCGAGGTTGGAGCATCCGAGCCACAAGAGGACTTCTATGATCGACATTCCCTATATGGGATGTGAGTTTGTCCCATTGCGCATTCTGGGAGATGATACTCACTGGTGCAAGTCGAAACGATGTTGTGGTAGCCGCGATATGCCCGCAATCTCACATGCTCCTGGATACGTAAGTTTTGAGGTCCAAGCCCATATTGCCGGAGGTACTAAGATGTAAACACACGTCCCAGAGCGAAAGGCAAGATGCGGAAACTTCTGCAAAAGTTTCCAGACGGGTTTGAAGGTTTCAAGGGTTGAAGACAACGAGTAACTATCACGTATCGTGCGAATTGATTGAAGAGAAATAACAAGCCGTATCAGTTTCTCTTTTGCTCGTGGTCATGAAGCTGTATTAGCAACATTTTTTATGACGGGAAAAGTCTACAGCGTCTTTTAAGCCTTCGTCATCTGTCTAGACGCTCGCTGGTCGACGAATCATTAAAAGATTGGAGAAGCACTTAGCAAGTACATATGTATGGTCCGCGCACATGCTCGTGGTGATCGCTTCACGGCAACCGTTCAAAACGAATTAATACAAGTCCGAAAGATACTTGGAACATCTGAGGGACGCTTTCTAACCACAACCAAAATTCCCGATGATCTCGACACTGACTGAGAAGGTTGTAGGGTAGGGTCGATCTTCTCTCCGGGTTACGTTGCAAGCCAAGGTTGGCCGTGATTGCAATTGTCTCAATCAGTCATTGCTTGACACAACTTTCAGGTTTGTTGGAGATTGATTACGCGGCTCAAAATCGTGCTTGTTTCAGTTCACGTTGAGACAGCACGTAGAGGTATCGGTACGGTATGTCAGTGACAGACTTGAAGGGAACCTGATTGGAAGTCCCACAGAAACAAGTGGCACACAATGTCCACGGCGTTGAAAGGAGGTCGGCACGGGACTCGGGGAAGAAACAAAACCCGTTTGCCATCACTCAATGAGACTCGAGTTAGGCGCCGGTTACACTTCCTGGGTATTTCGGAGGAACTTGTCTGGCGTTGCGTGAATGCTGACTGAGCGCAGTCAAGCTTACGTGGACAATAGAACCAGTGAATTCCTAACTCCGGTTTCGCCAAATTTTATGAGTGAGACCTCTGTACAGGTAAATTGGATATTTAAAGCCTATGAAGGCGGAGAGTCTATCCAGATTTGAGCGCCGATTTAAGTCTCTATCTACATTCATAACCGAGTCGTCTCTACAACAACCGACAAAATGGCGGGTCCGTCTCAGTCGCGTCAAAAGATCGTTTTCGGCGCAATGACTTTCGGTCAAAAGGGTGAGTGAGTACCCACATGTGTTAGTCGGGAATGTCAACAGCTGATTATCATCCATCAACCCAGGCGCTGAGCAAGCGCGCGTATACGATCACGAAGTCGCAGCTAAAATACTCAACATTTTCCAAAGCCACGGACACTCAGAAGTGGATACAGCTCGTATTTATGGAGGAGGCAGTTCCGAGGCTTTCCTCGCTCAACTAGATTGGCAGTCTCGCGGCATTTCTCTTGCTACGAAGTTGCCGCCTGTTGGTGTCTATATACCACCGTTTCTGGACACGAGGAGCAAAACCTTGCGCGATTTGATGCTTGAGAGCATGGAAGCTCTGAAGACGGGCAAAGTGGATCTCTTGTACCTGCACGGACCAGACCGCAACAAACCGTACGAACAAACACTTCACGAAATCAACGATTTATATAATGAGGGCTTGTTCACGCGGTTCGGGGTCAGCAACTTTGCAGCTTGGGAAGTCGCACAGATGAGCGAGACGATCCAACGTAACGGATGGAAAAGAATCGACGTGTACCAAGGAATTTACAACGCGTTGCACCGAGCTGTCGAGCCAGAGCTATTCCCGGCACTAAGACACTATGGCATCGCTTTCTATGCCTACAACCCTCTTGCCGGAGGACTTCTCACCGACCGCTATCAACGAGTAACGAATAACCACAAAGGCGGTCGATTCGACCCCGACCATGCACAAGGTTCTCTGTACAGGAAGAAGTATTGGAACGATGCGCATTTTGTTGCCCTGGATAAGATACGCCCGCTCGCCAAAAAGTCAGGTCTCACCACGGCACAGGCAGCACTGATATGGATGAATCATCACAGCCAGTTGACCACGGAGTCTGGTGATGCTATTATCACTTCAGCGAGCTCGGCCGAGCAACTCGAGGAAAATCTCACCGCTTTTGAAATGGGTCCGCTCCCTGAGGAGCTCGTGCAAGCTTTCGATGAAAGCTGCCTGATGGTGAAAGCCTGCGTGGCACCATATTTCTTCTAGTATTCTAGATTGGGAAAACGTGCATATATCGGTGTGAAAAGGCAGCGAGAGGTGGAATTCAGCTTGGGAAAGGTCGTGCCGTTTTGATCTCACCTCAGATTATGTAGCAAGATAAGAATCCACCCTCCTCATTTGAAAAATGGAATCAGCAAGGATTTGACATATTGTAGATTCTCGCCCAAGGGGATCTGCGAGTATGAAGGCTAATGATTTGGTCAAGTTGTGCTAGAATTACGTATGTTGCGAAGCAAACATGCAGTGAGAATGTTCAAATGTTACATATCCTCAAGTTGATCAATTTCGCAACGCACGCTGTTATCGAACTTTCATCGTCTGAATAAAGTCTTTTTTGTTCAACTTGTGCGCCATGACCGTGCTCCAAAGTACCCAGGTAGGGATAGTTGTAGATCTGTAGCTGTATGGTAACTGACGAGGTTATCAGCTCGTCAGTAGCATGGTAGCACAGTGCTATGGGACGCAAGCTACTTGAAGCATATGCAAGTGCCTGACTAGAACCTACTCAGACATCTTTTTGATGTTGGTTATATAGGAGGTCCAATGCTCTAGATTGGAGGGAATCGCGCTGAGTCACATATGCACCATGCACCAGCTGAAAGTGGGCAAGGGCGGACGACTAGGAGTCTGCCGGTCTAAGCATCATGGAATCAAATCCCACACGCAAAGCTTGCTGTCGATCACACAACAAAAACAATCGGAAGTGAAATGTTTAGCCGACGACCTCTGAAATACCAGAGTAGTTACCACAGTTTTGGACTCGAATATGGCCGCCGAACAGATTGGAAAGCACACCACCACGTCAACAGAACTACAACAGGTCGGTCGGGCGTATACTAGTGAGGCATCTCCGGAAAGATTTGAAGCCGACCCTGGGTTTGCGTCACACAGTTGCCAGACATGTGCGAAGCGCAAGGTCAAGTGCGACAAAACAAAGCCGGTCTGTTCCAGCTGTAGCAGCCGTGGGCTACAATGCCTCTATCAGGTGCCTCTACCGCGACGGCGGAAGAGGCAGCTCAGCAGCGTTGATGTCTATGAAAAGCTTACTCAGTATGATCGCATATTGCTCGAACATGGATTGCTGGCACAGGACCCTCGAATGTCAACTCCCACTGACTATGCGTCAAGAGAGCCAATTTCTATGTGTTTTATCGAGCCACAGGCGGAAACGTCGAAAAGGGGCAAAGTCGTGGTCGGCCACGGGCGATCGAGATACGTGAACTGAACAGCATTACCTGGCATCATCTAGAAGATGATGAAATGCAGCACACGTTTGCTAAAGAAGACCACGAGTACGAAGAGCCCGAAATAGCTTTTGGTTCCGCATCGGCCTTCACATCTGATCCACTAACGGGAGCGCTGATGGGCTATCAAGAGGACCTGCTTCACTACCACCCGACATATGAGGAAGCGATGGTTCTATGGAATGTACACATCGAGAGCGTGGAACCTATTTGCAAAGTACTACATATTCCCTCAACAACCAAGATGGCCGAAGATGTTACACGGAAGCCCCAAACAGCGTCGAGAGCAAATGAGTGTGTTTTGTTCGCGGTGTATCATTTCGCCATCTTCGCTTTGATACAAGAAAAGTGCGAGAAGCTATTCGGCCAATCGCGATCTGCTTTACTGCAAAAATTCCATTTCGCCACTCGGCAAGCCCTCGTCAACGCCTCTTTTCTCACGTCCGCTGACACGTCAGTCATACAAACTCTCATTCTTCTCCTGATTGCTTGTCGGCATCATTATGACCCAGACACATATTGGATCCTGATGGGTGTTACTGTCCGCATAGCGCAACGTATGGGGCTCCACCACGACGGAGAGGCGCTGGGTCTGTCACCATTTGACGTACAGATGAGGAGACGCTTGTTCTACCAACTAATTCCACTTGACGGTATAGCAAGCCAACTCTCGAGCACAGGCATCGCTATTCCACCGGAATCGTGGGACACGAAGGAGCCACTTGATATCAATGACGACCAAATCTGGCCGGGAATTACCGCAAAACCACAAGAGCAGGAGGGAGCAACCGGGATGATCTTCTGCCTAGCTCGGGCATGCATTGGGAAATTCTTTGCCAAGTCGATGCGAGGGTCCCAGTCGAACCAGGATCGACATCAAGGCGCAATTGAACCTCTTATCAAGGGGGCCGAGAGCGAGGTGGAGGAAAAGTATATCCGCTATTGTGACGTTGTCAACCCGCTACACTTCCTGACCATCGGCATGGCAAGGTCAGCAATAACTGCCATGCGTATCAAGACCAAGCTGCCAAGAGTCCGCGATCAGATCGCAACGGACGAGGAGAGGAAAGAGTTGTTCCAACTGGCGCATAAGATCATCGACACAGATACCGCTGCTTATGCGAACGCAGGCATCCAAAGGTATCACTGGCACGTGAGCTTTTTCTGGGCTTATGGCACTTGGGACTCCTTGATTTATGTCCTGACAAGCCTGCGGAGATCCGGCATGCTCTCGCGCGATGAGATTGATGATACGTGGATCAAAGTCGATATAACAATCACGGCGACTTATTCGCATCAAAACAAGCCCTGCATATCGAATTCAGGGGTCTCACGCTGAAGGCTAAGGATTCAAATCCTCCTAGTGACAGGACACCTGAACCTGTGTTTATCAGTACCCTGCGCTCTCGGCGGAAAGGCAAGCTAGCCCCTCGAGCAACAACATATGACGGCAGAGCAACGATATCTGGTTGGGAAAGCGATGAGATGTCGCCAACTGGCCAGAATCTTACAGCCGCTGCCAGTTCGAACTTCGACAACCTATCTGGCGAAGTAGGGCTTGATGTCAATAGCGACTTTAGTCTCAACACAGACGACTGGGCACTTTGGGATCAGCTTGAGCTGATCAGGGGTGAAAACGCCCAAAGAGCATGATAGTAAACATACCGATGCTACATTAACATGCAATGCATGAAAGCGCGCAGTTGTCTTAGTTTAGGAGACGTGTCGAAAGTCATCAATCTGAAAGTGTGACATATGCGACAGGTGAGCGAGTCCAGAATTGATAAGGTGGAATGGAATTTTTACAACATTGGCATGACGATAGATTACTCTTCTCTTCTTATACGCTCATCCGCCTCGGCTACATAGCTCGATTCACTGAAAATTAGTTTGAAAATGCGCCGTCTTCTTTGAATCGTAACCTCATTAAAAACGTTGTCCATCAGAAGCCTAGTAAACAACCGGGAGGGAGTCACGACTCGCTCTGCTTGTCTTCAACCGCCAGTCGTAATCGGGCAGCCCAAATTTGTCGCCCCCAAATGAGCTAGAAAATAGCCCACTAGCCCAAGCAACAATACCGCCGAAAGCACCCATACCCCAGCAAATGACAGTGAGAATTGTGTTACGAATCCATATCCCCCAAGCTGTTTGTGGCGCAAAGATCCACGGGATTCCTGGTGGGATCTTCTGCAGGTCGTCAATTATAGGCTTCATGCGCTCCTCGTAACCCCGAAGCCCAGCTTCTACATCGCCCTTGTGCATGCTGATCTCGCCAGCCAGCACATAAGCACCGGCCATGGCGAGGCTTGTGCCAGTCCCGGTAGGACCTGGTGCGTAGCCGGCATCACCGACGAGGACGAAACGCCCCTTGTAGAGGCTCGGCACCTTGACCTGTACAATCTCCGATGCGTAAAAGTCATCTGACGCCATCATGCCGTCTAGGATCTCGTCCGTCTTCCAGCCGGCACCGGAGAACTGTCCCGCGACGTAAGATTTCAGGGCATCGGTCCCTTGCTTCGCAGCCTCCCTGAACGGCAAGGTCGCATCTTTGCTATCGCGTGGATGGACTTTTTGGGCGATGACCCGAGTTATCCCAGATGGATCCGGTCCGAGTGCAAAGAATCGGCCGCCCACTGTTGTCCACGCCTGTCCCGTCTTGCTGCCACCAAGAAGATCCTTGTCCACAGAAAAGTAGGCCGACCAGCAGTCGAGCGACCTGATGTTGTCCCGGACACCGCAGCCAAGCCCCATGGCTCGAGTCCGCGACGTGGCGCCATCGCAGGCCACGACGAGGTCGTACTGCGTCGTCGGGTGACCATTCATGAACTCGACGGTGACAGGTCCGCCCTCGCCGGCCTGCTGCATGGACGAGACCTGCTCGCCAAAGACGTAGTTGATTCTCTCGTTGTCCCTGGTCATGTCGAGCAGGATCCGCGCCAGGTCACCGCGGAAGATCTCGTACTCGGACACGAGCGACTGCTGGTTCGCATCGCCAGTGGCCGTAATGGTCGCGAATGGCCGGCCGTCGGCGCTCACGAGACTGATGCCCTCCATGCCGGTCGTCTTCGCCTTTACGGCTTCTTCCATTCCGGGAATCTTGCGCATCACCGATACTCCAACGTTGCGGATGTCAACGTTCTGCCCTCCGGTGCGCAGCTCTGGGAAGCGTTCGATTATGGTGACTTTGGCGCCGGCTTTTGCCAGCCAGTAGGCTGTTGTTGGCCCTGCGACGGAAGCGCCCACAATGAGGACTTTCAAGTCAGACATAATTGTGCAATATTGTGTGTCTGTTATAAGTATGTAGGCCAAAAGAAAAAAGATATAATGAATACTGATATCTTACAATTCCATATCTTCGTGATGATTGTCGCTTGTGCCATCTATATATCTATATATATATATATATATCAAGCCTCGTCGGACCAATTCGGCCTTGGATCCAAACTTCGGCCGTTGGCACCCAGCATGGCAGGACCCGAGCCAGCGGGCCTCAACGGCCGAAGAGACCAAGCACTGGCAAGGCACCGGGCCCGGAGCAGCGCTAGTCGGCCCCTAGGAAATTTGACACGTTCAGTTGGCTAGCTTTTAGGCTGCTTGTGAGTCGGAGTTTCGCATGACTACATGTAGTTAGGCCGGGCCTAGTGGTCTGGCCGCCCGGCTCGCATAAGGCGTATCCGATCACCGACAGCACTGAGTCTAATCTGCCTAGTCTCACAATATCTATCCAGCCAAATTGGGGTTTCCCAGATTGGTCTGCCTTCCAATACCGATTCTGTTCATGAGCTGTGATCCTTACTCAACTATTGTAATGCTCGAGGCTGCAATTGCTGCTACTGCTATGCTGCATTTGACCCAATTAGGAATCCGATACATGTCTGCCTTACTCATTCCGTTGTAAAGCAATTTAAACAGCCGCAGCGTGTATGAGCTTATTAAGCGGACACAAGCGACCTCTCGCACGTACTCGTACCGACAATCATTCAAACCGCCAAATCTGTTACTTATAAATACTGGAATGCTCAATCATCATTATGTTGGTCTCCGATCTTGTTATTTAGGCGGCCATTTGTCGAGATGAGAGTGAAGAGAAGGTTGGATTACATAAGCCTGGGGATGTCTGGGGCTGACATCAACATACAGTAAATGCGGCTGCCTACCTGATGCATTCTCGTCTTTACGCCGACCACCAACCAGCTCTCAACTGCAGCTGCCCTTGCGGTTTTCTATCACCTATACCGAATTGGAAAAAAAAAAGGAAATATCATTGCCTAGTGCTTTCAAGGTGACTCAGGCTGATGAAATGGTTAGGTGGCATGTCAGGCTTGTCACAGCTAGCCCCACTCTGCTCTCGCTCCTGTTGTTGCTGGTGCCGATATGAAGGCAGCAGTACACAGCCCCTCCCTATTACTCAAAACCTTCATCCGCCCATCTCATAAATTGATTTCGAGATCAAGCAGCTCTTCGCGGTGGTTTTGGAGCGGCATCACCTCCCCTCAAGCAGATCCAGCCATGGCTCCCCGCACCTCCATCGAGGACTTCCAGGACCTCATCAAGTCAAGCAACCGCATCGTCGCCCTCTGCGGAGCAGGCCTGTCAGCAGCTTCAGGCCTGCCGACATTCCGGGGAGCAGGTGGGCTGTGGAGGAACCACGAACCTACCTCCCTCGCAACTCCCGAGGCCTTTGAGGAGGACCCTGCCCTGGTCTGGCTCTTCTACGCCTGGAGGCGGCACATGTGTCTCAAGGCGCAGCCCAACGAGGGCCATCGAGCGCTTGCCGAGTTGGCAAAGAAGAAGGAGGATTTCATCTGCCTGACGCAGAACGTTGACGGTGAGTGCGCTTTATCCCCGCCAAACAAGACCAGACACTGACAAATTTTGCCCAGGCCTGTCAATCCGAGCTGGCCACCCCCAAGATCGGCTACGTCTGCTCCACGGGAGCATTTTGGATCTCAAGTGCTTTGACGGATGCGGCTACGTCGAGAAGGACAACCTCTCTGACCCCCTCTGTCCCGCTCTAGAGGCCGCGTCCGCGGTGGCCACGGCGCCGGACAACACCGGCAAGTTGCCCCTGCTGGACCCCGAGGTGCCGGTGCCCAGGATCGGCGTCGAGGACCTGCCCCACTGCCCAAACTGCAAGACGGGCCTCCTCCGCCCTGGCGTCGTCTGGTTCGGCGAGATGCTGGACAACAAGATGCTGAATGACACGGACGACTGGATCGACTCGGCCCCGGTCGACGTCATGCTGGTGGTGGGCACCGCGGCTGTGGTCTACCCCGCTGCTGGCTATACGCAGAAGGCGAAGAAGAAGGGTGCTGTCGTGGCGGTTATCAACCCTGACAAGGGCTCTTCTGCGGGACTGGGGCCCAAGGATTTCTTTTTCCAGGGAGATGCTGCTGAGTTCCTTCCTAAGCTGTTCGCTAAGGTTATCTGAGGTCTTGACATGTATATCAATTATATAGCTGAAGGGCACCGGGCAAGTTGAGAACATGCACGGTTTGTGGGAGGGGAAAATTAAAATTATCATTGCCTGGTTATCTAAACGGGTATCATCGTCTATTTGTTTTGTCTTCCTTCGTTTCACAGATTAACAGCAACCTTGACCCCCACCTCGGTCGACTCGCCCAGCTCCTTGATGAGCTCCGACGCCCGCTCCGCGGCCACCATGACGCCGAACTGCGGGTTGACCGTCAGCGGGGCGAGGATGCTCGCGTCGACGACGTGCATGTTCTCCGTGCCGACCACCCTCGTCTGCGCGTCCACGCACTTGCCGATGCGGCAGCTCGAGCTCCAGTGGTTCACCATGCCCCTCGCGTAGTCGGACGAGGTCGTGATGTAGGTCTTGATCTCCTCCTTGGTGGCCGTCTTGGCGATGTTGAGCGGCTCAAGCCCGGAGTCGCTCTTGTCCAGCGCCGCCAACAGGTCCGCGATGAACTGGGCGATGTCGTCGGCGTCGCGGCCCGCCGGGTCGCTGTAGAAGTTGCCGTCGCCGCCGGCGGGGATGAACTTGCCCGTCTTGGGGTCCTGGGTGAGGACGACCTTGCCGGTGGACAGGAGGCCCGACGTGCCGTAGATGTTGAGCGTGATGGTGCTGTCGTTTGTGAAGTCCGAGTATCCGGCCGTGCCGATCGTGCCTTGCAAGCCTGTCGGCGCGGTGCCATCGGTGTGGTTGATGTAGGTCCAGAAGGCGGAGGTCTGGCCTGCGTAAGAGTATGGTCCGGAGCGGTTGTTCAGGTACGTGACGCGGTCAGCCTCGACGGGGGAATCGTACGAGTACGTGTACGAGTCGATGGTGGGTGCGGTCAATTCGATAAAGGTATTTGGGTTGTCGAAGAGGCCGGCACCGACGTCACTGTTGTTCAGCCAGGATGAAGGGGTCATTGCTGGGTCGAGGGCGCCTGCTTCGGAGAGGGTCGTGAGGACATCTGCCGGTCCGATTCCTGACTGCATCAAGAGGGCAGGGCTGAAGACAGCGCCGCCGCTGAAGACAACGCGGCCGTTGGAGCTCAGGTTGATGGTGGTTTCGACACCGTCCACGATGGCCGAGACCCCTGTTGCCTTGGACCCCGTGCGAATTGCTCGGGAGACCGTGACATTGCTCTGCAGCGAGAAGTTGGGCCGCTGCAGGGCTGACTGCAGGTACGTGGTGACGGGGCCGCCTCGCTGGCCGTTGCTGTAGTCGTAGGAAGTGTGCCCAAAGACGGCCTGCTTCTGGTCTGGCACGTCGTTGAAGACGACCTCGGAGTAACCTGCTCCGTCGACAAGCCATTTTCTGGCTGCCTCGTAGCCCGACTGCACATTGGCTGGAGACGTGACCTCGACCGAGGGCTGTCTCTCGTACAGCCTCCTTGTGGCAGCAGCGACGTCAGAGCTCTTCCAACCGTCCGGGTGGAAGTTGTCCCAGTCAGATGCTGGAGGCTGGAAGTATAGGCCGGCGTTGATGGCGCTTGAGCCGCCAATCGTGCAACCGCCATAAGCGGCAACTCTGTCACCGCATGTGAGAGTCTCAGATCCTGCGAAGATGGTGTTGTCTGTGAAGAGTCATGATGTCAGTCGCGAGCCTCAAATTTTGGGGTTTTTTCCAATGTGAAAATTCCAGGTGCCTGTCTTTTGACTTACACAAGCCTGGGACGTCAACACGGCTCAAGTTTGTTCCCTCCAACCAAGCAGGTCTCTCTGTGCCACCCGTGATGCCGTAAGACGGGCCTCCTTGCTCCAAAAGCAGCGTCTTTGAGCCCGTCTCGCTCAACCTGTCCGCAACAATTATGCCCGCTGGTCCAGCTCCCACGACGATGAAGTCATAAGAGTCGGTCGTCCAGCCCTCTGCCCTCCCAGACACAGGAGCTGCCTCCGCGCATTGCAGCAGCAGCGCTGCCAATGCCGACGCTTTAAGTGACCCCCGCATTGTCTATGGCGATGTTTTGATCAAACTGCTCCTCGAGGGTTTTGCTTTGTTAATTTCGGTGGCGGGTGAGCGAGGTGAGGCCAAGATATCAATGCCACAAACGGGGGCGGACGGCAGGTTTTAAGCTTTGGTTTTAAGTTAAGCTTCAACATGAAGAACGAGTGCACTTCAGCTCTTGTGCGGGTCGCGGCAGATTACTGTGTAGAGACTCGATCGGAACTTTGAAGCCAGAATGTGAAAATAGCACCGTACCTAAGATGAGGTGCGGGTCTTGGCCGAAAGGGGCAGTGGGAATCTCAAAATGATGCTACACGGCATTGCAGCGTCTTACTGGGCCCATGCTTCTTTTTTTCCCTTGTGCTGAAAACCTAAATGCCATGACATAACGAAGCATTCCTCCTTTGTCTGCGCCTCTGTCGTATTCCCGTGAACGCTACCGCATGACTATGCTAGCTTGGTCCTACCCGAATGTGCCGTTGCCTCTATACTTTTCGGAGATCTAGCAGGGCCCGTGAATCTCTTGGCGAGTCGCGTCGTGAGACTAAGTAGCTGCACGTTGAGTCTGTCGGCCTAGTTCCATTGAGAGTCCCACGGAATACGAGCCTGCGAGAAAAAAATCCACTCAGCCGGGAACTCCGATGCCACTTCGACGCCGGTCAGCAACGACGCTGTCGAGCTGAGTTGCCACTATGTGCGCTACGTGCACTTGAAATAGATTTGGCGTGGGACAGACTTGTAGATCTGGGTGTACATCTGCGCAACTTTGGCTTATGAATCTCTAAATTCGGAAACGTCCCGAGGATTTGCGAGCTGACTGCTATGTATCAATCCGAGCGTTTTCTCTGCCGCCGTTGCATCGCAGTGCGCCAACTGCAAAGATCGACCAGAATGGCTCCAAGATCTACAAACGCCTCGTGTCTGAGTAAATCTCAACTCCTGAACCCCATGGCCTTTGCGCCGCCCCTTTCCCCAAAACCCAAACAGCCAGAACCATGTCGTATTCGGCAGTAGACCGCAACCTTGGAAGACAAATAAACAAAAAAAACCAAAAAAGACGAAGAAAACATATGAAGAAACAAAACAGCCCTTTGCACCTCTTCCGAACCGAATCACCTTGTACACATGCATCATAGACCACCACTGTCACTGCTCATGCAGATCGAGCCACTGCAATCCCTCCTTCATACCCGAGCTGGTGGAGTATAGGCCGTAGGCAGCTGCTGAGGCATCCGCTGAGGCATCCCATAATTCACTGTCCCGTGGTTGTTGCCCGGCGAATAATGATTGTCTCTGTAGTACGAAGCCGCCGCACCCTCATAGTCGCCCTGGGGACCAGGCGTCCCGCCGTACGGCCCGCCACTGTTGTGCCATGCCTCGTTGTGATACCGGTACTCATCATCTGATACTGTGCTGCGCTTGGCCCTGCTCTTGGCCTTCTTTCGCCTGTACATGATGATAGATATGATGATAGCGGCGATGAGCAGTACTGCGACTACTACAACGATCGCAATGGCTGCTGGCTTTGAGAGGGTTCCCGACGAGTGACTGGTTTTGTGGGTCTTTATTTTCCTCGGTACTAGTGTCACATATGTTGACGCTGGGTCTACTGGTAATGGTGCCATGTCGGATGGATTCAGTTGCGGTACTTGGACCTTAAAAAAGGATTTGGGATTTCGAAGGAAACGACCTTGGTGTCAGCGATGACTGCGAATGATTTCTTGCTGAAGCATCAGTTGTGTGTGTGTGTGTGTGTGTGTAGGCAAGTCAGAAGATTCCAAAAAAGGAGCAAGGTGCAAGTGCTGCTTGAGGAGGATCATGTCGCTGTTATGTATTCTCTTGATCTTCACAAAGTCCGTTACTGGGCCCGGTGCTGACCTGAAAAACGAAACATACAGCCCTCAATCTGACCAAGTGGTCCGATTGCGAACAAGAATCAACCCGCATGCTGGCATTTCTCGAGATCTTTCATGTTGAAGCGGGTCGATAAAACAAGCCCGGCCGCGGTCGAAACTAGCATCAGATGTCGATCAAAACCGTTTCATGGGTTGTGATCCTGATTGGCTGACTGGGGTGGGCGAAGGGTCTGCGGCGCAGCCCCCAACATTCAGCGGAAGGAATGATTGGGTTTTGGCATCGCGTTCCTGAAGCGGGTCGAATTTGTGGCCGACTTAAACCACGAGTTGGTGACTTGCAACACCAACAAGCTTGTGTGAACATGGGCCGATTTTGGGGCCGGGAGACAGATGTGGACTGCCATACGGTATTGAACAACACCAACCTCTCCTTCGAATGCCCACAACATGGTCTGTGGCCTGGCGCGGGAGTAGATCATTGGAAAACTTAAATAGAAACATAATGGCCATCTCTATCGAGAGGCCAGAGGGTCAACGGGTCCAAGGGCGAGGCGGGCGTCGCGATGACCCACCGGGTGACAGCATTGTCGGGTAGGGCCGAGATGTTTGAAGACTGATCCTAAGAACTTTATAATTCTGAAGATGAGGTACAGGTGGCTGAGTGCATATATTTGAGATTGTCCCGACACACAAGGCGCCCATATTTTACAAGGGATCCTCGTCGCGCTGCTTGGTGGGTATAACGTCGTCCTGCGAGCTCCCCTTCTTAAAGTTCTGGTGTGCAATGGTCTCCAGCGACAAGCCTTTAGTCTCCTTCAGGAAGAAGAAGGCAACAATAGCAATAACAACATCGAATATCCCCCACAAGAGAAAGGTACCCCAGCCCATATTCGTCATCATGTACGGGGTGGTCAGGGAAAAGACAAAATTAAACAGCCATTGTGAGCCAACGCCGACGGCCACGCCTGGCTCACGAATCCGAGCAGGGAAGATCTCAGCCACATAGGGCCACGGCACCGGGCCCCAGCTGAAGTTGTATGCGATGACGAACAGGTAGATCAGCGCAACGGTGGCAATGCCCGAGCTGGTGACATTGCCCTCATCGGGTGGGGGGATCGCCTTGACGACGGCCGCAGTGGTGATCTGGCACGCTGCCATGAAGGCAGCTCCTGCGATCAGCACGTTGCGCCGACCAACCCGCTCCGAGACGAACAGGACAAATATGCCACAGGCAACGACCTTGATGGCACCAAAGATGGCGGTAAGCAGCAGGTCCTTGTTGCCTGACCCGACGAGGAGCTTGAAGTACTGCGGCCCAAAGTACGCAAAGGCCGTGGCGCCGGTGGCTTGCTGCGCTGCGAAGATGGCGAATGCCGTGGAGACACGCTTGAAGTTGTCGCCCTGAAGGAGCTCCCTGGGCCGGAAGCCCTCGGTGGCGCGGGCTTCCATCTCAACCCCGAGCCTGATGTCCTCCATCTCGTCGGCCACGGCTTGTGAGTCGTCCGCCCGGATCCACTTGAGGCTCTCGAGGGCCTCGTCGTGGCGGCCCTTCTTGGTCAGCCATCTCGTGCTCTCCTTGAGGGTCAACATGCCGAGGCCGAGAAGGGCGCCGGGGACCAGCTGCAGGCCGATTGGGATCTGCCACTGGCGCGAGTTGCTCGGGCCCAGGGCAACGCCGTAGTCGACCCAGTAAGAGACGAAAATGCCGAATGTGAAGAACCACTGGAAGAAGCTCCCGATCTGGCCCCTGATCTCCTTTGGTGTCATCTCGGAACTAAACATGGGCACGACCACGGTCGCCGTGCCCAAGCCCAAGCCGGCGATGACCCTCGCGACATAAAAGGCCGCCAGCGAGTGCGTATCGATGGTCTGAATGAGCGCCCCGACGCAGAAGACGAGGCTGGAGATCATCAGCGCCTTCTTGCGCCCGAGATAGTCCGTCAGGGGCCACGCGAGGAAGCACGCGACGAAGGCCCCGAGCTGTTGGAGCCCGACGGACAGCGAGTTGGTCCGCGTTGCCCCTGCTTTGGCGTAGCCATAGTCGTCCTGGAACGATGCGAGGGTCAGCACGCCGCCGACTATGCCCGAGTCGTATCCGAAGAGGAAGCCCCCTATGCAGACAACTCCTCCAAGGTAGTAGGCGCGGATGGTGCCGAGACGGGTGCCCTGCATCGTCGAGATGGGACGAGAGTTGTCTTGTGGGACGATTAAAGACGCTGGTGAAGAATCTAACCAGTTTTAGACCAGGGTGGCACTCGCAGAGAGCAGGCCTAGTTCAACCTATAATCAAGAATATTAGAAGATGGACTTGGCTAGGAATGTCTCTGGTCAGGTTGAACAGCGGCATAAGAAGTCTATGGGCTGGATCTTCCTCTGCCAAAGTTCTGTTCAAAACCTTTTCTACATCGGGCACCTATCCTCGGTCATGTGGGAGCTGACACATTCCTGAAAACCTGCAGTATGACTCTCCTCCCTCTCGAGTCCCTGTCATATCTCCAAAATGCTACATCGAGCCTGCCATTCGCTGGCACATGCAGCCTCTTGAACTCTGGTGTCCGCCACGAATTGGCTGTTCTGACATGCATGAGCGACACTGTGAATTTCCCTCCTTGGTGAGTCCTGTTCAACATGAGAGACTTCGGGAGCCGTCGTGATTGATCCTGGCAATCTTGTCATTTCCAACCAGTCAGATAGAAATGCAGGCGGTTCGAATCCCAGCGCCCTGCGCAGAGCGAAGAGCCAAATCTGCAATGTGACCGACTTCCAGGGATCGGCTGGATGTCGGCCTCTCAATATGCCACACACGCGTCTGCATTTGATGAAGGGAGGGAACTGATGCGGGGTCCTCCACGTCTTGGGGAATATCAGAGCGCAGGAGCTGCAGGACGGAAGACACCAGTTGCTGTGCGGGAGCGAATCATGGCAAGTATGGCCCAACTTCCCCTCTTAATGGCCGATCAGCTGGGACTTGTTTGCCATGGATCATTCTCATGAATGATTGATCAGACCTTGCAGACGTAAATGTGTGACAAGTCATACCACGCAACGAGGCAATATGTGGGGGTTGTGCTGGTTCCAAATGTAAATACTACGGGGAGACGAATAGCTATTCAATGCTGTTTACGATCTTCCACTATTCCAGCTAACATTGAAGTTCGCTTTTCCATTGTTGAAGAAGCGTGGTGGTCGAGCCCAGCAAATGTAGTCACCACACCCCTTCAATCTCAAGTATATATCCCATTACTTCCTGGCCTTGTGCACATGTGATCATCGCGTGAGTTCGTTCAAGACTCTAATCAAAAAACCCACCATGGCTCCCGGCAAGCGCCCCAACTTCCTCGTCATCGTCGCCGACGACCTGGGCTTCAGCGACATTGCCCCGTTCGGCGGCGAGATCAACACCCCCCACCTCGACAAGCTCGCGGCGAGCGGCCTCCGCTTCACAGACTTCCACGCGGCGGCGGCGTGCTCCCCGTCCCGCGCCATGATCCTCACAGGGACCGACCACCACATCGCCGGGCTCGGCAACCTCATCGAGTGGACCAACATCAGCGGGCAGAACGACCCCAGCGGTGGCATGTCCACGGCGCCGCAGCGGGGGATGCCGGGCTACGAGGGCTACCTCAACGAGCGCGTCGCAGCACTTCCGGAGGTCCTGCGCGATGCCGGCTATCTCACCCTCATGTCGGGCAAGTGGCACCTCGGCCTCACCCCGGAGCGGTCCCCACGAGCCCGCGGCTTTGAGAGGTCCTTTGCCCACCTGCCGGCATGCAGCAATCACTACGGCTACGAGCCGCAGCTGCAGGGCGCCGACCAGATCCCCGAGTTCATGACCATGAGCTACATCGCGCTGCACAGCGAGGACGGCGAGTATGTCAAGCAGCTGCCTGAGGGCTGGTATTCCAGCGACGGGTACGGCGACAAGATGCTGTCATACCTCAAGCAGTGGAAGCAGGACGAAGGCGAGGCCGGCAAGGCGGAGGAGGACAGGAGGCCCTTCTTTGGTTACCTCCCGTTCACTGCGCCGCACTGGCCCTTGCAGGCGCCACAAGAGTATATCAAGAAGTACAGGGGCGTGTACGATGACGGTCCGGACGCACTCAGGCAGAAGCGCCTGCAGCGGCTCAAGGAGCTGGGCATGGTGGACCAGAACGTCGAGGCGCACCCGGTCGTGGCCGACGAGGTAAAGGAGTGGGCCGACATGAGCGACGAGGAGAGGGCCAACAGCTGCCGCGCGATGGAGGTGTTCGCAGGCATGGTCGAGTGCATAGATGCCAACGTCGGCAAGGTCGTCGACTACCTCGAGTCCGTGGGCGAGCTCGATGACACGTTTGTGTGTTTCCTATCCGACAACGGCGCAGAAGGGGCCGCATACGAGGCATACCCCATAGTCCAGGGGAGCATGATACAGCACCTCAAGAAGTACTACAACAACCACATCGACAATCTCGGCAACGGTGACTCCTTCATCTGGTACGGCCCGCGCTGGGCCCAGGCTGCAACCGCCCCATCGAGATTATACAAGGCATACACCACGGAAGGGGGCGTGCGCGTGCCATTCATGATGAAGGTGCCGAAACAGTGGGAGGGAAGCTTAGAGAAGGGTGGAACCACGCACCAGTTCAGTACGGTAATGGATCTCGCACCGACAATTTTAGACATGGCTGGAGTCAAACATCCGGCGCCTACATATCAAGGCAGGGAGGTCGTCAGCATGCGGGGGAAGAGTATGATGCCTTACCTTCGGAGCGAGGCCGGGAGAATCCACGAGAAGGATTTCGTGAATGGGTGGGAGACGTGCGGGCGGGCAGCCGTGCGCAAGGGGGACTGGAAGATCGTGTTCATCCCGAAGCCCAAAGGTCCGGAGAAATGGCAGCTGTACAACCTGGTCAAGGACCCCGGTGAGATCCATGATCTAGCTGATCAAGAGCCGCAGAGATTAAAAGATCTCCTCAAGCTGTGGGATGAGTATGTGCTGGAGACAGGCGTGGTGCCGCTGTCAAAGGACCTGGGCAACTGGATGGCGGCAATGGAGGAGCAGATGCCTGAGAATGCATGGATTGAGTATGAGTATTGGAAGGAAGGGGCTAGGGACGATCCAGCCAAGTTTACCAAAAACATCCCAAGATTTGTGAGACAGGTCAAAGCCAAATAGAGAGACGCGTAGGCAAGACATAGATAGATATCTTCCAATGAGCCTAACACCTGTCACGTTCACCCATCATGCAGTCCCTCATCCCGTGCAGCGCCACTGAACACGGGGGCAAAGAAGTCATGTGTGTACGACCAAGATTGTGGTCGTACCCGAGTTGTCTGTCATCAGGCTTCAGCCTCGCTCCGTTGGCCGCCGTTCAAGGACACATCTTGAGCGATGGCTTCCCCAGGCGGCGCGGCATCCGTAGTTGAATGATATGACGCGGTCTGCTGAGGACAGATATCCTGTGACTTTTCATGGGGCGCCGTCATTGCTAAGTGTGATGTTAGAAGACCGTCGTCCTTTCTTAAAGCTTTCCCCTTAGTCCCCCGGCTGCCACAGTCGAACTTTCCCAAGTCAAACATCGACTGGCATCCTTCGGAATGCGCCAAATCCAGCGAGTTGTTGGTCCCAAAACAGGATGTTACGGCTACATGATGCCGGCATATCAAGAGACAATGCTGCATTTACCTGTCGACGCAGAGCCCAGATGAAAGGGTGGCTTGGCTTCTAGTCCGACTTGAAGTTCATGCTGTAGCCTCCGGTCTTTGGGTCCTGTACCATCTGGAATTGGTCCGTGGACAGCCCAAATGGCTTCAATATTCCGTTGCCGAGCTAATTACGAGGCAAGGTCAATCATAAAAAATACTGTCGCTGATGAGTAGAAAGAATGTGAACCTAAGTCGCACTCACGTCTTTCAGCTTGCCCCACATCTCGGCCGTCTCCGTCTCCTTGGCCTCGTTGACGCGCGCGGGCAGCACCTTCAGCTGCTGCTGCACAAGCTTTCTGTCACCGGGGCTGATGTTGTCCATCTTGGCTAGGAGCTTGTAGTCCTCCTCCGCGCCGGCGAGGTTCGTCCATCCGCCCTCCTCACTCCGAGCGCGGGCTCGCCTGATCAGGGCCTTGTATCGTATCCGCTTGATGTCCTCCCTCTTCTTATCCCGCGCCGCTTGGGCTGGGTCCTCCTTCTCGTGTGCTGGGATTGCGGGACCGGCATTCTCCGCACCGGCGCTGATGATTTCATCTTCGATCTCCTCTTCCTCTTTCGCCTTCTCGTCGGCTGCAGCCTTCTCCTCCTCTGCAAGCTGGCACTCGAGCTTGCCCAGCTTTTCGAGGGCAGCCGTGGCGGCAGTGTTGGCGTTCTTCCACTCTTGCAGTTTGAGATAGCAGGCGGAGACGTTGGACTTGAGGACGGCCAGCTCGAAGTCGAGGTAGTTGGGGCAGACCGCGACAGCCTCGTCGTACTTGGAGATGGCGGCGTCGTACTTGCCTGAGGTGAAGAGAGTATTTGCTTCGGTCTTGTGTGTGTTGGACTCGCCTAAAAGCTCCTGTGAGGGATCCTGTCGTCAGGAAAACCGCTTCAAGTGCAAGAAGTGCAGGTGGAGAGGTCTCAAAATCAACAGCTGTACTCACTGCCTCTTCCTCGGGTGAGAACCTCACAGGTTCGGCCTCCTCAGGAGCAGCGTCCCTTTTTGCATCGTCCTCGGCGTCTGGCTTCTTGATGTACTCGGCAGGATCTGCCGCAGAAGTTTTGCCAGACATCTTGATAGACCTCCTCCCCCTAGCAGAGAAGACAAATCTGCATACAGAAAAGCAATAAAAGCGAGGAAGGCTAGACGTGGTTGTTTACGGTCAAATCAAAAAAGGTGCATGGGCAAGGAACTATGACGATATGCGTCCTTCCGCTAGGACCCCACAGGCCGGGATCCCTGTCCCGGCCCCACCAGTTTGAGCTTGGGACCCTTGAGCTTCCAATGCCCCTCCACACTCGACCAAATATACTAAGGTGACAGATGAATGCGCTACGATGATTCACAGTAGTATCGCGTAGTTCTCTTTCCTGCGACGACACTACACACCCCGCGACGCACCAAGGAGATCACGTACAGAATCCTCGAAGTCACTCAATTCTAAAAACATACCCCTCTTCTTCCAGTCGCACTCTCTGTGAACCCCCAGGATGACCCCTAGAACAGAGTCAGTACCTACCTGCTCCCGCCATTTTGTGTGCTCTCGTAGACTGACAGATTGACCGTGGTCCAGCTTCCCGCCCATACGGGCCTGCCTTTTCGACATGGACGGACTGCTTCTCGACACCGAAGACATCTACACCGACTGCATCAACATCCTCCTCTCCAAATACGGCCGACCTCCGCTGCCATGGTCCATAAAGGCGAAGCTTCAGGGTCGCCCCGGCCCCCAGGCCAACGAGCTCTTCCACGACTGGGCCAAGCTCCCCATCTCCAACGATGAGTACATGGCCGAGTACTCAGCCCTGCAGCGCGAGCACTTCCCCAGCGCCAAGGCCCTGCCCGGCGTGGAGAAGCTCCTCCAGGACCTGGGCCGGACGAGGTACTGGGACGTCACCGGCGATGGCGCACATGGAGAGAAGAACAACGGCGCAAAGAGAGTTCACATAGCCCTGGCGACGTCGAGCCACAGCGGGAACTTTGCCCTCAAGACCGCGCACCTCACAGACCTCTTCTCCGTCTTCCAGTCACCGCACCGCGTCCTGGGCGACGACAAGAGGATACAGCCGGGGCGGGGCAAACCCCTGCCAGACATCTACCTGCTTGCGCTGCAGACCGTCAACTCGACCCTGCCGCCAGGCGAGGCGCCCATCAAGCCGGAGGAGTGCCTGGTATTCGAGGACAGCGTGCCCGGCGTCGAGGCGGGCCGCAGGGCCGGGATGCGAGTCGTCTGGTGTCCACACCCGGGGCTCAAGGAGCAGTACGCCGGGCGGGAGGCTGAGGTGCTGGCTGGGAGGACGGGCGAGGCCGGCGTCGGTGTTGATGAGCACCAGCTCGGGGAGATCGACGACGGGTGGGCTCAGTACCTCGAGAGCCTGGTCGACTTCCCTTACAGTTCCTACGGTATTGTCGTCCCGCCAAAAGACGTCGAGTCAGACCCCAGGATGAAGGATACGGCGGAGACGGAGACAGTGGCTGTTCAGGATGGACCATAGGGTTGGGCGTGCATCGTGTTTGATCAAGGGAGTATGCGAAAGACGTCAATAGATCATCTTTGGTGAGTATATTTGCTTCTGATGTACTGACAACGTCAAATCTGATGTATATGACTTGTTCTTGGATACTGAGAACTTCACGGTGGAGAGAGCCTTAGAACTGATATACACCTAGACAGGCAGTGCAGATACAGTTTGTGCAACTTTAATGCCTAGTTGCAGCTGTGCTCTTGTCTTTTTCCTGTCTCACTGCAAATCCGGCTACCTCTAATGCGCCTCTCTCTTGCGCGGTGCGACAGGGCGGTGTGGTCAAGAACTCGCCACAATGGCAAAAACTAAGTCAGTATCTGGCACTCAAGAGCAGTCGGCAAAGCGTGGCAAGCCTTTGATGACCAGGACATAGATACTGAATCCACGACACACGGGTTGTTCTCCTCAAGCCCACGAAATGACACGAACCAGAGTTTCTCGCCGATTTCGTATATGCACCCGGGACAAGTTGCCTCTATGCTTTGTCACTGTACTACCTGCTGATAATAATGGGTATCATGCACAAACTTGCCTGTCCCTCTCACCAGTGAGGGGGCCGCACTTTGACCCGCTTCCCTTGAACCAAAATGAAAAGCCGTCACAATACGCTTGTTCACGCCTTACCATGCAAGTTCGGCCCCCGAATTCCAGAAAAAACGCCAGATTTATTATATGTGAAAGACCCAACCAAAAGCCCTTGCTTGCTCATGGCCCCAGGTCAGACTTGCGCACAATCATATTGTGACCAAAACACCCTTCTTCTTGACACCTCGCCCACACCAAGGTATACCACATGGATGGTGGAAAAAGCGTCTCTTCCTAATAAGGCCAGACGCCCCCTCCGCCCGACCCAAACGAGTGGTGCGAGCCGCTACCTTTCTCAGGTGGCTTGTACCATTCGCGATATGGGTGGTTCGGCTGGTTGAAATCTGCCTGCGCCAGCAAGGGGTTGACCATCGGCCGCGGCGGAGGCGTGGGAGCGTTCGCCGCCGTGCTTGACACCGAGTTCGAGGCGGGCGTGTGCGCCGTGCCGGCCGGGCTGGGGTGGTTGCTGCTCGCGATGCTGCTGTGCCTCGCGCCGCTCCCACCCGCACCTGCTGCCACGTTGGTGGAGCCTGCTGAGAACATCGAGTACGACGGTAGGACGGGCGGCGTCGGGTTGCTGGTGAGAGATGCATGCCGGTGTCGCTCTGCTGCCGCCGCGACCGCCGCGGGGGGCATGACCGGTGGGAGTGGCGGCTGTGGCGGCTGTGGCGGCTGTGATGAGCGCCGCGCGTCCTCCTGTTGCTGCTGCATTGGAGACTGCGCCAGCGGATCGCGCGGCCCAAAGAGCTGGCTGATCACCGCGGCCGCGCCCAGCGTTCCTCCCTGTGCGGCAGGGGCAATAGGAGCGGGGGCGTTGTGTGGTGGTAGGGACGGGCCTGTCGAAGTCGCCGTGCTGGGCGGCACATCTGGTGGATCCCAGCCCCATGCCCTCCTCAGCTCTCCAATGATTCCCTTGAGGTTCCACCCAGTTATGCGATAGACCCGATTGACCATCGCCAGGACCTCGTTTTTTTCCCTGGGGTCCCTCAGCACGGCTCCCGCGATCGCTAGCGACCGGATTGCAACAGATGAGACACCAGCGTCCTTGGTGTGCGCAATGATGCCGCAGACTTGGTGCGCGTGATGAAGCTGCTGGATTCGCGACTCCTCGTCATCATGGTGTGGGGGCTTTAAGGGATTGATTTGGGCGAGCAGACACATAGCAGTATGGTAGAAAAGACGGCCTACGACGGCGACACGTTTGATGAGCCTGTTGCTCGGGGTCAGTCTGAGTTGGAGCTCTGATCGGCAGCTACTACTTTGTGCTTCTGGTGAGGGGGCTCGACGAGATTGAATAACGTACCAAACATTTGGAAATGCCGATTTCGTCGAGGCCGCAAAGAGATATCCATACGGCCTCAACGACCTTGGACAATTGGCATTCCATGTATCGCACCAATGCTTCAACTGCTGCCATTCCTGGAACCGGCTCTGCAGCTTGACCTGTTCATCATGCGGGTTCGGCTCCTGGAATTGTGGTATGCTCGCCCTGAAGTTGGCCACCTTGGCCACGATGTATAGTATCCTGTGAACCCAGATCTCTTCGTTGCCAACTCCAGCAATGCTGCTCAGAAGTAAAGGTAACTCCTCGGCCGCTGTTCCGGTCGTGTGATGCCCAGTTTCGCTCGCAATCGATGCTTTGCCATCGCGGCCTGGTGAGTCGGTGGTCATATCCATCAACTCGTTTGGATCAACACCCCAGTGATCTGGATCCCATTCTATTGCCCAATTGAACGCCAGGCAGCTCAGAATTTCCATTCCAACATTGAGCCAAAAACAAGCTGCCCCAATTCCCGTGCTTTTAGCGTTCCACTTGCACTCGCGGATTAAAGCTCTTGCGCCAGCAATGTGATTCATTCTGGCGGCTGGCCTCTCACTCATGATTTCGTACACGTTCAGTACCACCGCAGTGGTAGCACACTCCTCCGTGTCACGCTCAGGGTTCTGTAGACTTCTGAGTAGCTGTGTCGTCGCCGTGTCGTAGTAATATAGCGCCTTGTCGTCCTTGTAGCTGCCACCGTTAACCAAAGTCAGGTGTTTGACACCGCATGCGAAAAAGGCATTGAGCAGCATCGGCGATTTCAACGCAAGGTATGGAATAATGCGGCCGAAGTGCTTTTGGTTGTCCAAACTATCCATCCACACCGCCACGTCCTCAATAAAGACCTGCATATAATGGATTTCCTCTGGGGTGTTCAAGTAGTCCCGTTCTCCGGTCTTCTCGGATTGTGGTGTCATGAGTCCGTCATGAGGGTCAGGGGCACCAGATCCCGTGGCGTGTCGGTAAGATCCCGAAGAGGAGGCAGCGACACCCTGAGGGACGAGAGACGACGCTACGCTGGAGCCGTCACCCGATCTATATCCGTAACCCGTTTGATAAGCCTCCTCTCGCATGCCGTACGGATCGTGCAGCGGGCCCACGCTGAACGACGGTGCTCTGCCACCACCACCTGAATGGGATGACCCAGGCGTTGGTCCAGAGCTCAAGGCAAGGAACGCGTCGCTGCTCTTTCGTGAATGCGTGTGAGCGAGTTGGTCTTCGTAGCTCGAGAAAGGCTGCTCGTGCGTGGAGCGAGACAATGCCCCAGGGTAGTACACTGTATGGGCGGAGGTGAACGGGGCAGCTCGATTGGCTTCCATGACACGGCTAGAGCCTAGGTCGACGGAAGCCCCTGGACGTGGAGCTCGAGGCCCTGCTCCCGGTGTCGCCCTCGACGGCGAGACTGGTCGTGAAGTCAGTTTGGCGTATTTCGCTGCGCCCCCAACATACTCGGAAGCAATTTGTCGAGATTCATCTTGGAATTTAACTGCAGCATACCCATTAGCACTATTTTTGAGGCGGGGACTCCAAGCCACGCTCAAGGCTCTCGATGCACTCTCGGTCCAGCCTACCTTTCCAATCTACCGGTGGTAGCAAGACTGGCGGCTGCTCCACTTTGAGGTCTATAAAATTAAGCCGCACTCCACGCTCGCATTTCCGGTTGCTTTTCTGGCAATTCAGACAGGTTGGCAAGGCTTCGTCGCATTTGAGGTGTCGATTCCGGCACGTCAGGCATCCGGTTCGCACACGCTTCGGCTTAGCCACCAATGGCGACGCTGATGGTGGCACCAGTTCCCTGCCCTCGCTCTCCCCTCGATTTATGGCCTTCCCGCGTCCCGTTGAAGTCTCCGTTTCCCTGGAGAAGGATGGAGGAGAAGGCCCGTCTATCGCATGCGCATTCCTGGGGCTAGCGGTCGCCGAATGGCTGGCCGTCTGACTTGGTCGCCGTGAAATGCCTGCATCGGATATCCTTTGGCGCTTGGCGGCTGGAATTTCGAAATGACCATGTGGTGCTGGACTCGTGGTGTAATTCCCTCCACCGCTGCTGGCACTCGTGGTGTATGTTGGTGAGGCATTGTCAATTCCGTACGGAGAGTAAGGATTCGGTTGAGGACCGGGCAGGTGGTGGTGAGCTGAATATGGCGATGGAGGGATCGAGGGATGGTGTTGGCCACGAGAACGGGACTGATGCCGCTGACGCGCGGCCACCACTGTGCCTCCGTCAGGGCCGTAGCCCGACGAGACAGCACCAGGAGGTGCCCCGTAAGCCGCCACGGCTACTGATATCCCGGATTGAGAGGGAATAGGGCTGCGGCGCAAGGGCCGTGCCGTTCCGCACCGGCCTGGAGTGGAGCGGTGGCGCGAGGAGGTCGGGTTGGAAATGAAAATATGAGAAGACCGGGCAGGTAAGATTTCGAGCACTGGCAAGATTCGCAAAGCAAGCCAGAGAAATGGCCGACGTGGTACAAGCAGGTGTCAGTGGTCGCAAGTGAGGGGGAAGATGAGGTCGATATGCCTGTGTTGTTGAGTCGGAGAGCATGGGTAGTGAGGCGACCCTCGGGATGCTGATTGCCCAAGAATCTGCAGGAAGTCCGCGATTCGGTCGGTTAGGACCGGGGCCTGACAGTACCCGCGTTGGTGTTGTTGAAGCTAGTGTATTGTTGGAGCGGAAAGTCCGATATTTGAGTATGCAAAATGCTGTGATTGGGGTTCTGAGCCGCAGTGTTCGCGACCGGGCGATAGGTATCAACCTGCCGAAGACTTTGGTGACCTTGGAGTATGATATAGGGCCGGGAGGTTGCAAGACCTTAAGCAAGAACGCACCGTGGGTGCGCCCCATGTGACCAAGGCTTTTTTTCCCACCGCAGCGTATCGAATTGCGTACAGGAACGAGAGATTGTGACGGCTTGTGGCGTCTGCGACTGCTTTCCTCCCAGTCCTGGTTTGGGCTGGGCGGAAAGTCGATGGGAGAATCACTTTCGTGAGCCTCCGGGCTAACCGTCGACGTCTACTGAGCGTCCATGGCGAGGAAGAAGATGCTTTGATAACACGTGGTGCCCCTGACCATTCGGTACGGTCTAGATGCCTGGCGATATCCAGATTCGATCTTGAGGTGATATGGGCTGTGGCCCAGCTGAGAGTCTGTCGCACACGGTTCGCGCAATTTGAAATGCTCACTCAGTTTGAGAGACAGTTGGGCGTTCGAGGTGATGCTGGAGCATCAGTCCTGCACGGTGGTACAGACTGTGTCCCGGGAAATGAGGAGCTCTGCTTGGGACGACAGTCACCGAAAGAGCTTCAGAGACACAGCAAAGGCTTGATCGTTGTCCTCGAAGTCGAGACTTTGGGAAAATCTAGGCCTCGGGATTTCTTCCCGAGGGATGGAGGTCGCTTGAGCGGCAGTAGCTCTGAATTTAGACCAGTCAAGAGCCAACCAGCACAGGCCCTTTCCAGGAGCTCTCCCTGCTGGGGGCTTAGTGTCCGCCGCTCGGGGGTGGGGTCGCATACGTTTCTCTGGAGAACAGGGTCCCGGGGTCGTATCCTCTGGTAGGACAGTGAGCACTCTGGACCCCCGTAGTCGTGAAGATCAATCCCCAGCTTGTGAGCTCCAGAAATCAGCCCCGACTGACAAAGCCAAGGGTGGCACCTATCTACCGCAGCATCTGTGAGCCAGGAGAAAGAGACTTGCGACCCCCAGTGGACCCTCGTCGGCTCTCGAAGCAACACCTTGCTTGTCAAGTCTCTCATGTGAGAAGGCGCTTGCGGCCCTGCCGTGTAGCTAGCGAGACACGCGGAGGCGGTGCGGCGGTGTGGGTGTTGCGCGCTTGGGCTGCCCAGCTTGGTCTTGCAGCATTCGCGGGACTGATCACACACCTGCCATGACCATGCACAGTTCTGCAGGCGCAGAGGCCAGAAGACTCGGTTGCTGCGACCTAAAGTCTTGTTTTGGCATGTCCGTGCAAGGAACTTTGCCCGTTTACAAGTGCGGAACGGCGTGGACGAAACATTCTTCGCAATGTTGTCAATGTTTGATCGTCCACTCCCAACCAGCCAGTCAGTAGGGATATTTGTGGGCCCACGAGGGCGAATTTCGTGTCGAGTCCCGGAGAAGTAAAGATGCACGCATTACGACACCTCGCTGAAGGAAGTCTATGGACCTTGAACACGAGCTCCCAAAGACAATCCGTCACGTGGAGTGGTTTCCAGGTGCAGTGAGCCTCCCTTACGCTCATTCTACTATACATCGCCGCCGGCCGCCCTCACGGCGAAGTAGGGAGTAGGCCAAATCACCTGCAGTGGGCCCTGAAATCGGCAGTAGATCGTCCCGAAAGTGCATAGTGGAGACTGGCCGGAGCCGTCGTGCTGTATCGGCCGATGTTTTGCAGTTGGCCAGATGAGACGGAGGGAAAGCCTTTCCGAGCCACCGTGACACACAGCACAGTCTTGGCGGAGGCCGGCCGGAGTGGGTGGCCTGTTTGGCTTCCAAATAAAAAGAAGACCGAAGCTTCACGACTAACTATATAGCAAGGGAATGCTGCTGCGAGGCACTCGTAAGGAATTCGTGTTAGGTAGGGCCAAAACAACGAGGTGGGCGCAATACCTGCTGTGGTTCGTCCCGCGTGGCTCGCCCATCTCCCTGCACTGTGGTGGGTGGGCAGGCAGGCGCGAGCACAATTAGGCCAAGTCGAAGTCTGGGGGAATGCCACCATCACCTCATGGTGGATGACAGATGCGTACGAGGCGTACTTGCATCTCCCAGTGCAATGCAGAAGGCCGGAGTTATGTTGATGGAGATGTTTTAGTGATCAGTCAGAAGCCTTGGAACGGAGGGCATCCATGGCCGAGCACACTCAATATCGATGAGGATGTGGCTACCAGCCTGTTGGTAAGAAAACCCTGCGCGCCAGCTGCTTTTGTTGCACGCCTCGTTGTTAATAAGGCATGGGAGGAGGCGGTGCGAGGTCACGATGTGTAGGGTTCGAAGCCGTTGGTGGTGGGTGGCCGGCCGCCCTTGCCAGCGGGTGCTGCAACGCATTAATAGAATAAGGTTCCATTCTCCGGCTCGGGCTCGCCCGCTCAGCCCGCTTGTGGAGACCCTGGCTGAGGGCACCCACCCAGTGATGGGATTGCACCTCCCTTGCTGAAGGGCTGGAAAAGCCACCGCCTGATACAAGATAGCCATAGGTGGTTGTATTCTGGCAGCGGGCAGGGGATTAGTGCCGTTTCCCGCCGCAAAATTCCCCGATGTGTTGTGCATTGCCAGGGATCCCAAGGCTGCGGTTCAGACCAGGCATGGCATCGCCTTGTCCAGCCCGATTGGCGCTTGACAGATTATACCATAGCAGTGGTTCTGGAATGGCAGTCGGAACTCTTCTGTCGAAGGCTTGTATGCACGCGCGGGAGAGACGCGCAACTGAAGGAGTTGGCACGCCCTTGCCCCAAGTCCCCCAGACAAGAAGAAAGCTGTGCAGGCGCCACGAGATCATGTAAATTTCAGGCTCGGGCCAACCTGAGGCCAAAGCGACTGGCCAAATGACTGCAGGACTGTGCAGTAGTATACAGATGGAGGCGCAGGGGGCCGTCGAGAAGAAGGAGATGGAGTCGCATGAATGGAGCTGCCAAGCAATGGCACCTCGTTTCACGATGCCGATTTGCAGAGTCGGGCCCGTATTGGCAGCCAGAGGAATGTCGGCAAGTGGGAGGAACCAGTCGTCAGCAGGGAAGAAGCAAAAGTCGAAAGCCACCAAGGATTGGCCGCATGGCTTTCAGGTACGGTTCCACTCAAAACAACAACGTTCATAATACTCTCCCCAGGCGCATTCTTGAGCGTCTGTATGACCTGGTACTGGTTTAGGTAGGCTGGTAGGTAGACCAAAGTGTAAAAGCCAGAGTCGAGTTTGCTCTTGGCAGTTGCCGCCCGATGGAGGTCGACCACCTAAGGTAGATACCGAGGTACTTGGGTACTTGGTTCCTGCCGTGGGAGGGGCGGAAGGGGCGGACCTGGGCCAGTGGGGCTGGAGCATGCCTGTTGGGTTTTTGGAAAGGCAGAGCAGCGTCCGGGTTGGCGCCTCCAGGGCTTGACGCGCCAGCTTCGACTTCAGCAAACAATGGCTTGTTAAGGGTATCCATCCCATCTCGGCCCACCCCCGTTCTACCTCACCAGACATCAACTCAAGTCAGGTTACCTCATCTCACATCTCGCCGCCCCGGTTGTGCCGTGCCCTACTCCAGCTGCGTGGTACACCAAATCTATCTATCGAGAAACCGCATCTGCACCTGCATCTCGCGTCTGCCTCTGCTTCTGCGACCTCCCGAAACATGGCAATCTCCTCCTGATCTCTTGCCAGCAGTCTTTCACCAGCGACGCCATGCCATGCATCCAGTCGCCTAAGTCGAGCTCTTAACCTTAACCAGCCATGTCCAACCAAGATCAAGACCAGGATCCTAGCCTGCCTCCGCAGCCCAAGGCCATCCTACGCGGCCACAAAGCCCAGGTCCATGCTGCAGCCTTCGTCAGGTCTAACCAGCGCCTTCTCACCGGGGATGCCGATGGGTTCGTAGTCGCCTGGGATCTGGCTATCATGAGGCCTAGGGTCGTGTGGCAGGCTCATATGGGCGTCATCCTGGGCATAGCAGGTTGGGCGTCCGACAAGATCATCACCCACGGGAGGGACAACAAGCTCATCGTCTGGAAACTGGACCTGGAAGACGAGTCTGCTCTGAGCTCAACGTTACCTCTGGATCCGGCGGCTGACCTCAGGCCCAAGCCTTGGATGCTGCACCTACTCGAGGTCAACACCATGAACTTCTGCTCATTCGCCTCTTGTCCCACCGCGCCATCCGCGGCACCAGCAGCATCAGCCACACCAGCCCCTTCATCTGAGCAACCAGCAGTCCCAGTCTCAGAGCTGCTACTCGCGGTTCCCAATACGCTGGCCTCGGAGGCTGTCGATATATATAATCTTCCGTCGCAGACACGCATTCACACTGTCAGGCTTGGGAAAGAAAATGGCATGGCCATGGCTCTTGCCCTTGTTTGGCTGAGCGATGTGCTCACACTGGTTGTTGGCTATGAGAACGGGTTGGCGGTTGTCGCACAGCTGGATCCCAGTGGCGATGGCTCCTGGGCCACCATATACCGCAACAGAAGCCACAGCCAACCTGTCCTCTCACTCGACGTCGCACCGAATCGAGAGTATTTCCTGACCACGGGTGCTGACGCCACCATCGCAAAGCATCCTCTCCTTCCACAAGCGCCTCTTAGCCCAGACTCGGCGCGAGACGCGCCTGAGACCGTTTCCCCAGACGTCGGTACCAAGGACATGCCTTCGAAAAGAGGGGAAGACGCAGAATCAGGCACAGAGAAGAAGCAGCCACGCTCCGCCCTCTCCGCAGCGCTCGGCAGCCATAAATCAACCGCCCGCCCCGTGTCTCTCAAGAAGACTGAGATCAAGACTCAGCCTATCAAGGTCATCGATACCAAGCACTCTGGTCAACAGGGCCTCAGAATCAGATCTGATGGGCGTGTCTTTGCCACCGCAGGCTGGGACTCCAAGACACGAATCTACTCGGCCAAGTCAATGCGCGAGGTCGCCGTCCTCAAATGGCATGCGGTTGGTTGTTTCACTGTAGCATTTGCAGACCTTGCCGTTCACGAATCCAGGGACGACGTAGCCACCCAAACCAAGTCAACTGATGAGGATGCTGCTTCCACTACAAAGGTCGCTCCGCGGCTGCTTAAGATGACGGTCAAGGAGAGAAGAGTCAAGCAAGCCACGGATGCACATTGGCTGGCAACTGGGGGCAAAGACGGCAAGGTGAGCTTGTGGGACGTGTTCTGACGCCCTTTAGTTGCCTCTCTTCGGCAAAACACCTGCCCAAGTAGTCATTATTATTTGTTCCGGTTCCAAGAGCACACCCGAACCATCGTCCATTCTAAACCGAGGAAATACTTCCGCCGCGCTCATCTTGTTCCTCCCCGCGACGCTTCGACACCTTTGATCGCGATACAAGGCGACAGTCAAGCATTGAACGATGAAGGTGGCACCTGGAGCACGCGTCTTGTGCTCAGGAATTCCTTCCTGGTTCCCGCACGGCTGTCGGCATTGGCCCTGGGAAGTCGGTAGTGCAGGCTAAGCTTTGCTGCATATGCTAGATTACCCAGATCTGTATAGTGACAACGTTATCTAGGCTTCCTTGGAATAGGCTCATATCCAAAAGCGCAAGCCGCCGATGGGGGTGGTAGTTATGCCTTACACATACGGACCTTCCGCCTCCATTATGCATAAAACTGGACTGAAAACAGCCGAAATGAATTGGCCCTGTCCCTGTCTCAGATAGCATTCAGGGCACCGGTACTGCGGTTATGTCATGTCAACCCCGGACGCTAAGCTCACGGACCTGTCAATACCCCTGAGAAATCCCCCCACAAATGGCTGCAATGACTGGTTGACCTGGTCAAGCTCGAACGCTAATCTATTACAGCCTGCCAGCTCTTTCAGGCTGTATGCTGGATTGTTTCAGACCGGACTTTTTCCCTATGGAGACATCCACAAATCCGAGCCTCATTCGAGGACGGCGGGGTGTCCCTCGTGGATGAGCTCAAGACCACGCTTTGTCCGAACGTGGTTGGGCCCACCCGCGCCCACAGCACTCTGTCCATGACATCCTTGGAGGCATGTTTCCTCCCCGGAGCTTTTTTCGCCCTCATCAATTTGAATCCGTCACCGGCATACGGCATGCCTGCCATATGGAGAAAGAAAGAAGAGGCTTAACGGGGTAGCGGAATGTGACCCAAGCTCATCTGCCGGAGCGTGACTGGAGCTTGTTTCTCCCCCATTTCGTGCCCCCTTTCCAAATTCAACGACTCGCCTTGAAGAACAGGCGCCGGTCTATTCGTGTATAAAGTACTTCTTGCCTCGCCGTTTGCTTTGAAGATCTGCAACTCTCAAACACTACGAAGAAACACATCAGCTTATCCGCTCGCTCCATCCGTTTCTCCGTTCCACTTTCGTTACAATGAAGGCCAACACTATCGTCCTCGCAGCCACCCAGGCTCTGCTCGCCGCCGGCAATCCCGTCCCCGAGATCCAAGAGCGCCAATCTTGCCCTGGTGTCCACGTTTTCGGTGCCCGCGAGACAACCGTGTCCCCGGGATTCGGCTCGTCTGGCACCGTTGTCAACCTGATCACACAAACCTATTCCGGCTCCACTTCCGAGGCCATCAGCTATCCTGCGTGTGGTGGCCAGGCCTCTTGTGGTAGCGTCAGCTACGCAGACTCCGTCAAGCGAGGCGTATCGGCCGTCGTCAGCGCCGTGAACGCTTTCAACCAGAAGTGCCCCAGCACCTCGCTCGTGCTCGTGGGTTACTCCCAGGGAGGTCAGATTTTCGACGACGCACTCTGCGGGTAAGTAGATCCATGTAAACCTTCAATGGTATCAACGAGAAATATACACTTTGCCCGTTGTCTGTCACCACTTGTCTTGGAAGGTGTCAGTCGAAGCGACGTTCTGCGCACATCGGAAGCCCCTCCGTCTCAAATCTGTCTGATACTAATAGCTAACTTCAAATGCCACAGGGGTGGGGATACCGCTGAGGGAATCACCAACACTGCGGTACCACTGTCATCAGCCGCTGTCTCGCAGATTAAGGCTGCTATCTTCATGGGAGACCCACGCTTCGTCGCCGGTCTTTCATACGAGGTTGGCACTTGCAAGGCTGGAGGAGTAAGCAACTTGTTCCATGACCTGTATCTCCCGCTTGCTGACTTTCTTCCGTAGTTCGATGCCCGTCCCTCTGGCTTCTCGTGCCCTAGTGCCGCCAAGATCAAGTCGTACTGCGACGCTGCTGACCCTTACTGCTGCAACGGAAACAATGCCGCCACGCACCAGGGCTATGGAAGTGAATACGGGCAGCAGGCTCTTACTTTCGTCAAGAGCAAGATCCCTGCTTAAACACAACGTTTCCCGGTGCCGGCGTGCGCTTGAAAGCATGGGTAGTAACGACGCATTGGCCTCTTCTGGCTTGGTGGCGCCTTTCTATTGTACATACATGGAATCTACTTGTAACTACGTACCCCCTCAGGACCTTGCTTGCTCTGCTGAAAATACCATGAAGTGGTATTGATTTGTTGGCAAAGTAGGAGCTGTGGTGCTCGCTTGTGACTGTCCACCGACATGCGGTGACGGCGGAGCTATTGATATCTTACAGACACCCAACTGTTGTCTCTCCCAGCCAGTGGCCCTCGCGTAGTCACGAGCCATTCCAGCGCTGTGTGCTTGAACGCAGTGCCAGTATGGCTGCACGCGCAGACATATCTGCCTTGCTCTTAACGCGCCTACCACGTCCATGCTCAATCCTCGTCATCACTCTCCACCGCTGGGACCTCCACTACGCCTTGCCATTCCCATTGAAACGGGTTCGAGGAGTTTGTCTGGTACTCATTGATCACCCCGTCGACCTTGCCGATGGCAAACATCTTCATCGTCTGCGTCACCGCAACGGCCGAAAATCCGTCGTCGACCACGCCTTCCGGGCTGCCGTCCAGCGAGGCCGCCTGCACGGCCCAGTCGCTCCCGCGGTAGACGGAGGACTGCAGCGTGCCGGTGGTCTGGTCGAGCGTCAGGACGATATTGTTCGTCCACCCGTTGGTGCCGAAAGTGATGGAGGCGATCTCCGGTGAGGGGTTGACGGCGAGATTCGCAGTGATCTGTTGGCCTGTTGGGAGTGTCAGTCAGCTCTGGCTTGTTTCGTGGTGTGGTCCAGGAGGGCGCCAAAGACGCGAGTTTTGGGTCTTACCAAAGTTCCCCGTCTCCAACCTGTAGTCTGTCAAGGGGCCCTTCAGTTTCTCGATGAGGTCTCCCCCGTCGGCATAGTACAGGCGCACCGCGTTCAGGTCCGTCCCTGTCGGTCCGGTACCGCCGAAGTCGGTAAAGGCTGAGATCCCGAGCCCCGTCCCTGGCGCGGCGCTCGTGCTGACAACGTCGCCCATGGCCCAGACCAGTTTTGTCATGTTGGCCATCTGCACGTGACCCGTCGCCGCGTCCTGGTACAGAACCAGGAGGCTGTCGGTGCAGTTGTCGCAGTTCTGCCACAGGGCCGCCAGCCCCGAGCCCGGCGCCGCCTCTGGGTTGCCCAGGCTGGAACCCATCGTGCCCTGCAGCCAGCCCGAGGGCGACTCCGGGTCGGTCGAGTACACCTCGGCGACCCTGCGGTCCGATGTCAGGTAGATGATGTTCCAGAGGCCGTTGTTGCTCGCCGCCGCGAGAGGCGTGCCGGCCAGCACGTCCAACCCCGCTGGGTTCGCGGACGCGCTCACGTTGACGGACGTCCAGTTCCCGGCCGTGGAGGCCCTTATGGCGGCCATGATGCTGCTCCCCGTGACGTTGGAGCTCTGGTAGAAGACGCCTGTGTACGTCGTGCCCGTGGAGTCGGTCCAGTTCATGGAGGCCAGCCTCGACTCGGGCATGATGATACCCGCTGCGGAGGCAGATTTTGATTCTGCGCCGTCGTCCGAGGACAGGGCTGAGGTCTTGCTCCATGGCGCCGTGACGGCGAGGATGGTCACCAGGAGGCCGATGATGAGAAGGGCGATCCCTGCCGACAGCGCGTAAAAGGTGCTCCTCCGCAACCCAAAGAGTGTCTGGCGCTCAACGGGACCGCTGCCGCCGCCAAAGATTCCAGCCCCGCCTTTCCCTAGGGAGCTGGCTGTGGACGACCGGTCTTTTGTTGCATCGTTGGTTGGCGCGGCATACAATGCTTGTGTTTGGCCCTTTGAGTCGACCAGATAATATGCGGGCGGGCCTATTTGCGGGCTGTCCACTGGAGAGAAGCCTAGAGCTTTGTCGTCTGAGAAAGGATTTGCCTTGTTGCTTGCGCTGCTATCATCTGAGATGGCGAATTTCTCGTTCCAGAATGACTGTCGGACTGCTGATGGCGCGGGAGCAGTGGTTGAGCTTGGGTTAGGTACAGCAGGGGCTTCGTCGGGAATGATGATGGCTTCGAGGTCCGAATAGGACTTCTTCCTTTCCCGGGCGTCCATCCTGAAGGATGAATGTGGGAGAGTTGGTGATGGTGTATGGGTATTAGGCAATTATCAGTTTGAATAATTGGTCTTCGTGTCCAGGTCACCGTGCCCGGTGAGGTCGAAGCAGGTACACAAGAAAATGAGACAGAATTACACAATGCTAGACCAGCAAAAGAGCGACATACAGGGAAAAGAGTGACGACGAACCGATCACGACCAGCGTATCAGAAGGGTTGGTACAACAATAGAAATGGCCAAGCGGAAGTGGGAAAGCAGCAACAGGGCGGAACGATAGACGGGGGCAGTGAGACCAGGGCTGATCTATAATTCAGACTTCAGCAGGTAAGAATTAGATGACGGGGCCTTGGTACACGAAAGTCAAAATCCCTTGCCATTATAGGGCTGTGGCCGTATCCGGCCCCAAGTTGCCGGGTCCTCGGATCAAACGACAGCTGGGGGAGGGGAAGGGGTTGCCGAGGGGTTGAGCCGTGGGCGAGGGAAAGCATGAGGCATCTCACGAGTCAAGCGCGGAGGAGCCAGCAGGTTTGCTGGTGTGTCAGATGTATCATATCGGCGTGGCGTGGCGAGGCGAAGTGCGCAAGATTGGGCAAGCGAGTATGATCGATCATCTGCTTCAACTCTAGCTGATCAAGGTATGCACGCAGGTTAGACCGAAATCCGAGAGCTATGCATCTTGAAAGGAAGGTTGTAATACCGGTAGTCCTTGACCTCACAGGAACTCTGACGAGAGCCTCAATGGCGTCGGTGTGCGCAATAGACGGTGAGCGAGATCTAATGGCGGGTATCGATCTCGGTACGGTCAGCTGGTGGCCCGCCCTTTCAGCCTCAGACATGACAGCGGCCCCCCTGAAATCTCCACATCGGTGTTTCGGTAGCCTCACCGAGACAGATTGGCGCACGCGTGAAGCTGAAGTCTTGGCCCACTAGGCGGTACGCCCTTGGGACCTGACTCGCTTTCCAGAAGCCACTGTTTCCTGCTCCTTAATGTTGGACACTGCCAATGGCTCAAGACCGCATTGTTCAGATGCACGAGGCACTTAAGATCGCCAGCCGACATGATTATGCCACGAGCTTGCGATTATGGGAGGAAAAGCTGGCTGCATTTGTCAGCTCACCTCCAGTTCAGCCTGGTCCGCGTGGATATAAGAGTATCGTTTCTCCGCGCTTTTCTTGATCAATTGTCGCTTAAGTTCTTGACAGTCCTCTTTCGTCTTCAAATTAGGGGTTGCAACGGAATGTAATACCACAAGCAACTTCTTGGCGGGATGGCTGCATACAGAGAAAGGTCCGTCCAGCTGCAGAGAAGAATCCACTCTCTCGTATCTGATCAGTCCTGTAGAACTGTGGCGAGCATTGTTAATTTTTACCCCTCGCAATTACATGACACGATCTAGCTAGGTTTTTGTCGAGAACAAGGATTCCGGGCTCGCTTGAGAATTTTGTGACCCCGTGCTGTGTCAAAAATACCAATGGCATGCATCCTTGCGTGTCCTAGGAGCCACGTTCTCTCAGCGACCGGGCTCGCATATCTGTGGGTGAAGTAGTCCGACGTGTTCGTAATACGAATCCGGGAGATGCCACTGCTGTGTGGGAAAGATTTATATCACGATGCTTTATAAAACCGTCGCAGTCAACTGTATTCACAAATGTACTCTCATCGGCACTGTATTGGCATTTAACACTGGGCATTTGGGCGTTTACTACTGTGTGAAGGGACCGCCTACTGCTCTAGAAGAATTTGTATACGGATTAAAAGCGAAAGCACTCATAAAACCGTCTGATTTTGTGCGAGTCCAGCACAATGTCTGTCGAAGTTGCCCGTCACATGCACAACACTTCCCGCGTCGTTCTTTGCGGCGACTACTACCGCAACATCTGCCTGATTGAGTTCACGGATGGAAGTCGGCTGACCATCTTTACCAGGATTTGAGGATCACAGACAAACATCGCGACACTCAATTCACAGCCTCGATAAATGAAGAAACGCGCAATCAGTCGGCCAAAGTTTGGTCGAATGTTTGGATAGACTTGCGCCACGGAGGCTCCGAAGACAAAGACCGGCTTGGCGTTGATACACTGGCAGCGTTGTATTTGCGCAGTTTCGGAAAACCCCCGCAAATGTGACACGATGCTGTCGTGTCGACTCTCGGCGTAAGAATGCGAGAAGAACACTCCACTTGCTCGTCACTCTGCCGTAAAACATCATTTTGGCAATGAAATTGGCAGATGTGTAGATGCAACAACGTTCGAAGAACAACTAAGTTTCTTCATAGCCGACAAGGATTGATGACATGACGAGCGAGTCAGCCTTCAGAATCCTCAGACGCGTCTTGCGAGATTTCTGGACGAAGTTGAGGCATGTGGGCACCGAAACCAGCTTGGTTGTTACATCCGAATTCATCAAAATTCAAGAAAACGGATAGAATTGCGATAGAAACGATTAGTGACGCAATATCTCCACAAGTCTGGATTTTGAACAGGTTTTGGTATGTGAGAGAATAACTCATGCTCGTCTTCCAGATGAGTCGGACAAAAGTCTACCGAGGTAGCTACGCAGCTTCTCAAGTGAATCGTTCACCCATCACATCTAGCTACGCGGTTATGGCTCTTTTGAGAGGTGAATTGGAGGTGAGCCTTTTGAAATATGACATTCAGAACAAGTTCCTTCTAGTGTACCTGATAGACTAGTTGAGGTGTCGAGTGACGTGTACAGAATTCAGACATGTTAGCTATGTTTATTCGCTCTTGAATTAATAATGTGAGTAGTCACTCTTGCTGAGAAGCCTACCCATTTTCAAGACGAGCAGTGGAAAAGTCTAGCAAAGTCTGCAGAGGCGCCAGATCCCCATGGCAATGATGTCAATCAATTGACCCAACCCCGCCACCCTACTCCAGGCGCGCCCCTCGTCCTTCCAACAAGTCAAACCACTCGGGAATCTCCTCAATGAGCCTCCACATGTACTTCTCTAGCTTGACCGCGCACTTGGCATATACGGTGGTGACATCGTTAAACTGCCGGCAGTTGCGAAACACAAGCTTCAGGTCAGCCACCATTTCTCTGGGGCCGCTATAATGATCACTCTCCAGCCGCTCCTCTATGGTGGAAAGGTCCATGGGTGTTTTGATGATACTATAGTAGTCGGGTACTCGATCTTTGCTGACTGGCCTGAGGAATGGCCAGGCCTGCCTATGGGCTTGGACGTGGTGTAGGATTCGTCGAAGCTTGTTGAAATGAGGCCCTCGCGGCACTTCGGCCAGCTGGTCCATAGCAGGAGACCAGCCCGTTGCCCAGATGGCCGTGATTAAGAGCGGGTCAATGGGCGCTATGCCGCAGGCCCACTGCGCAGGCGGTTGATGTACAACATGGTTCTTGCTTAGGAGGCGGATCTTGGCCTGCACTGTCTCCTTCTGCTTGAGCAGCATGCCGCCAACATCGAGATATCTTACACGAGGTACCATCGAGCACTGCATGAGCGTCCCTCCTCCATAGTCCTTGATATAGCCCTTCCAGACCGACCTCTCTAGCGTTATGTCTGTGGTAAAGCCCTGCTTTTGGAAATACCCTGTCGCGAGATCATCGGCGTAGGTTAGGAGGTGTGTCACGGGTGAGGTAGCCCTGACATAGTCTTTGAGGTGGGCCATGAGGTGCGCTCCGTAGCCCTTGATCTGCTAGTCCGACGATACGGCGCAAAACACAATCTCGGCAAACTCGCGCTCGCGGAACTCTCGGTAGGATATACCCCCAATCACCTCGAGTGGCTTCTTGACGATGGCGATTGACTTGTGCGTGGGGTCGTAGATGAGACGCGTGATGTAGCCTTCAGGCATGTTCGGGAGCTGCTTCTGGAATATGCATTTCAGGCCCGTGAGAATTATCGCGCTCTCGGCCGCGCCATCGTTATTGACCACTCGAAATTCGATCTCGCCGTTGCGCTCTTCCAGGACTGCAGGCTGCAGAGTGCCCAGGTGTCAAATCGCAGCCGCCACTACAGATAATGAAGGGTCGAGGGCACATACCATGTCCGGGAAAGGAACCCTCCGGTTGTTCGTTGAGGCTTGCGCTTGCGCATGCGCATCAGGCTCGGGCGACTTGTGGTGAGATGTCTTGATGCGTTTAGCCTCTGCGCTGCTGTTTGGCTCCTCTGATGCTATCCGCTTGGCCAGCAGGCTTTGCCCATCCGGAATCGGTTGCGACGCGCTTTTGTCCATCTGCACGGGACAAAGACGTAAACACTCGTCTTAGTTATCTTAAATCTCGCCCTCCCCCCTGACAAGAATAGCTAATGATAGTTGCTGCCCAGAACGATGTGCAAAGTGATGTGGGGTGAGAGCTCTCCAGGGCTTGCTCACCTATCACCTAATGGGCGCCAAGTCACTGTAAAGGGATTAGCAGGCAGGCGCGACACGACCAACACGGTGAGGACAATGTCTGCAAGGCCTTAGGTGTGGCAGTCAGCAAGGAGTACGTAGTTGGCCACAGGGTTAAGCGAACCCTGGTGATCCAGCGTGGTGGAAGAAAGTATCAGGAGACACCGAAGCAAGGGCGTGAGGAGTTTCAAACGATAGAATAGACACCTGGCTGTGATGTATGCTCGTGGCTAGAGTCAATAAGATTTGATAGTCTTGTTTCGATCAACGAGCGCCCTGCCCATTACTATGCCGCTGCCTGCGTTGCATATTGTACTTCTGCTATCGATCAGGCGGAACTGGCTGAGCAATTGATTCCGCGACAAAGCGTCAATGGCCACTGTGACCCGGTTGAACGCATCCTCTATTCCGTTCCGTCGTGCTTCTTCCCGCCTAGAGATTGTTGCACAGCCTCTAAATGGCCACATGTGACAGACTTATCATACTGCAGCCAACATGTCCTGAATGAGATGTTGCCTTGGTTGGCCAAGGCGAATCTCGCTTACATGCAGATATCCGGAGGGGAAAGCAAATATCACAAGTCCCCCCGCTAAAACTTCGACCTGTCCCCCTCCCCCATCAATCCTCGCTGCTTTATTCTGCACGCTTTTGAAGCAATCGTTGCTGACCAGTTCGCTGAGACGTCACGAGACAAGCCAATTTTGTTCCTTCACATCCAAAATGAGATGCAGCAAACGTCTCAGTGTAGTCCCCAGTGGGACGCAATTCGCACTGAAGAGGCACCTGCAAACAGATTTCAGGCAGCCCAAATCATCGGCCCCAAAACCTAAGACTCCTCAGCCTGCATCAGGCAGATTTGCTCCTGCGCGTACTGGAGTAAAAGTTAACGTTCGGAATCCGCCGCAGCCGCATAGGACAGCTCCAACACATGCAGACCAGGCCCCTCACGAAAAGAAACGGCGGTCACTAGAAGATATGTACCCTGCGGCGGAGACATCTCACATTTACGATGTTTCCCCAGAGCCTGTCACAAATTACTGGAGATTTGCCTTTCCAAGAGGCGTATGCCCAGAACAACCCTGGTGGGACCGGCAGAAACCGGCTGGAACAAAGCTTTCGGACTTACGATGGACTTCTGGGCGTATGTATCGTCATTTCTGGGAACGATCTCGCACAGCACTGGCATTTTCAGGATACTTCTCATTCTTGCTCGGAGGAGCAGGCGTGGTATCATTGATCAGTCACACTGATGGCATAGTCCCGACCAGCACGTGTCTCTCTGTCTTCATAGCCTTGGCATTACCCAGTTTCGCTTATGGAATATATAGATCCAAGACGCTGCAAGAAGGTTGGAAGGGTCTTGTGGGTGGTATGACGCGCAGGAGGGGAGTCAGCATGATGCCATACATCCATGTAGACTCAAAATGGACGTATGAATGGTGGATCCGGCCCATTAATGTCAAAGCGGGCGACATCGTTGCATTCCGGTCAGTACTTTCCTTCACACACCTTGACTCTGATAGATGAGTTTGGCAGACTATTGACATCTCATGGTAGTAATCCAGTTCAGCACGATCCTCGGTTTGACACGAGAGATGTGTCCTGGCTGGGGAAACGCGTCATCGCCGTGGAGCTAGATGTGGTCAAAATGGACAAGCTAGGTGGGTAGACATATATGGATACCACAAATCAGCACGAGAGTGTCTTTTCAGCGAAGTCTCATCCTGCTCTGGGACATCAGCTGATATGCCTGCTTGATAGGATTCCCAGATGGAACGTACTTTCAAGTTCCGAAGGGCCATATCTTCGTGCGTGGGGACAACATAAAGAACAGTCTGGATAGTAGACAATTTGGTCCGGTGCCGCTACAATTTCTGCGCGGCCGTGTCATATCTTCAAGTACGGAGTCGAACCCAAGGTGGTGGCGGGACTGGGAGAAGATACCAAAAATGGAAACCGCTGCATTCACAGTGACAGACCCACTCGAGTGGGAAGCAAGCCGTCACAAATGGGAGGGGAAACCCTGGGAGAGTATTCCTCGGAGGATGAAACCATCTCTGGGCGAGTCGGCATACCAGGTAGAGCGTTACCGTTTAAAAATCACGGAAGTCGAAAGAAGTAATGTGTAAGCAATGCGCTCGGGTTCGGTCAAGGAGCAATAGTCACCGCAGCCCTGGAGTGTCAACAATTCACAAATTTTGAAGCCTTCTTATCTCAAATGCTGTGAGATATGTTTGATCTTTATTCGACACTTTTACATTGCACTGACGTGTCGTGCAATGTCCCTGACTGTTACTTTTAGTACCTAGCAATATCTCTTCCACCAAGCCACACAAAAAGCCAACTGATCGATATCATCAACTTTCTCCGCCAACTTCTCGTCCAACCTAAAGAACCCGAGCGCCAAGCAATCCAAGCTGAGGCGCCAGTCCAGTCCTCCTTCCCTCCTATGATTCCGTCACGTTGTCCAAGGTACGCCAGAAGAGCACGTTGCTTGTACTCAAACGGAGGCGCTTCCGCAGAGTCCTCGGTGCTGTGGTTGTTGAACACCTTGGTTAGGTATTCCCCCTTCTGCAGAGCCACTTCAGCCAGAGTGGGCAGCGATTCTCCTTGGATATCCGCCGCGTCGCCCAGGGCATACACGCCGTCCATGGAAGTTCCATCTGGACGCAGAACACGAAGGTACTTGTCCGTCAGGATTCTCGGAAGTCCCTTCTCGGGAAGCATAATACGATCTGACAACGTGTCCACAAGCTTGTTGACCTTGTTTCCAGTTGCCCAAATAAGGACACCATATGGTAAACGCCCATCCTCCTTGGTGTAGATCGCACCAGCATCGACTTTCTCAATGTGCGAGCCTGTCTTGATCTGGACGACGTTGGCCTTGCCCTTGGTCAAAGACTCAGTGGCGTACTCTGCCAAGTGCTGATCAAAAGTGGTCAGGATTGACGATGCGACGTCGTGAATAGTTATGGTGAGCTTCCCATCGAGATGCGGAAATAGAAACCGCATATCCTCGTTCCAGAGGTCGAAGAGCTCAGCAGCTGCCTCAATGCCAATGGCGCCACCGCCGACAATACGAATGTTTAATATGTCGCGCTGTTTCTGAGGATCCTCAAGAACGTGGGGCAGGGAGGCTTGGTCCAGCATTTCTAGGAGGCGTTGCTGGAGCAGTCGGCTGTCGTTTGTTGTCCTCAGAAAGAGAGCATGTTCCTTGGCGCCAGGCGTGCCGAAATCTTGTATATCGCACCCAGGTGCAATACAGAGCTTATCATATTTGACGTCGAAATCCTTCGGGTCCTCTCCGTCAACCTCTGCTGCCGTCTTGCATCGGATGATACGCTTTTCGAAGTCTATGTTTAATGCAACTGCTTTGTAGTACTCCACGTCGGTGCGATGTTTCCTCCTAACGGGCTCTTCTGCCAGGCGAAAATTGAAGAGGCCACATGCTGCACTGGCCAAAAGAGGTGTGTACTGAATCGTGCGTACTGGGGAAATAATTTTCAAATGAAATCGCTCCAAAGACACCTTCTGCGACAGCGTGAAGCCGCCCCATCCGGATCCAATAATAGCAAGAACAGGTTTGCTCATCTTCACAGCGATGTTGTCCTGTCTCGAACTGCCATGCGGCTGGTTGAAAGTCGCTGCACGCACGCCGTGTTCTATATCTACCGTGTTCTCACATTTGGCACTAAGCCACAATCCAATTACTCCTACCTGCCGCGGAGTGTAATGCGTCACTGCTGTAGCATCATGACTTCTGGTTTGGGGGTTTGGATAACGTCATAGGACCATCAACCACTCATATCATTCGGGTCGCTCGGGGTTCGGTAATTGTTAAGGCGCTTGCTGCATCCGCGATTTCTCCGGCTCAACCAGACCCAGAAATCATGCACATCTGCGACAGCCTCAGCATGCCTCAGACCTGGTTTGATGCAACATAATTGTCAGATTTGGGCAAAGTGGCTCTGGTCCAGGTGATCGACACCAACGCGAAGTCGAGAACGGCTCAGTCGGCAGGTCGCATGCAAACAAGGGGCGGCCGTCGCTCTTACCAGGCTATTCCTGGCAACCGATTTCCGAGAGAAGATTTATGGGAATTTGGCTATAGAGCCGCCAGGGACGAGATGTCTGTAAACCCACTCGATAACTGCATGATATCTAGGAAGGCACGCTTTCAAGCAAGAGTATGATCATGGATATTTCATATTGCTGTCGGCCTCTAACAATACCAGAGACGAGATGTGGGCCTTGAGAAGTTAGATCGATCCATTTCCCAGAAGAGTGCCGCATTCTTAGCTCTACATAAAGCGCCTACTTCTTAATAGTGCTATGATCAATGGACGATCCTCGCAAGGTTCAATATCATTTCCATCCTGCTGGAGCATGCGATCGCGGGATCCTATAGCGCGCCATTGTAGTTCGTCCAGGGCGTTTTGTTGCCAACGCACTTGATTGCCGACACGTCGCGGACAGTATTGCTGGTTATTCTTAGATAGAGTGTGAGAGGATAAAGGAAAGGCTGTGTTGAGTAATTACATCTGTCCTTTATTGACAGCACTTGAGTTCCTTTCTTTGTTTCCAAGATCATGGACTCCAGTATAAATCAACCAGCTGAAAGGGTTCGGCAGTCGTCCTAATCCTAACTGCCCATTACCCAAATTTCGTGTGCAAGAGGAATATCCACTCAAACTACGACTCAAAGTACTATCGCAACATGGCCGGATTTTCTCATGCAGCAGGCCCTGAGTGGGCGTACCTGGCTCCGCTCACCAACAGCAATGTTTCGCCCATCGACTTGGAATCGCTCTTTGTCAGCGTCAGCGTCAAACGACACGATGCCCAGCCGTATACCAAGATTCTCCTCCTCCAGGCTCTCGGCACCAACAAAGGTTTCTATCACAAACCTAATGACACAACTATATTCAGCTTCTCCAGGCTGCGAGAGCTGACAGGATCTAATGATCTCGAATTCTTCTTCGAAGCTCACGAAGGTGCTACGCACGGTGTGGGGATACCCGACGAGTTGTCTTTCCAAAGACTTCTTTTGTCCGTCCGCCATCTCGGCCTCGCTACCCCAGAATCGGCCACTCAGCGCATCTCTCCCCCTGTGCTCAGATTCTTCGCGCGGCCCAAGCCAGAACCTGCGATAGTTACAATCATTAAATTTTGCCTCGTACTCTTTTTTATAATTATCGCTATAAGAGCAAAGCTTCAGGGATTTTGACCATTACCTGTCAATCGGCCTTTCTCTTTTCCTTGTCGGCGCACCGGTGCGCTAATATCTTGGCCTTGTTCATCGATAAATTTATCTGTCTCTGCAAGCCTAGCATTCTGATTACCCTAGGGTGCTTGCCCTAAAGCTTATACAAGAAGTAAAGAAAAGTTTTACATATCTATCAATAGTCCTCTGCTTTGGTTATGTCTCTTGTGTACTGCATGAGATTTGTAGGGCTTTCAACAAGTTGCAATATGTCATCGCATTTACAGGCACTGCGAAGTAGTTTCAGATCACAAAATTGGTATGACAGATTCAATGTAAATTATCCGCATGTTGGCAAGAGTACTCCCTAGTGCTGCGATTTCCATAACCTTTACCACCTTGTGTCCTAGTAACACTGTCGCTACCTAGGTAGCCTAGCCCTGTCAAGTGACCAGTAGCTTCAACCATCTGGCTCAAATGCCCGTGTAAATTGATACATCATATGTGCCATAGTACCTACTTTATCAAACCTATTCTGTTGATCTACAGTTCTAACTGAAGGCCTAGAGACTGCTTCTTTCCATCTAGTGTTTGATGATGCATGGCCAAAATAGCTAGATCAGCATGCAAGGTCCAGCGTACTAACAAAATCTAGAGGTTAAAAAAAGCACCGAATTTATCCTAGGCTGTAGAATCTGCTTGGAGGATAAATCGTGCCGGCCTAAAGCCTGATGGTGTGAGTTATAGTGCTCAGTGAAGCGACCAAGTCACTGCTAATTGATTAGTCCTTGGTCCCAAACTGCGAGTGCAGAAAGCTCTCGCTCGCCAGCATATCATGCGAAGTTGTCCCCTACAACGTGGCGACATCACTCGAAAATAGACTCGCCTCTCTCGATCTTTGTCCTTGGCTGCGAATTCCTGTCCTACCTTGCAGCGCCCTACAACACAACCCGAAATTTCCGAACATGCTGGGCCATCGCGTACTCCCCTTACTCGTCTCCAACAACGGCCAGCTGTCACCGATTCCGACCTGGAATCTAGCTCCACAATCTCTTTTCTCCGACGTAAGTACTTCTCACTCTTAAAAGCTTGTTGCGACGAGACTGCATTTCAAAGTTCCGAGAAGAAAATTGATTCTTGGTGTCCTTACCTAAGCTACCCCTCAAGAACACTAAAGATACTCTTGGTCTTTCTCTCCTGACCACCTAGCGAAAGAGGGGGAGCGGGCGGGGTTTTCACATCATGAGCGCGATACATTTTTGTTCCTCCTCTTTCCACTATTGTTGTTCACAGAAGAGAACAATATCCCCAGAGCGGATGAGCTCGTGAGGACGTCCTGTTGCTTGTGGGTAGCTCGAAAATTACAAAGCATGCTATGTAACGACGTCCTAGTCTGCCATGCTGAGACCGATCACATGCACTTTCCTGCACTTTACCATACCTCTCCTATCTCAATTGAGGACCATGTTGACTCGAGTGTGCGGTGTAGAATGTCTCGAGCCTATCAATACCTGGCAATGTGCAATCAGCTCACTGGCATCATGTCCCCGTCTCGAAATGCACGTTGATCGGCTGTCTTCATGCTGCGGGGGTCAGCCCGTGGAATGACCTTGCTCAAGTATTCACAGAGGACAACATGGAAGCCCACAAGTCGAACGAAACTTGGACAGAACCCTGGCTATACCATCAAGAGTTTACTTTGAGGCCCGGTCACGGAAGGCATTATGTTCTCGAGACGAACGGCATCACTTCAAAAGCGGACATTTATCTCAACGGATTGCAGATCGCCAACAAAGATTTCCAGTCGGGCTCATACGGTGGTCATACCTACGACATTACCGCAATGGCGTCTGAGATCAACGGAGTGTTGGTTCGAGTTTACCCGACCGACTATAATCATGACCTGGCCCAAGGGTTTAATGACTGGAACCCTGCTCCCCCAGATAACGGCTCGGGTATCTGGAGAGACGTCAACATTAAACAGACGGGGCCAGTGATGCTGGGTCCTCTCAGTGTTACGACAGAATTCAAAAAGTCTGTTTCCTCAGCCCGAGTAACGCTTAGAACGCTTGCACGTAATCTCGAGAACCGCACAATGGAGATCTCCCCCTCGACTAGTATCTCCAGGTCCGGATCTGGAACCAGCCCAACAGACAATCGCCTACAGTCTACTGTGTCATCAGCACACCTCGATCAACAACATTATTCAAGAGGCATCGCAGCTGAGCTGGTAGTTGGCCGGGGACCAAATTCAATCTCTACCCCGAATTTGATCTTGGCCCCATTTGAGTCGAAAGAGATCCATATGCAATTGGATGTTCCCTTTGCAGATTCAGACATTTGGTGGCCGAGACAATGGGGTGCTCAGCCGCTTTTCGATGCTCATTTGAGTGTGTCGGTCGAGAATGCAACTTCTGATTTGCGCAATAGCACGTTTGGGTTCCGCAGGGTTACCTCACGACTCAACAAGCACGACGACAGAGTGTTTGAGGTGAATGAATTGCCTTTCCAAGTCCTCGGTGCTGGGTATACACCTGACATCTTTCTTCGATGGGACTCCACACGCTTCACAAGCATTGCGGAGTATATTCTGGATATTGGCTTGAACACGATTCGACTTGAAGGAAAGATGGAGCACCCTGAGCTTTATGAAATATGCGACCGTCTCGGGATCATGATCCTTCCGGGCTGGGAGTGCTGTGATAAATGGGAAGCGTGGAACTATTCCGAAGAAGACGGATTGCAAAATTCCTACTGGGGCTCACATGACTACATTACAGCGAACGCGAGTATGAGACACGAGGCAGGCATGATGCAGACTCACCCCAGTGTACTTGGATTCCTTATCGGTAGCGATTTTTGGCCCGACGAAAGAGCAACATCAATTTACATGAGCGCGTTGAGTGACTCTCATTGGGAGACCCCAATTATTGCCGCTGCTTCGAAACGAGGACAACCAAAAAGCCTGGAACCATCGGGTCTCAAAATGGTGGGACCCTATACTTGGGTTCCCCCCAACTATTGGTATGATGATCGCTTAGGCGCAGCATTTGGTTTCGGCTCGGAACTGGGTTCGGGAGTGGGCACGCCGGAGCTCCCAAGTCTGTCCAAGTTCCTCGACAGGGCTGGAATAAATGACCTATGGCAGCAACCGAACAAGAGTCTGTACCACATGTCTCCTGGGGACGCGTTCTCCACGAGAACTATCTACAACGAGGCACTTTGGCACAGATACGGTGCGCCAAGAGAGTTATCAGATTATCTTTTAAATGCTCAGATGATGGATTACGAGGCGGCGAGAGCCCAATTTGAGGCTTACGCATCGAAATGGTCTGCCAAACGACCGGCCACTGGGGTGATTTACTGGCTGCTAAACAGTGCTTGGCCGAGTCTCCATTGGAATCTGTTTGACTACTATCTACACCCGGCCGGATCGTACTTTGGAGCAAAGACAGGGAGCCGGCTGGAGCACGCAGCGTATGACTACGCGCACAAGAGCGTCTCCATAATCAACCGTTCTGTGGACAGGCAAGGACCCAGAACACTTGAGCTCGACATTATCGACTTAGATGGCGTACACGTTTTTAACAAGGTGGTGTCGCTGGTCACAAAGCCTGATTACAGCAGTTCGCTCTTCAAGGTCAAGAAGTTGAAGAAGATCAAAGACACGGGACTCCTGCGCCTGGTTCTAAAAGACGGCGTTACAAACAGAACTCTGAGTCGGAATATCTATTGGCTTTCAAACCAAGCCGATAGGTTGAGGTGGCAGAAATCGAACTGGTGAGTAACATACCGGTACCCGAGATATCATAGTTTCAAACCCCTCAACCCTTGGCTTACTTCTCAAATCAGGTTCTACACGCCAGTCCGAGAATATGCCGACTACACTTCGTTGAACCGAATCCAAACGGCCGATGTCTCAGTCCTAGCCACAATAGAGAATGATAACAGGCGCAAAGTCACTGTTACTCTTGAGAACCTCTCGCCCTTTCCTGCTGTTTTCATCCGTCTGAATCTGGTCCATCACAACAAAACGGCGACACCGGGGCATTTCATGTGGGCACATGTCGCCCCAGTGAAATGGTCGGATAACTACGTCACCTTGTGGCCCCATGAGAAAATGGTCCTGCACGTGGATGTGATGCAGGGGGCAGAGGACCCAGATACAGTCCTGGTCCACGGCAAGAACACTCAAGAGACCGAGGTTCCGATCGTTTAAGGCTTCATTGTCTTTCTTGGGTTTCAAATGAGAGTACTCTCAAGTAGTAATTTGCAGAGGATTCGAAGTTCCACTTCAGCACGCAGCCATATGAGATGTGCGCAGCAAGCTCTTAGGTTGATGACGTCTATTATTGTGAATGCTGATGGAGCAGTGCGGGCGATGACCAGTTGACCATTCTCTAAGACTATTCCCAAGACACAGGCTCGAAAATATGACAGGATCCAAAACTCCAACGGGACTGCGCCTTGTCTTCTGCCATTCTCATATAAGATGCAAAATCAACAGCCCCATTAAATAAGAAACCACTCTCAATACTCCAGTTGATACTTGAAGTAGAGGTACAAAATTAATTAGTAGCGAGTATCGATGCCAAATATTGATTCTATGGAAGGCCCTCCTGGGGGAATATATTCTACATTGGGTTTATCCTGCGAAGGGAACGTTGGCTCTTGAAAGCACACCTGCGTCACAGATGGATGACGGAAATCTGGAAGGTAGGTTTGCCTGGACGGTATTCTAGAATTCGACGTGTGGGTATGTAGATCAAATAATGGGACCGGCAGAATATCCAAGTATCTACTTGTGGCACTTACTGGACTCTCCAGTCCTAGACTACTCGGACAAGTATTGATTGCCTGGAATGCAGACCATTTGGCCTCTCCCTTTCTTTCATTACCAGGAAGCCTTGATGCAGTTCACCACGGCGCATGCTCGATCGTTGGCGCGTCTGAGCTCGTTCTTGGCTAGATTCTACGGATGTATGATCGGAATAAATCACTCATAGCTAGCGGAACCATTTGGATTCAGTACAACGCCATGGAAATTGTGGCAAAGCAATTAGGCGCCGGGGAATGGTCCCGAAGCTTGCGCTACGTCTAGCTGCAGCCGTTGAAAAGCACGGCAAATACGGAACGCTTGTGCCTTGATAGGATAACTTGCAAGCTATCAACGCGAACAGAGTTATTGGTTCTTTATTGACTACTCTGTTCACGGGCTGCTCCATTTAGGCGTGGACTTTTGCTTGGTCTGGAATCGCAGGCTCTGCACTTGCAATACACTTTTCAGACTGATGTACCCACGATGGCATTTCGGTGTCAAGTGCATCAGACTTCTGGGTGTAAATACAAGGTTCAGAAAGGCAAGTTGAATCATCGCCAAATGCAAGGAGACAACCCGGCGGCGGGGAGAACACATTCGGAGATCCGGCGGAGGCGTTCCTAAATAGGTGCCAGATGCGAACTGATTGCAACTCGTACAGTCAGTCCCACGTGGGGTGCCTAAGTTTCCGATGGATGCAATGAGGGCCGCATTGACTCTCTCAATATTAAATGAGGAGCCCAACTTTCGTCACCACTTTTCGAAAGGGGCGTCGGCATGGACCCCGGCATGAGCTATCAAGGAAGACCCTTCATCCAAGATTGAGGGACGAACACCTCTCCCGTAGCGCCACAGCCGATCTCACAGATCCTTTTCTCACATCCACTGGACCTCCTCGATCCGGAATAAACACCCGCTTGATCTGGGCTCTAACAATGACCAAAACGGACGAATCGGCTTGGTCTACCAGAGCCATGTTAAAGGTAGTATTGATTTCGATGTCACGGAAGGTGGAGGCTGATAAAGGTGCCGTGCTATGATCCAGCCACATCCGCTGCCAGGGGCCCTTCAGAGTTTGGCACGCTGGAATATTCACAGTTATCATCCTCCCACCTGGTTGCAACGTAGTCTGTGTCTTTCAAGTGTGCTGATGCCGCACTGATCTGACTGGAGAGCGCTGACCGTCCGTCTCACTTGCATCTCAAGCTGCAGTCCTACTTGTCCACGTGGTAGTCCTGGTAAGAAGGGTATCAGCATGGTCTCTTCCAGGTTGTGGCTGGCTGCTCTATTGGCCGAGTCTGTGCAAGCACGAATTCTTGGCTCCTCTTTCGGGATTCCGGGTGTGAACGCGACATTCGACTATGTTGTCGTCGGTGGCGGCACCGCAGGTCTTGCCATCGCGACCAGACTAGTTGAACAAAGTGCAGGAACCGTGGCGGTGGTGGAGGCAGGAACATTTTATGAGCTTTCCAACGGCAATGCGTCTCAAGTGCCAGGGCCTGGCGTTAATTATGCGGGCAAGAGCGCGTTGGACTGGCAGCCGTTGATCGATTGGGGATACATGACGGCACCTCAACCAGTGAGTTTCGTGGTTTAGAAGATCCTTCCCCAGTCGTGCTGACCACGCTCAGGGTGCGAACAATGCGTCTTTACACTACGCGCGAGGAAAAGCTCTAGGTGGTAGCTCGGCGAGAAACGCGATGATATACCAGCGCGGCACGACAGCATCTTACCAGCGGTGGGCAGATCAAGTAGGAGATGCAAGTTACGCTTTTGAGAAGTTCCTGCCGTACTTTGAAAAGAGTATCAACTTCAGCGCGCCAGACATGAGTGTTCGATTCGCCAACTCGACACCACAGTACGACGAGAAGGTGATGGGAAACGCCACAGGTCCTCTGTCTGTGGCGTTCCCTAACTCACCGTCTGTATTCGGGACTTTCGCAGCCGAAGGCATGAAACAAATCAATATGTCGGCCATCGACGGATTCCAGAGCGGAAGTCTGCTTGGTTCTTCATACAACATGTTCACCATCGACAGCGGCACGATGCTCAGGTCATCCTCGGAGACTTCTTTCATGCAACAGGCATTGCAGTACGACGCCTACCACGTCTATCATCTGACTATGGCCAAGAAGATTCTTTTCGATTCCAGCAAGAGAGCTACGGGTGTATTGGTTGACACTCAGGGCTTTCAGTACACTCTGGATGCAAACAAAGAGGTCATAGTGTCTGCAGGTGCTTTTGCATCTCCTCAGATTCTGCAGGCATCCGGCATTGGCCCTGCTGAGACCTTGTCTTCGTTGGGCATCGAGGTTATCGCCGATAGGCCGGGTGTCGGTCAGGGAATGCAAGATCACGTCTGGGTCACGCTGGCATACCCCATCAATGCTCAGACCAGTTCTTCATTACGCTACCCTTCGTTCCTGTACGGCCAGCAAGCACTATTCAACAATTACCCTGCCACTGGAATCTACTCAAGTCCCAACTGCGATGTTCTGGGTTGGGAAAAAGTACCACAGGACCTAAGAGCCAGCTGGAGCAACACGACCAACGGCATTCTCAACGCTTACCCGGAGGACTGGCCGGAGCTTGAATACATGACAGTCAACTCATACGTCAACCAGCAAGAGGTATACAAACTTATGGATCCATTTGACGGCACAAACTACGCCTCCATGGGAGTGATCCTCGCCTCGCCTGTTTCGCGTGGAACCGTCACTATCACCTCTGCCGACACCAGCGTCCACCCGTCCATTGACCCGGGGTGGCTGACCCAGCAGGCTGACATGGATGTGATGGTAGCCGGCGTCAAGCGTGCCCGAGAGTTCTGGGGAACTTCAGCCTTGCAGGGACTCGTCATCGGGGAGGAGGCATTCCCCGGCGCCGAGGTGTCTACCGACGCGGAGATTGAAAGCTTCATCCGCAGCGCGTTCAACACCATCTGGCACGCCGCCTGCACATGTGCGATGGGGAAGACTGACGACCCCGATGCGGTCGTGGACTCGGAAGCAAGAGTGATTGGAGTACAGGGCCTTCGCGTCGTGGATACATCCGCCTTCCCCTTGTTGCCACCGGGACATCCCCAGTCCACTGTCTGTAAGTTTACATAACTCACACTGCATTTGACGTCCTGGTCTTGGTCAAAAGCTGACAGTCGTCTAGACGCTCTTGCTGAGAAGATAGCTTGTAACATCTCTGGAGCCTGCTGAAATCGGTTGTAAATAAGCACAGCAATTCTGCAAACCTACGTATTTAATAGAATAATGTGGAATAATGACCGGTATATGGATACCCGAGATTATCGATTCTCTATTAGCTGTACGCTGAAACATTGTCGCTTGAATAGGCGAATACTTTGTGCCACTATTGTAAATTGGGCGGGAACTAGGTAGGAACATTTCAAGAGCTCCGAATCAGGCACGGCTGTCATGAAGTGATCCAAAGGGGCGCTCGAGTAATAGAAATGGTGTGATGTAGTGTTCGTGATGGAACAAGCTTCACAGATCAGGGATATTTATTCCATGGTCTGAGAGAATCGTAGGAACATCCTCATGGTGGAACTCTAAGTCCATATGTACATACGAAGTTATTGACATATCCCCACATGCTTCGATGCACGAGTTGAACAGAGTCGAATATATACAGTCGAAAGGCAGTGCGTCGACCTTTGCCAGATCTCAGACATCACTTGCTACCGACGTCGCTCGTCGGCATTAAACTCGCCCAATCAACATGATATTCCCTGCGGCACATTCTGGCAGTTGGTCGCCTTCTTGCCGCCCGTCACATTTACACCAGTCCAGGTCCAGTCGGAGCAGCTACCTTCGCCGCACTCGATGTAGACATTGACTGCATCCTTGTAAACAGTACCCGTGACGTTCTGGAGCACAAAATTTTGGATCGACACGCCGTTTGTCGGTTGGCCTTTGACGCCGTTGTATGACTGTGAAACGATGATACCGTAGTCGGCGTTATCAGCCGTGCTGTCGATGACAATGTTGCGGTAGGTGATGTCGGAGACACTCCCCGTTTCATTGGCAATAGTTTTCTTTGATACCTATTAGTCACATCGTATAGTCCGGCGAACGATCATTCAACTTACAATTCGGACGGATTGCTGAGAGTTCACGAACTGGACATTCTCAAAGGTGATGTTGTGCACAACGTTGTTAGTGCGCCCGCCAACAGAGCCGATGGAGCCTCCGTGGCCACCACTGCAGAGTCCGTCCTTGAACAAAACGTTCTGGCCCGAGTTCACCGCAACACAGTCATCCTGATTCCACACCCTCGCGTTCTGGATCACCACGCCGTCGGCGTTATTGATGTCGAATGCATCGGTGTTGTGGCCCAGCGTCTTCCCATCCTGAAGCTCGTCACCGGCAGTATTGTTGCAAATGACGTCCTTTACCAGTAGATTGTTTACATAGTTGATGCTGAAGAAGTTCTTGGGTGCGTTCTGAACATTAATGCTGTCGAGCACCGAATCGTTGAGGTTGTTTGCTTTAAAGAACTTTGGCTTCGTCACGCCGCCGCCACCACCAAGCGTGTCCCACCAAAGATGTCCCTGGCCGTCCAGAACATGGCCGGGTGCACCCTTGATCGTGATGTTATTGCCAGAGATTGAGAAGAGCGAACCTTCCCATTCGGCATAGGCCCAAGTAGTACGGCCCTGGAAAGTGACCTGAGCTAGTTGTCAGTACCGAGCTTGTAGGATTTACAAGGGTTAGGCAGAACAGACAGTCGTGCCGTCATTGAGCTTCTCGAGGTTCAGAGTCACTCCTCCAGGAACCTGGAGGCTGTCGAGAACGATGTTGGAGCACGAGTTCTTGCCCTGGCTGGCCTGCAGATAACCATCTGCACCACTGAAAGTGCAATTAGCAGCCAAGGCGCCTGATGCAAGCCCGCACAAGGCGGCTGCGGCAAAGATGATAGAGCTTGGCATCTTGGCGTTGTGCGGAATTCGATCTGACGTTCGGGTGGAGAGGATTAAGCTCAGACTAGAATCCTGATGGAGCCGAGATGGCAGGAGAGAACCTTTTTATAAGCTTAGTAAAGGCCCACACTCTTCAAATATCTTCGAGTCGGGAAATACAAATTTGTCTGACCTGCCACCCCGGAGAGCTCGCGCATTCGTAAAAGGGGCGTGCTTTGTTATAGTGGGGAGGCGACCCCTACCAAATTTCGCTATCCCGGATTCGTGGAATTTCTCATCAACATTTCGGAAGCAACTCCGGCCAACAAGCTTTCCCGACTGAAAGAGAACGCGAGCCGCTGATCACAACTGAACACCTGCTCCCCATCTCATGACTTTGTGGATGCGGATTGGTTGAAGCCGATGGTCTTTTCGAGGACCTGGGCGCCTCTGGTTGCATGTCGGTCAAGTAACACGCGATCGAAAATTACAAATCGGGAGGGAGTTTAAGATCTTCAAGGATAACTCTGAATTGCGGCGACTCGTATCCCGTCTCTAGTGGGAGGGGCTTTACGGTGAACCTCATGTCCTATTTCCTCCGGCTCGAGGCCATTCGAGTTTGCGAGAACGCACTGTGCGAACATCAGTACTCGGCGTTGTGACTCGCATGTAATGGTTTTACCGAAATATTCTCTCGCTGCTAGAGTTGTAGGCAGTTCCAACGCTGGGCCTTGTTGATCGGCTACGTACAGCCGCCATCGTTCTTACACATTCATGGTCAATGTTCATATTCGGCTTGTCATGACAGATCCGGAGTAGAGATTGTTGAGTTTCGGCAAACTTAGAGATGTGTAGGCCTATGCTAAACACGCTTAGAGTAGCTTCACCAATGTGCTCCAGTTCCTCAAAGACTACTACTGAGTTGAGCCAGTCTTTCATACTCTCTTGTTGAATTCGGTTCAACATCATAACCTCATGCGATTTTGTGGATCCCCAGAAATTAGTAGCATTCGAAGTGGAACTACTGAAGGAAGTGTGGGCAGCCCGCTCTGATATCAAACCATACTTATAAGGGCCGTCGGGCCGTCTGCAGTCGTCCGCAGTGCGGCAGAATCGGCCGTGAATGAGGGAATTCACAGAGGTTGATCGACTAGATAACGAATAAACACATGCGCCTTATGTGTTGTGGATGCCGACACACGTTCCTGCTTTTGTCGTATCCAATTTTCCTAAGTTGGCGACCGCTGAAGAACCCCCCCCCCTTCCAAACCAAGTTGGCGGTCAGTATCACCATGCTGGTACCTAACAAGGAGCCAGTATTATAGAAGATGTCACATGGAGGCATGCTGAAATCCGTGTTCTCGGCAATTGTACTACCGAATTGGGTAGACAGAGGCTATCCTCTTTCAATGGCAGATGTGGAATATCGTTGTCTGCTACCTGTGTCACGTCATCCTTCCGCTTTGAGCTGCTACTTTGCACAGGCACATTCTGTCGCAGCCACAATCCGGACTTCACCAGAGGATGCACCAGCTAGTCCGGATTGACTCGCCCATAACAACAGCCCATGGGGACGATTCGTATCGAAACAAGCAAGTCAAGTTCAATGCGTTTTGTTGTCGCGGATGACCAGGTGGATTTAAAAGTTACTAGACTTCAACAGACCGAGGACCTGTGGTGTCCAGGTGCCATCCGCTATGCCCCTCCTGTGGGATAATCTCTAATAGGATACCCTCCTGTAGGATGTCCCCTGCCATAGGAGGTTGTTCCATAGGAACTTGGGCAGTGAGCACTTGAGCACGGCCTTGGCGGTTCACTACATGGACATAGCTGCTGTGTCCGCTAGGGCAAAGTGGAAGCACGTGCTAAATTATTGACTGCAAAGGTGCATTTGCATCCCGTGCTGGAGATCAAACTTAGAAGTCTTGGAGTGCAATCATGCGACCAGCGAACGTGATACTAGTACTGTGGTTTCTCGGCGGTCGATCTGTTCAATGTTACGTCTTTGAAATCCACACTATTGCTTGGGTAACAATATATAGTAGCATACTGCATTTTCTATAGCATGATTCAATGTCTACAAGGCACCGTCATCGACATCAACTGCCGTTCCATTTATAGAAGGTTTCCGATATTGTGAATATCGACACATCTATAATGTTTCTGGTGGCACCCTAGATGCGCTGTGCAAGTGCAGGGCCATCTGATATTATACCCCTGTCTCGGCCGAGCTTGTGCAGGGAAAACAAGCCCTCTGGCCTATTGTGTTTCGAGGAAGCCGTTGGGGTCGTCTCTTTCCAGAACGCGTCTTATAAGGAATTAAACACCAGCCCGAGTTTCGTCTCACCTACGCTGTCAAGCGGCGCAACCGAAGTGCCGATCTTGGATAGGCTTTGCCGATTGGCTTCTGTCCTGATTGTCCCAAAAAACCGTTGGCACTTTAAAATCTCTGGACGATACGGATGAGAGCCGACAAGGAGTGTGCGCTTTTCTCTCAGTGCACCAATCATCTCTGTACCTTTATCATTTTCCATTTCACACCGAGGGCTTCCGGATGCAGAAATGGCACCCCGACCGGAGTTCCTCGCGATGACACGATCGAGCTCTTAACGCCAACAACTACGCAGCCGCAGACCGTCGCGCCGATGACAGCGAGATACCACATGCAGCCCGACCGAATTCAGGGTATGCCCTGCCAGAATGCCAATGCTCTCATGCCAGATCCGACTATGAGGCACTCATGTCCCGCAAGATCCAGAGGAGTCGCCAGACTAGCACACCTCGGGAAGGGATCTGGGACTGCCTATCCGATTTCTGGGAGAGCTGGTGCTTTTATGACCGTCTTTGCGATAGATGTTGTGATCGATGCTGTGATAGATGGGCCAAGTACGTTCCAAACAACGAGAATTTACCTTGAAGACATAGTTGACAATTGTATTCCAGTGTATGCATTGAAGTATGTGGAAGGAGGACGCCGTCGGTTTCTTGACACAGCGGTTGTGTGGTGCTACTTGCTTCGCATTTTCCTTTACATGGCATGGCGTACGGAGTTGGGCTTCATATGCTGCCAGTGACCTTTGGTATGGTGACTGATTGATTTGTTTCCTGATGGTATGATCGGCTTCGTGTAACTCACTTATGGGAGACTGGTGAGCATTAGCTACTCGGTTGAAATATCAGCAATAGCAGATGTGACCCTTATGCCATAACCATTTCTCTACCGGCATGTCAGCTCAAAAAGTACGCTCGTGTGATGTTTCATCTGACTAACAGCTTCCTGGCTTCGGTCTTTGGAAAAACAAGATGTCAGATAGCTCATGTGTGTTTACTCGGGACTGGTGGTTGGAATGTGAGGACTGCCCACTAGCACAAGCAAGGAAAACGACGGCCTATGGGTCTCGGCGCCGAAAGTGTAGGGGGTTCTTGTGCTGAGTCAATCTAGCAGTCTGGCTGGCGGAGTAGGTGGATCTTGGTAGCTGGGAAAAGTCTTATCGCCTCAGGCGTATGCTTATCAATCCAAACTTGGCGGGGCGACTTTGGAATTTTTGGAGGGGATGGCAGCGCATCTGCCCATCCAACTGCCCTGCTTCTTTTCGCCGGCACGCAGGCAGAAGTCGACAAGACACCGCAATCCTCCCAACAAAGCACCATATCCTCTCAAGCCAAGTCACCATGGATGTGGACATGGAAGGTGCCGTGCCCATTGTGGCTCCTGCGGGGACTGCAATGAACGGCGCAACCATCCTCTGCTGCAACTGCGGCGCTCCCATCGACGGAACCACGGCCGCCAACGCCCTCTGCTACGACTGCGTCAAGCTGACCAACGACATATCAAAAGGCATCCAGCGGGAGGCAGTACTCAACTTCTGTAGAGACTGTGACCGTTGGCTCATGCCCCCGAGCAGTTGGCTCGTCGCCGCCCTAGAATCAAGAGAATTGCTTGCTCTGTGTCTGAAGAAGCTGCGGGGCCTTGGAAAGACTCGAATCATCGACGCCAGCTTCATTTGGACCGAGCCACATTCGAGAAGGATAAAGGTCAAGCTCACAGTCCAAGATTCAGTGTCCGATGGCGTCCTCATGCAGCAAAGTTTCGAGATCGTCTACATTGTTGCCTACCAGCAGTGTCCCGATTGCGCAAAGTCATATACTGCCAACGTGTGGAGGGCGTGTGTGCAGGTTCGACAGAAGGTCCTCCACAAGAGGACATTCCTGTTCCTAGAGCAACTCATCCTGAAGCATGGCGCGCATCGCGAGACGATCAACATCAAGGAAACAAAAGACGGCATAGACTTCTTCTTCGCCCAACGAAACCAAGCCGAGAAATTCGTCGAGTTCCTCAAGTCGGTCGTACCAATCAATGTAGTCAAGAGTCAAGAGCTCATCTCCGAAGACATACACACCTCCAAAAAGAGCTATAAATTCGCCTTCTCCGTCGAGTTGGTGCCAATCTGCAAAGACGACCTTGTCGCGCTTCCCATCCCCATGGCAAAACAGCTCGGCAACATCTCCCCTCTGGTCCTCTGCCACAGGATCGGCACTTCCGTCAACTTCATTGACCCAAACACCCTCCAGATGGCCGAACTGCGTCCCGACATTTACTGGCGTGTCCCCTTCTACTCCCTCTCAGACGCACCTGACCTCGTCGAGTTCATGGTATTAAATATCGAGCCGACGGGGCCGCAAAAGGGCAAGTGGCTGGTTGCGGACGTCGAGGTTACAAGAGTGGACAACATGGAGACGACCTACAACGTGCGGACGCACCTGGGCAATTTCCTCAACCCGGGAGACTCGGTCATGGGCTACATGCTTACGGGCACCAACTTCAACAACCCCCAGTTCGAGGCGATCGAGAACTCCCACACCTACGGCTCGAGGATACCGGACGTGATGCTGGTCAAGAAGCACTATCCGCGCAAGCGCAAGCACCGCAACAGGAAGTGGCGCCTCAAGCGCATGGAGAGGGACGAGGGCGAGTTGCTGCCCAAGAAGGCCGACCAGGAGCGCATGGACAACGAGTACGAGGCTTTCCTGCGGGACGTCGAGGAGGATGAGGAGCTGCGCGCTGCGCTGGCGCTGTACAAGAACTCCAACAAGAATAAACCGAAGAAGCAGGAGGGCGAGATGGAGGTGGACGGTCAGAGCGTTGCCGGGACAGAGGCCACTGGCGAGAGTGAGGACGACGAGGTACCGAAGGTGAATATGGACGAGTTGTTGGATGAGTTTGAGGAGATGACGATGGAGGACCAACAGTAGAGAGATGTCCTCGGGCTGTGTTCCAAGGAGGACATTGATTTGTGGCTCATAACTGCGTCAAATAGCGCCTTAGATGATTATGATGCATGACCGCCGAACCGGAGCTGTGAACTCTGAGATTGGCCGTCTTGTTGCTCCTCCAACCAAATCGCCAATATGCAGACGATACAGACCTGAATAATGCTACCCCCGAGACAGTCTTGTTAAGAAAAGACGATTCTCTGTCATTACTATGCCCTTCCCACATATATCACTCAAGCGGCCCTGGCTTCTTTGGGTATCGCGCGCAAAACGCTTTGCGTCATGCGAGCTTGATCCAAAAACCAGCAAAGGTTGCCATGCTGAGCTCCTATGCGCTCGCTTGACTTTGTACCTGATTGGGCTTATCCTGCCCTGGTCTGCCTTGGCGACTAGAGCGAGAGCTCTGTATTCAACCGAAGGTGTAGTCACCGCAGGCTGCGGTCACGACTCAAGTATCCCGCGATCGCTTCTGTCGCTGGAGTAAACATAAAAAGGGTGTCTTCCTCTAGGTAAGCACACTTAGAAAACCTTGCTGAGGGCCTTGCTCGCCTTCTGCGGCTGAGCTGATTCCGTCGCCTTCGTCTTCTGCGCCAACGAGTTCTGCTTGAACTTTCTGGGCCTCTCGAAACCGGCCCCTTCGTCTGTGGACGTAGGGGCAGCTACGGCCGCTGCCCCATCATGCGTGCCCACCTTCTGGGCCTTCTTGCTCTGTATACCATCCAGCATCTTCGCCTTCTCGACCCTCTGCACGAAGTCCTTGTTCTCCTTCTTCTCCCTCTGGAGCTCCGCCATCATCCTGCTGCTCCTTTCTGCGCTCTCCGCCGCGATCTGCTCCGTCAGGTGGTGCCACTTGAAGCCGTTGAGGTACTTCAACGTCCATATGTCGTCCCGGTAGTAGCTGCCCTTCTTGCCGCCGATTGTCTGCGCATTCAGCATAGCACACACGTCCTTGGCGTCCTTCTTGTTCAAGAACTCCACCCAACCCTCCGTGTACATCTTTTTCTTGTTGCCCCCGTTACGGACCCGCCGTTGGTGTGCCATAGGGTCTTCGGGGGCAAGGAAGATTCGGTTGATCGTGCCGTAATTTGACAGGAGCGAGCGCAGCTTATGGGGTTTCATGAATGGTGGGATGCGCGAGATGTATACGACGCCGGACTTTTTGATCGCAGCTTCTGTGGAGACGGGGTTTTTCTTTAACAACGATTTGACTTGGAGGATATCGTCAGGCTGTGCGTCGCTGTCATCTTTCCTCGGTTGTTTCTCTCCCCGATCCCTCTTATAAGAGCCTGGCTTTTGTGGCTTGATACTCTCGTCTTCTTCAGCTTTGTTGTCCCCATCCTCGCCATCTGAGCCCTCGTCGCTGGATCCTTCGTCGTCAAAGTCACTATCATTTTCTACTTTCCGCCTCTTTGCCGTGCGTCCACCTTTTCGTAGTTCGTCTTCCGAATTGTCTTGGATGGCATCATCGTCGCTGTCCTCGGCATCGAGGAATTGGTTCCGCTTCTCGGGCGCCATGATACGATTTCCGCGCAGATGACGGTCGGAAGCGGCTGGATGAATGAATCAGGGGCGGTATGCGCGGTAGATATGAATTGTGCTGGGCTGATTCGTCCTGTCAAAGGAATTGGAAATCCTCTGGCGACTTTCGAGGATGCTGCTTCAAAATTTCAGTGGGGCTCATGCAGCTGCCAGCCAGAAATCCAAGTTTCCGGCCGCAGCGCCCCACTGACGGTTATCTTATCGCGGGTGGCCGAGATCGGCTCCGTGGGGCGCCCCGTGGCACAGCGTCATCCAGGGCACACCATGGAGGGGTCAAGCAACAGATATCCAAGCAAACAACACGAGGACATAGCAAAGCTATTTGTATTAGACTCTGCCAGCACCCTTGACACGCCCTCCACTCATTCTCCCATCTTTCTTTTCACCCCACCATTGTATACTATCTGTGGCCGCACGTTTTAAAAAAAAAAAACCCCAGAATGTCTGTCGAAGTCATCAACACCATTTCTCCCAACACCAACGAGGTCATTATCACTCGCAATGGCCCCTCGGCTGAGGATGTAGAGAGCCTGCCCAGGACTTCGGCAGAGGCTTTCAAGACCTGGAGCAAGACAACTTTGGCAGAAAGACAAGACATCATCAGGAAGGCGCTCAAAAATCTCTCCGACAACACGGATGAGCTGGCCCTCGAGCTGACTACCCAGATGGGTAGGCCTATAGCTTATGGGGCAAAGGAAGTCGCCACAGCCATCAGCCGGTCCGAGTATCTCGTTAAGATCAGTGATGAGGTGCTCAAGGACACCGATGGCGAGCCGGAGAAAGGATTCAAGCGGTTTATTCGCAAGGTTCCTGTTGGGCCTGTACTCGTCCTCTTTGCTTGGAACGTGAGTTATCTGCCACGACACATCATCCCTACGCCCCTGGCGAGTTCAACATAAAAAGGTTCAGGGGGCGAAACTCGAAGACTAACTTATCAGTACCCATATCTCATCCTCGTCAACTCCCTCATCCCAGCTCTTCTTTCCGGCAACACAGTCATCCTGAAGCCTTCGCCGCAGACGCCTACTATTGTGGAACAGGTGTCCCATGCCTTTGCCCAGGCAGGCCTTCCATCAGGAGTCCTTCAGTACTTCCATTCTGGCTCGCCCACTACGATCGAATCCCTTGTACGGAACCCTTTGGTGTCCCTAGTGTGCTTTACCGGCTCAGTCGCTGGCGGTCTGGCTGTGCAAAGAGCAGCCTCAGACCGCATTGTAGATGTCGGCCTGGAACTAGGTGGCAAGGACCCTGCGTATATCCGAGACGATGTAGACATCGCTTGGGCGGCAGAGGAGATTGTCGACGGTGCTGTGTTTAACTCTGGCCAGAGTTGCTGCTCTATTGAACGGGTTTATGTCGACGAGAAAATCCACGACAAATTCGTCGAGGCCGTTCAAGTTGTCCTCAAGAGTTACAAGCTCGGAGACCCATTCGACAAGACCACAAATATTGGCCCTGTCATTTCGGCCAGGTCGAAGGCAACCATCGAGGCTCACATTAAAGACGCTGTCGACAAGGGCGCGAAAGACTTGACGCCCGAGAATGAGTCATTCAGTAACCCTCCCCCGAAGGGGAACTTCATCAAGCCGACACTGCTAACCGGCGTCACACACGACATGACTGTCATGACGGAAGAGACCTTCGGCCCCGTTATCCCAGTGATGAAGGTCAAGAATGACGAGGAGGCTGTCAAGCTCATGAACGACAGCGAATTCGGTTTGACAGCCAGCATCTGGACCAAAGACACTGACAAGGCTTATGGGCTGGCCGAAGAGATCGAAGCCGGTACCGTGTTTGTGAATCGCTGTGATTTCCCCAGTCGCGTAAGTTGTCCGAGACCCGCTCATCGAAGTCGTCGCCGCTGACCGAGACACCCGCAGGATCTGGCGTGGACTGGTTGGAAGAACTCAGGCAAGGGGCAGACCTTGAGCCGATTTGGTTTCGATCAGTTTGTTAAGCTGAAGAGCTTCCACCTTAAGGACTACCCCAATTGAGGTCAGATGATGATGATGACAACTCGGCAGAGGCAAGGGATGGCCTTTGCGAACAGCCTAGATCAGATCTCACCACATGCACCGCACTGTCCATTCAATTACGTTCACTTGCTCCCTCGTGATTCAACTCTGACGCGTTCAAATCCAATTAAACCGCACGCGTCCGCCTCGCGTCCAACCTCTTTAAGTGCGTGCATTCCACGGGATGGCCGTAGGCCGCCCCCGTATCAAACCCAACATTCCAATAACTTCTTGCCGAGAAGGGCGACTCAACACCCCTTTACAGCTCCCATCTATCGTTCTCAGCAGTGGATTATCCCTCAATCGAGACAACCAGTGCCAACTAGAGATTTCTTCTTTCACGGCAAGGTGTCAACCCCCGCAAAACCTGCACAGTATCCCGGCCGTCCTACTCGCATCTTCCTTTGTATTTCTCTGGATAAAGGCAATCACTTCTTAATTTGGACATTCGAGCCTCCAAAAAGCCCCCTCCTCCCGGCATGTATCATATCCTACTGGTCGTTCTTGGCCACTCCTTTGTTCGATATCATCGGGTCCATTTGACAGCAACCCCTTAGGCGCCCGAGTCTTCCTCGCGTGCGTATTCCGCTCCTTTAAACCCTGTCGTATGCGATCAGTCCTACTTCGCCCCGTTCTTTCGATCTACTTGGCATCCAATATCCTCCTGTGCCTGTCAATCGTTTGCCCGATCCAGCTGCCTGGTCAGCCTTCTCTACAACGCCATTTACGAGCTCGACCTTCCCTTCGACCAACCTCCTGGCGCAGCAAAGAGAAAGCTTCCCTTCCTTCCTTCGCTTCTTTCACAGGACCATCACCACACTCTTTTACCAACGAGTCGTTCCCTCCCTTCGACTTTGGTATTCCCTCTCAGCCAACTTTACCACATTCTCTTCCAACTCCCAACTGCCACTCACTCAGTACTCGAGTCAGGAATATCGATATCGACTCGCCATCTTTTCCGCAGCTCCATTAAAATTCATCCGAGAAATTCCTCACGTCATTCAAAATGCAAGTATGCAACTCCTTCAAGCTGCGCCTCGCGCGAGTCCAGAGCGTGGTGAAGAACGTGGTCAACCGTCGACTGCGCAAAGAGAAGAAGAGACGCTCAATTCAGATCGTAAGCCATCACCTGCTTCTCGATTCTCCTTCTAGTCTGTTCTGGAGTACACTGACAACATGGCAGTCCGAGCCTTTCGGGTTCAGACATGTCACTACCAACATAAAAGGCCTTAGCGAAGATGAGTACGTCCCCCCATCTGACTGCATCCCATGCTGTCAAGCATCATATCCCAGATGTGTTTGCCAGGCAGCCACCTGCTCCCAAACCAGCCAAACACATATCAAGAATGATACTAACAGCAGCTTGCAGGCTCCAGGTCCTCCGCGAGAAGGCCATCGCCAGCCGCTTCTCAACCATCGACGCCCAGCTCGCGGCGCAGCAGCAGCACGAGCTGCACCAGAAGCCATCCCGGCCGAACAAGACCCGCCCGGGCTACCGCGGCCTCACATCATCCCCGCTGAGCGCCTCCCGCCCCTCCATCACGCAGTCGTTCGCGGCGGAGGACAGTGCCTCGCAGCTGAGCCACACGACGGCCTCGTCGACGAGCGGCGGGAGCGACCACGGCTGTGACCTGGGCAAAGAGGCCCTCCTCTAGAGCACACCTCCTCCCACTCGCTTCCTTTTTCACGGCAAGCCCGCATTGGGACCAGAACTCGGGATGGACCACAACGTTTATCAATACCCTGGAAGCAAATCAATGGAGCATGGAGTTGTGTGCTCTGGCTTGATTGATGTTGCGACTGTTGGATTTGCAACCTCCAACAACGACAAACAGCAGACAGCTCTGAATATCGCTGTTGTACGATCACGCATGAATTACCAAAGAGTAGACGACATAATTACCCCTTTTTTGACTGTTTGAAATGATGAGCCCCTCGCCTTAAACGGGGAAGAGACGAAGGAAGAGTAGAATGCCAACCAAGACGTCCGGACGACGATCAACCTTCAGGAACCACACCGTTTTCACCACGATGTTCAAACCTCCTCTGGCGGCAGGCCTTTTCAGCTTAGCCAAGCAGAACAAGGGGCGAAAATATGTGACTGGGGTGTGAAGCCCAGGGCCATCGGGAGGAAAGGGCAGGGAACCATTTGTTTTCGTTCTTCCACTCATTCTTGGAGATCGGCAACCTGATACCGGCTGTCAGATAGACAAAGACATTTTATTGGGGAGTAACCATTGTTTTGGTGATGGTTATGGATGTCCGGCCATGAGATACGATCTTTTTGAGACGAACTACTGTAGTATTACTCACATATCAGTTGGGGCTGATTTCAACCTCATAATGCAGAGCACGCAAGCTAAGAACCAAGAAAAACTTTCAATTCAATGGCTGCTAGCTGACACAAAAGACCGGCCTTGAAAATCATTTGCTTTTCCCCCATCCGCCCAACTGAGTCTGTGGTATATATGGGCGTGTTACATGCAGCCTCCCCAATTTGAAAACAAACGAGGTTATCATCAAGAGCAGCAGAAGACCCGCACGGCTTGCAACGCTAAAGAAAAAAGCAGCATCAGGACAGCCACCCATCAAACGCCCTCAGCTTCTCGACCCTCACGCCCTCGAGCTCGCCCTTGACCCCGAGAAGCTTGACCTTGCTGTCTTTCTTCTCGGCAGACCACTCCCCGAGGAAGCGCTCCACCCGCGCGACCGTCTCCCCGTCGTCCCTGACCAGCAGCGCCACGGCGTCGAAGCCGCCCGCGCCGGGGACCACGCCGCCGTAGACGCCGTCGACCGCCGACAGGGCGTCGATGAGCTCGGTCTGGGACTCGGGCTCGATGGGGACCCCGGACCGCTCGCCCATGGCCCGGACGAGCTCCCTGCTCGCGGCGAGGGCGGCGGGCAGGTCGTCCAGCTTCCCCTCGGCCAGGACCCGCGCCAGGGCCTCGTTCCTGCCCTGCAGATCGTCCCACAGCGCCTTGGACCCGGCCGGGTCGGACTCGCGCCACGCGTTGACGGCCTTGACCATGCCGACGGTCTGGGAGCCGCACTCGACGTCGACCATGCGCATGGCCACGCCACGGGGCAGGCTGACCCTTTCCTTGTGGATCTCCGTGTCCCACCGCCCAACCCCGCCGCTGCCACCGCCGACGGCCTCTTCTAGCCTGGTGCCGAAGCCCGGCTGGCCCGGCTGCGGGACGGCGTCAAGGACGGAGGGTGAGAAACGCCGGTACAGGCAGCTGCCGTGGACGGCGGCGGCGACGTCGAAACCGGAGCCTATCTTCCCCTGGGCGCGGCAGTGGGCGGCTTGGGCGAGGTTGTGCAGCACGGTGCGGCCCTTGTCGGTGGTCAGATCGAAGTGGACTGGGTCCAGGTAGTGGGACAGCAGGGCGGCGGTCAGGCTGGTGACGAGGGCTGCGGAGGAGCCGAGGCCTGTCTTCTTTGCATCCTTCAGGGAGGTGCCAAAGGGGATGAATCTGTTACTGGATGAATTGGTGGTGGGTGCCGTTGAGGCTGAAGAGGCAGAGTAGTAGTCGGTGTCGGCGAGGATGGTGAGCCTGGCTGATTGGATGCTGTGTGAGGGCCGCTGGTGGGCGACGCGGGAGATGTATGTGAGCACGTAGGTGAGAGTTGTCTCGATGAAGGGGTTGGGCTGGTATGATGAGCCGCTTTTGTGGTGGTTAGTTAATATGAGAGCCCAGATTGACGAGCAGATGGTTTGATTTAGACCTAGCGTAGGTTGAGAACCAGCTAGAGGTTGTCTGGGTACATATCTCTCTCAAAGGACACGGTCGAATGCGTACGAATTAGGCCATTTTAGGGCAGTGAGATGAGCAAAAAGGGGGAAGGCCTTGGGCAGAACAAGGTTTGAGGCTGAAGCATGTGTGTGTGTGTGTGTACGAGTGGTTTCCAGACGAGACGTCACTTACACCTGCAGCTGAGTGACGGTGATGCCGCCGTCTTCAGGGGCAAGATGGTATCCATAGCGCCAAAGGCCGCCGACGAACTGGGGGCTCTCGACGACAATCTCGGTCAGCTGGACGCCCTTTGAGGTTGGGATACCACGGGCGACGACGTTGATGCGGGCATCGAGGCCGAAGACGAGCCCGGTGTAGTCCCGATCGGTGACGAGGTAGCCGCCGGCCAGCAGCACCTTGCCCGGGGCGGAGACGGCGGTCGTGGGGTTTTCGGAATGGACGGTCATGGTGGGCAAGTTTTGTTTTCTTTTCTGCAGGATTTTGTTCGAGATTGTTGCTAATGCGGGAAGCCGGACACAGTCTGGCGGGATGCCAATGATGCTCACGGTGGGCACCCGAGGAGTGCAGCACAACGGAGTAGAGTAGATACAGTACGGACGACAAGACACAGTCTTGGATGTCTCGAGGTCGGTCAGCCTGGGCTAATTGACTGACTGACAGTCGGACTGCGAGGCCCGGGGAATCAAAAATAAGCGAGCGAGATCGGCAAAGGCCCCGCCAGATCCAGGCTTTGGTTTTGTTTGTGCCTTATGCGAGTAGCACGATGCCCTCAATGACGACAGCGGCGACGCTCAAGGTTTAATCCCAGGACTTGATGCGCCCAAGCGGCATGGGGATCTTCAGGCACAGATGGCAATGACCGGTGATCTCGGACAACGATGGATGGAGGGGAAGCTCGATTGGGGAAAGGAGCTCCCAGGCCATGCATGCATAGACTAGACTACCTACTGGACGACACTACTACTGAACACTGTGCACGCAGCCGCAAGGAGCTACAGCTCATAAGCTATGGGGGGGGAGTGGGGGGGGACTGCGGGGCAAGACCTGCATGAGCCTGGCCCCCCTTTTCCCTTTTCCCTCTTCCCTTCATTCCCACCTACATACACGTGTACACAGAACATACAAGACCCTCGGTTGCCTCGTCAGCTTGATGCTCTGGTTTGCCGTGCAGTTTTCTGCCGTGGCCACAGTACCTAGCCTAGCCTCTTAGAGCTGCCGATGAACTCAAATCCGCTGGCTTTACATTACGCATCCAAGCCGCCAGAGGAAGGTGAAGTCACCATGACGGGCTAGTCGACGAGCTTGGACTTTTTGCTACTCACATAGTGTCTGAAAGGAGTGCAAATGTAACCACATGCAGTCTTGTTCAAGATATGAGGCCGACGACTTCGTAACGCCTCAAACGACAAGGACAAGCTGCCACTGCCATGGGGACATTGATTCACTCTGAGGCACAGACTGAGCACGGGCAATGAGGCTGTCTGTGTTACATGGTGTAAGCGCTCAGGGCTGGGATTTGTGGCAACCCTAACCCTGGTGCTAAACAGTAATGGCATCGTGGAGAGTGGAGAGTTGTGACTTACATTGATGCATTTCAACGACGGCTTCAAGCTTGGTGAGCATGGCTCACCGTCTTCAAAGTTTGCCGACTTTTGATACGCTGTCATGAACAATTCTCAGCATCTCAACGGGGTCAACTTTAAACTGCTTCCGCGTTGGGCTGTGTTACGGCAGCCACAGTCCTTTCGATAAAGTGCACATGCAGTTCTAATGCTCAATTGGTACTTGTTGGAAAAGATGGAATTCGAGTCTCTGGTCCTGAGTCGCTCGATAAGAGAGATACATCTAATGATTAAAAAAGGTGCTCTAGTTATGGTAGGTGAGCTCAGAGTGTTCGGAGGTACCAGACCAGATTACACCATTCATAATTATTTAGTTTTGCTTTTATCTCATTCCCTCGTTCCGTCCGTTTACTGGCCTAACATCAAATAATCTGGTGTTCGCAACTACCAGTCAGAGAAAATTTTGGAAGTGGCCATCAAGCTCAAGTGCCGTTTTGTGCTGCTACCAGCTCACTTATTTGGTGTAAGAGGAACTCGCTTGCCTTCTTGACGTCATGTATGCACAACAGCATCATACAGAGGAGGTGCAGAGCACTTGCAACACTGAGTTAATTCCATGAGTCCGTCTTTTCATGTGGCGCCTCTGTCACAGCCCTGCATCAAATCACCGCTGCATTCGACCTAAGAAAACAAAATTTCCTCACAGCTAGCATGCCTTCATACGCAGACCCTCCCCCACCGTACGAGGCCAGCTCCTCCAGCGGCTCACAGCCCCGGCCGGCCGAGACCGCGGGCGTTCCTCCCCAGGACACAAACAATCTCACCGTACCACTGAGATCTCGCAATGGGATCCCACCTGAGGAGCGAAGGAGTATGGAGGACTCAGCCCGAGCCCTTCCAGACGGTTGGGTGAGGCAGTACGACCGAGAGACACATCACCAATTCTTCGTCGACACCAGAGCCAACCCACCCCGCTCAATCTGGCACCACCCCCATGACGACGAGCAGTATCTAGGCTCCTTGCCTGAGGAGGAGAGGGAACGGATCAAGAGCCTGCAGCGCGTGCACAGCCTCGCCGACATCGAGGCAGAGAGCAGCGACGACGACAACACCGCTGCCCACAGCCACGGCCAAGCAGCCGCCGCGCAACAACAGCAGCAGCAGCAGCAGCCCGGGCTCCTCGACACGGGCCCAGAGAAGCTCTCCAAGTCCGAGAAGTTCGGCCGCAAGCTCAAGGACAAGCTCACCAGCTCGACCCACCAGGAGCGCGCCGCCAAGCGCGAGAGGCGCGCCGAGGCCGAGAGGCAGGCATACTACCAGCACCAGCACATCCGGCGCCAGATCGCGCGCGCCGTCGAGACCGGCGAGCCGCAGCTGCTGGGAAAGCACACCGACGGGAGGGAGGTATGGATCGAGCCTCCGCAGGGCGCGCCAGGGCTGTACGGGCGCAACAATGCGCACGTCGTCAACCCTTGGAACAGGGGAGGGTACTTTGGTGGTCCCCCCGGGATGATGGCTGGCCCCGGTAACACGTACGCGAGGCCGGTTGGTCCTTACAGCAGGCCGTACGGCCGCGGTGGCTATGGGTACGGCTATGGAGGGGGCCTGGGCATGGCACCTCTCCTTGGGTTGGGTGTTGGGCTGGGAGTGGGTGGCCTTCTTTTCTGATCATTTTTTATGGAAACGTTCGGATGATTGTGGTGTGAAGATACCCTAAAGCAAAGTAATAATGCAAGCTTTCGTTCTGGATGTCAAGTACTGTTCGCGAGGGATGCACAAGATTCGATCCATGCCCCCGTCAGGTCGAAAAAGGTAGACTACATGCTGAACGCGAAGAATCTCCTTCTTTGCGCTTAAGGTCTCGATCTGGTGCTGTAATGCGTGTGCAAGTTACCAGTTTGAAGTATTGCGACACATGCGGTACCCGGTGCAGCTAGGAGACAGACTCTGTTGCGATTGCAGGAAACCAGTACCACCCGAGCGTCGTCGGTGCCAACAATGCCAAGAAAAATTCACCACTAGGCGGCGAGTGGAAGATTCGGAATTGAAAAAAGCCAAGAGACGCGCTGAAGCTGAACGTTGCGTTGACTGTGTCGTCAAGTTTTTGCCCTTTCCTGGAGAATCGATCAGGTGTGCCAGTTGCTTAAAGCGCCACGAGGCACATTTAGCCGCAAAAGCCATTTGTTCCGACTGCGGACGGCGAGGACGAGTCGGCAAGAAAAGATGCGAGGTTTGCCAAAAAGTATCTGTGAAACGACGTGCTCAGAATGCCGAAAGAGCGAGAAAGAAAAGGCGTCACACCCGACTCATCACGAATGCCGTCTTTTGTCTTGATTGTGGAGAACAGCTGCCAGTCCCAGTCCACACAAAGAAGAGATGCTCTTCTTGTCAATATAAATTCCATATAGACAACCAACGAAAAAGGAGTGCGAAAAAGCGTGCCGCCCAAGGAATCCTGCCGCCACCCGTCTGCTGCGATTGCGAAGGGCCAGGGAGATATAACAAACCAAGGTGTGAGCCTTATCAAAAAAAGATTGAAGACGAATCGAAAGCAGCGGACTTCCTCGAAGCCCTCGGCAGGCCAGACGCAATTTGCTGTGACTGCAGAGAGCCAGGAAGAGTCGGCAAACAAAGATGTGCGTCATGTGCGGTGAAAATTAGAAACGACAGAAGTAGGGAACGCCAGAAAAGGAGAAAGGCCGCTCAACTGACCGTGGACAAGCCAGAACCAATCTGCTGTGATTGCAGAGGACGGGCGCAGATTGGCATTAACGGTAGGCCTAAGAAGAGGTGTGCGCCCTGCGAGTTGGAAGAAAAGAAAGCCAGAAGCAGCTTGAGGCTGCCAAACCGGCCCAGCCGGATCCAGTCTGCTGCGACTGCGGAAAGCAATTACAAGTTGGCATTAAAGGTCAGCGTCCGAAGAGGTGTGCACCATGCCGATTGGCAGAGTACAGCAGAGCAAAAGCCAGGAGACGTTACCACGAAAAGCTCGAAGTCGCTAAAATGAGGGAGGCAGATTGAGAGCGGCAATGGATAGAATTACGAAGCCATGCCAAGATGACTCGCTTTATCACGCGAAATTAATGTTAACGAGATCAAGTCTGGAGAAATGCTGATTCTTTTGCGGAATATATTTGATTGAGGTTTTCCACGAAGCTAGTCTTTGTTATCCTGCAGTGAGAAATACTTCGCGTTTAAGTATGGCGGTTGTTTGTTTTTAGTGCCAAAGATGATCCCTTGGAGGTGACGTAGTCGAGCATTCGTACTCACTTAAGACGGACGCCGACGCTTGATCATTCACCATCTGCTACTGTTCGTTTTGTCTTCCTCGCACGGCCGGATTCTCTCATCGTCGCTCACGAAATACCCTTCGCGTCCTCTTGCGTGAGCGCCGAAGCTTCCCGAGGCCGCCCTTCGATTGTTCCTTACGTGGCCGAAATGTGCTATCGTCCAGCTGCGGCAATCTTCATGCCCACCTGCCTCGCGTGCTGAGCCATGAGGGCATCAGCAATAGTCAGAGCGGCCATGGCCTCGACGATAGGAACCGCGCGAGGAGCAACATTAGGATCGTGACGGCCCTTGGCGGCCAGGATGCCCTCGCCCGAAGCGTCGTAGCGAGCAGTAGTCTGGTCCTGGGAGATTGTAGCGGGGGGCTTGAACGCAACGCGGAAGAAGATGGGCATGCCGTTGGAGATGCCGCCCTGGGTACCGCCGGAGTGGTTCGTCTTGGTCTGCAGGCGGGAGGGAGGAATGCCAGCTCTAGCGCTCGGCGTCGCATCGTCGGCGACGGCGATAGACACGAAGGGGTCGTTGTGGCGGGATCCGCGCATCTCCGCGCCGCGGAAGCCAGAGCCAATCTCAAAGCCCTTAGTAGCAGGAATAGACATAATAGCGTGGGCAAGGAGAGCCTCAAGCTTATCAAAGCACGGCTCGCCAAGGCCGGAGGGGCACCCGCGAATGATACAGGTTACGGTACCACCAGTAGAGTCGTGCTGATCGCGAAGCTCGGCAATCTTATCCTCCATACGCTTCGCAACGGTAGTATCAGGGCAGCGCACGGGAAGAAACTCATCTACCTTCTCGCGGGTTAGGGAGTCAACAAACTCGAGGAACCTAGGGTTGCCACTCAGGGAGTCGATGTCGTCGCTGTCGGTTATAGGCCTGTCCTCAAAGAGCTTGATGTTGCCAACCGAGGAAACAAAAGCAACGATCTCGACGCCGTAGGCCTCGCGCAGCCATTTCTCGGCAACAGCGCCGGCGGCGACGCGGGCAATAGTCTCGCGGGCGCTGCTCCGGCCGCCCCCAGAGGAGGCCTTGGTACCATACTTCTCAAGGTAAGTCCAGTCGGCGTGGGAGGGGCGCGGGTAGAGGTCGATGGTCTTCGAGCCATAGTCGTGAGGGCGTTGATCCTCGTTCGGCACGGTCAGGAGTATGGGTGTGCCCAATCTGCGACCCTGAGATATTAGCATCATGGCAAACATTATGACTTGCTGCAGGGTTGTCACACGTGCGCCCAAATTCGCATCCAGATCCTATAGTCACGCGGTCCTTCTCGTCGCGCGGGGTAGTGATGGCCGACTGGCCCGGGCGCCGGCGATTGAGCTGCGGCTGGATGTCGGACTCGACGAGGGACAGCCCTGGCGGGCAGTTCTCGATGATACAGGAGACGGTCTTGCCGTGGGACTCGCCGGCGCTGTGACGATGGAGGTCAGTAGGCTGTTGTCTTGCGTTCCTAGCAGTTTAGTGGAGGGAAAGGACTCACGTCGTCACGCGAAAGTAGTGGCCAAATGTCGACATTGGGTCTTTATCTGGTCTGTACGTCCACTGTATGAATTGATTGACGGAAGAGAGAGGGGGGTTAGAGAGGGAGGAATGTAGCGATGTCGTAAGGATATTTTTTATCGGTGACTCAAGCTCGGGTCGCTCCTCGGTACGCTTAAGCTACACGGGCTGCCCGGTGCAATATGTTTCTTGTGCGTGGATTGGTCAGTTGGGTTTTATCGATAAGATCCGTAGGCCAGATGGCGCCGCAGGCCAGCACCATAGGTGAGGCGGGGTCCGAGGGGGATCCCCCCTAGAAATCAGAATTCCTACTTACCTAACTTAAACAGGCTGTATCTAGATTAACCTCCTAGCTTAGTGTTGTCTCGCAAGAAATTCCGGTCGTCCTTTGCTACGCTTAATCTTTTGGGTCTGATTTCCTTTAACGCGCTGCAGGCCTCTCTGGCTGGCAATTGAATGTTGAGCGCCACAGGCCCCCTACAAAAAACAAGAAGTCGTGCACCACCACGTACCAGCGATGAGAGTTTGGGCTTTGCTACGTGTCTGGGCTTGGATGGACGCTGCCCATCAGTTTCGCGTACCATGGTTGCAACACGCTAAGTCCAAGCTTTGGAAGGCTTGATCATCTGCATGTATGTAACAATGGTTTCCACATCTTGTGTGGTCAACTTCCGACATATATCCCAGACCTCAGGGTGACTAACGACTGCGGCCGCGAAGCTGATGACAGCCTCGTCATTCCCAGCGTTGTAAAGTCGGGATTCGGGTGATTCCGTTGAGTGAGTGGCTGTATTAATGGTCTCAGCAATGCCGTAGGGTTGCCATCCGTCGTCTTCTTGCCTCTTGACTTCGCAAATGGCGTGCGCAACCCGGAGGATATCGCACAAGTGCGACTCGTATGGTGGCTGGAAAAGTTCGACCATGTCTTTGGGAACGTCTGATATTCTCGAGAATGTTCTGGGGCTTGGAAGAAGCCTGGGAGAATTCGGAAAATATTCCAAGACTTGGGGGAACTCCCAGAAAAATCCAAAAAGTTTCTAAGATATAGGCCAGGAACCGGGCACCTGGACGAGGACGCCAGGACCTGGGCGGACTGCCCCCTGTACCCTCCCCAGGGAGTGGTGTCCATCATGTCCAGAGTCGCGTAAAGTTGAAAAACGTTTAAGTAGTCTAATAGTTAGTTCAGGTGTTAGCCACGGGTAGGTGTGACATAGCATTGTATCAGTCGGGAGAAGGTGATTTCATCCTAAGCATAGGTGACGCGACTCTAAGCTAGGGCGGCGATGCTAACTAACCGCCAATTGATCGCGGTGGCTGTGTTTTCGGGGCAGACTACCTACATAGGTACTTGGTGATGCTGATTTATGATCTGCATATTTGTACAGTGGGGAGAAACTAGGTTATTGCCCTGCAGTCACTGCAGGAGGTGAAAGAAGGGGGCTCTTTTATTTACCAGGGGGAGACCCCCTGGACCCCCCTCCTTCCGCTACGCTCGGCACGACAAATCTGCTTAGGTAAATCTCCTCACACCCCCCCTTCGGGGGGGAGGAGTCATTCTGGTGGGGGAAGCTTCTAAGTGGTTAAAAATTCTTAACAGCTATGTACCCTGCAATATTGGTACACGGGCCACTTTCCTGCAAAGAAACCCCTTCTGCTAACAATTTGTTAGTAAAAGCAGGATTTACAGGCAGAAATCAGTATCGTACTACCCGTAAAGAGTGGAGCAGTCCTTCAGTTATGGTATATAGATGAATCCCACTTGTTTTGGCTGCGGGGGCCGATGCTCCAGTGGCAGGCACTGACATCCACCAATCGATAGGAGAGGATACGATCCAGACCCACTAAATTTTCACCGTCCCCTAAGACTCGGGTGCTCCTGCGTGGAAAACAGAGACTTCCCGTTACCGTACCTGTCACCTTCACCACCAGCCATTCAACTACAGCCAGCAACAATGGCTGACGACCTGGTCCTCAACTTGGCCCCAATTGGGGACATCTCCGTCGCTGCCAAGAAGGTGAAATATGTCGGAGGATCTTGGAGAGATCGTCGCCGAGCCCAGAAGAAAGACAATGCCCGCGAGCAGGGGAGAACGGGCTCGACGTCAAGACCTCCACCCACAGACGATGCCTCTGCTCAACACTCCGCTGCATTTTCCTCGGATCGACCACCCAAGCGACAGAGGACCGACAACGGGCCCACCAGCCGTCCAGGTGGCAACCACCACGACCCCTCGAAGCCGTTTCAAGTCGCCTCCAAGCTCTTTACCTACAATCCTACGGCCAAGACAGTCTTCGACGACACCGCCCGGGCGGACGAGCCTGAACCGGCGACACCTTCAAACGCGCCTCTGTCCGAAGAGGCATCCAACTTCCATGCCCTGGGCCTGTCCCGTAGGATAGCCCAGCACCTGTCGTCGAAGCTTGAGATGAAGGCGCCCACGTCGATCCAGAAGAATACCATTCCGCAGCTCGTCAACGGCGATGACGACGCTTTTTTGCAGGCACAGACGGGTTCCGGGAAAACCCTGGCCTATCTGCTCCCAATAGTACAACGAGTCATTGCCCTGAGCCGCAACGACGATGGGAGTACTACGGGCGCGAATATCAACAGGAATTCGGGCTTATTTGCTATTATTCTCGCGCCGACTCGAGAACTGTGCAAGCAAATTTCTGTCGTGCTGGAAAAGCTGCTGCGATGCTGCCCGTGGATTGTCAGCACCACAGTCATGGGAGGCGAGAGCAAGCATTCGGAGAAGGCTCGCATCCGCAAGGGCTGCAATATCTTGGTTGCCACCCCTGGCCGTCTGACAGACCACCTGGACAACACCAAGATCCTTGATGTTGGAACGGTCCGGTGGCTTGTCCTCGACGAGGGTGACAGAATGATGGAGATGGGCTTCGAACAAGACCTCAAACAGATCGTCACGGCAGTCCGACAGGAGCCGCTGAAGGAGAAAAACAAGGATGGCGTGTTGCTCACGAAGGCCATGCCCAAGAGAAGGGTGACGGTTCTTTGTTCCGCAACGATGAAGGCAAATGTCAACAGGCTCGGCGAGATCAGTCTGCAGGACGCTGTCCTCATAACTGCCTCCAACTCCAAGGACGACGCAGAAGGAGATGCAAAGGCAGAGGCGGTTTTTGCTGCACCGGCTCAGCTAAAGCAGACATATCTGGTTGTTCCGGCAAAGCTACGCCTTGTCACACTCATGGCGTTCCTGAAGGACGCCTTCGCACGGAAAGGCTCCGTCATGAAGGCAATCATCTTCATATCCTGTGCCGACTCGGTTGACTTCCACTTCGACTTACTTAAATCCACCACTACCCCAGCGCAGCCGTCAGCGCAAACTCCACAAGGCAAGCCAGATCACACGGCCACAACTGTACATCCCGCGGCCTACATCACCTCCCCGGCCAATCCGACCATCCTGCTCCACAAACTCCACGGATCTCTGACCCAGCAGATGCGTACTTCAACGCTCCGCTCCTTTTCCACCTGCAAAGACCCTGCTGTTCTTATTACGACCGACATCTCCTCGCGAGGTCTTGACGTCCCCGCCGTGGAGCTGGTCATCGAGTATGACCCGGCCTTTGCCATCGCGGACCACGTACACCGTATCGGACGTACGGCTCGTGCAGGTCGGCCTGGAAAGGCCGCCCTGTTCTTGCTGCCCGGCTGCGAGGAAGGCTACATCGACATGCTGCCTACCACGCCCCCGGCTGTAGCCCAGTCCTACGAGACCGTACTCCAAAGGGGCTTCGCCACCCCTGTAGCGCTGCCTCCGATCCCGGGCAAGGACGAGGACGAGCAAGAGCAAGAGCAGCAGCAAAAGCAGAAGCAGTCCCCCCACGCCCGCGCCGAAGCACTGCAGCTGCACCTCGAGCACCGCATCCTGGCGTCGGAGCCGCCCAAGCCAGCCCCGGCCAAGGGCGGCAGGAAGCCCGTGCCGGCGCCGAAGCCGCAGCAGCAGCAGGGCTCCGGGCCCGCCCTCATCGACTCGGCCCGGCAGGGCTTCAGGTCGCACGTGCGCGCCTACGCCACCCACGTCAAGGAGGAGCGGTCCGTGTTCGACATCCAGCAGCTGCACCTCGGCCACATCGCCAAGAGCTACGGGCTGCGGGAGGCGCCGGGCGGCATAGGCGGGGGCGTGCAGAAGCGCACGCACAAGAAGGGCGGTGGTGCTGCCGCGGCTGCTGGCTCTTCCTCCGCCGGCGGTGGTGGCAGCAGCAAGAGGAAGGCGGACTTCATGGACGACGCGGACGGTGGCGATGTGGATGCGGCTGCGGCCAAGAGGAAGATGGAGGAGATGCTTAAGAAGATGAACGCTGCTAGTGAGTTCAATATTGCATAGATGAGTGGAAATAGCAAAATTAGCGATGATGGTTTTTTTTTTTCTGTGTCTTGTAATAGACGCGTCACTCAGCACATAGACGTTCAAGGTTCAGAATGCCGGATGGAGACCAAATTGATGGCGACCACAAATCGTCTTGTCCATTCTCGCACTCGTTTCTCTCAGCACTGTCCAAGAATCTCTCTATCTCTCTCTATCACGCACAACGTGTGAAGCCTCGTCCAATGCCCGTCTGGCGAGTACGAGCACGCAAACCTGAGAGTTTCCGGGGTCACATAATTGGACAAGATCCAACTTGCCTTTGGAGATATATCATTATCAGCGATGGCTCTATGTAATATACACAGGCGACATGCCTGTCCGGCATCTCAACATCATCTCTAGATGCCTGCCGTAAACAGTCCTCCCAGCCAGATGTTAACCGACCAACCGACCAGAGACCAGCCGCCATTCCCAAGATTCCGTTCCGTTCGCCACCGCTTGTATAATATGTCCATGTCTGTTTCTTGCTGACATGCAGAGTTGAGATTTGTCTATATGCCGCCTTCGGCGACAGATGCGAGCAGGAAGATCGTGCCTCGACTGCTTCGAAAACCAAAAACAAAAACATTCCATGCCGGACTTCCTTTCCGTCCCTGCACGACGATACCCTCACCAGGTCGGGCAACCAGACCCAACCAACCGAGCAGACCATTCCATCCTAGGCCATCCATCAGCCAGCATGCCTTCGTGGGCGCGGCCGTTTGAACCGATTTTCAACAATATACCAACGCCCGCTGTGATGACAAGACATAGGAAATACGACAGTAAAGAAAAAGCCAACACGTGCCGGCCTCATGGTCAGACACCCCTTTGCTCTTGTACGTCCACCGGACATTTGTTTCTGGTCCGTCGTCATTCCCCCATTGTTGTTCCACGCACCGTATCAAGGGGTATCAAACAAGACGGTAAATCAGAGGCGCGACACAAAGGAAATAGAAAGACAAGAGCGATGGAGTTAGTATATGTCTTGGAGCAGACAAATTAAACAACTGCAACTGCAGCCTCCTGCTCACCACCACCCACGAGCTCCGCCACCTTGCCAACCACCGCGCTGGGGTAGCCCCGTCCCATCATCTCTGAGACAACATATCTAGCCTTCTCTCTGTCCTCAACGGCGAGATACGCGCGAGTCATTGCCTCATACGTGCTCGGCTCGCGGCGGTCACGTCCAACAGCACCATAGATGTCCTCGGCACGGGCAATGTTGCCCTCGGAAGCCCATCCGTGGATCAAGGTATTAGCAATGTAAGGGGTCAGCTCGACTTTTCGTCGACGCATCTCCATGAGAAGTGGTTCAGTGTCAGAAACACAGTGATTGGCGACCATACTCTCGAACAATGCCTGGAACAGGGATGCCGTCGCAGTGATACTGCGGTCATTGATGACTTGATCAAAGGTTTTCCGGGCAGCAGCCATGTCGTGCAGGACACAACCACGAGCGTGGATCAGAGAAGCAAAGTGTACGGGCTCCGGCTTGCCACCGCTGGCGCGAATGCTCTCCAGGATGGATTCTGCAGCCTGCATATCCACAGGCTCAAGGGTCGCGTGAGTATCAACGAGCAGCTTGTAAGTGTGCGCAGTGGGCGAAATGCCCCTGGCCTTCATGCGTGCATAGTATGCAAGAACCTTGGACTTGTCGCGTTTGGTGGTTAAGAAGAACTGCATCATGCTGTTGTAGGGCGCAGGACGAGCCTTGTAGTTTGGCATCGCCTCCATCTCATCGAAGAGCTCCTCGGCGAACTTGACGTCGGACACTCTGCAGAGGGCGTTGACAATGGTGCCGTACGTGACGGAGGTCGGCTTGATGCCAAGGGCGCGCATCTCAGCAAAGAAGAATAGACAGTCGTCAATGCGACGAGCCTTGCCCAGCTTGCCGATGAGAGCGTTGTAGAGGAAGGAACTCGGCTCGACGCCCTCGGCCTTGGCGCGATGGAAGATCTTGACCGCCTCGGAAGCCTCGTCAAAGGTCTTAGTAGACTCCTTAAGCGTGGTGATGTACAGACCGAAGGTGTTGGCAGACGGAGTTGCGCCCATGTCCAATAACTCCTGGTGGTATTGCTCGGCCTGGCCTCTGTAGCCCAGGCTAAGGCAAGCGCCCACCATAGAATCCAGAATCGATGACCACCCGTAACGAACAACGGCATACTGAGGCAGCAATGGGACATCAGTGCGAGCCATGTTCAAAATGTCATTGCAAGTCTCCATTTTGCCCTCGCGGGCAGCGGCCGAGATGAGCTTGGCGTAAGTGATGTATCGCGGGTGGCGGCCAGCTCGGCGCATGTTGCGGAAACGCGCAAGCGCATCGTTCAACTTGGGGCCCTTACGGCCGTGAGCACCTTCGAGCTCATCGGATATGAGTGACGAACCTTTGAAGTCCGTGTTATGCGCATATGGGTCGAACGTGTCTTCGTAACTCGCGACGGAGGGGGCCGACTGGTACGATGAGGGAGCACTAGTCGGTGAAGCGGTCGACTCTCGGGGATCGGCGATGCCTCGAGAAGTCATGTAGCGCGAGACAAAGTCCATGCCCTCCTCGACCTCGGCTGTCAGCTGTGCATCGTCCGGCCTGGATGAGCGTATCCGGTGGAACATTGCCTCGGCCTCGTTCAGGCCTTCGACAACCTGTCCGGACCCAATCAATGCCACGGCAAACATGGCGGTGGGCTCAATGAAGGACGCACTCGCGGCAATCTCAGGGCTGCTGAGGATCTGCCAATATCGCCATGCTTCCATCACCTCACCACCGCGAATGCTTAATGCGAGAAGGGCACTCGCAGGAGTGGCGATGTCCTTGAAGTTGATGGGGATATTCGCAAATGCAGCAATGGCCGTGTGCTTGTCGCCGTTGTCCGCCGAAGACACTGTGAGCTCGGCCATAGCCTGGGCGCGTGACTCGTCCTCGATGGCCTGAGCCCACCGGAGAGCTTCATAATAGATACCGCGATGAACCAGACCCTTGACGAAGCCCAAGCTAATGATAGCATCTTTGATGCTTGCAGCACGCACGCCATACTCCTGTACAATCTTCTTGTAGAACTTCATGGCACCTTCGAGCTTGTCCGAAACAATGTAAGCGTTGATGACTGATGCGTAGACCTGGGCATCGAGACGATCCTTCAGAGTGGCCTCGCCGTTGTCGTTGGCGATGGCAAGAGTCCGGTATTCGCTATAGCACTCCACAGCGCTGACAAGGTCTCCGCAATTAGCAAAAGCAGTGATCATGGCCGGGAATGTCGCAGCAAATGGCGTGGCCTTGTTGGTCTCCATATGCTCGTAGAGATGGAGCATATCAGAGACACGGCCAGACTGAGCGCAGGCTGAGATCAGCTGATGGTAAGTCTCGGGAGAGAACACATCCCGCTGGCAAGCAACGGAGTTCTTGAAGAGCTTGATGGCCAAGTCCAGACGGTCATCCTCGGAGAGAATCGCGTGCTCGAGTTCGGATGATGCGAACATGAACTTCCCGGGCTCGTCCATGCCGCCATAGCGAGCACGCTTGTCCTCGAGCCTTTTCTTCAGAGAAGACACCTCGAGTGAACGGGCGGCCAGTAGACCGACGAGGATGTTGTAAGTGTCACTGTCCGGTGCAACCTTCCGCCGCATCATGTCGGTGTAAACGTCCAGCGCCTTGGAGACAATCTCGATCTTCTCGGCCGGCAGGTGAATGGCGGCCATGAGCAGCGCATTATAAGAGGTAGCCAAGGGCTGTATGCTGGCCACCAACATGGCCTCAAAGACAGCTGGGATTTCGGCATATCGTCCAGTCTCCGAGAGCTTGGTTAGGTGATCGGCGTAGCTCTGGGATTGTGGATCAACGGGTGGTGTGACGGAACGGGCGACGCTTGCCGGCGAGAGAGGCTCATCGGCCTGTGCAAGGGCAGGTGTGGTTACCCTCGACACGCCGACGTGCTCAGCGTCCACATGCTGCCTAGCCTCGATCTCCTTAGAAAGAGCTGCATCGATGTGAGCGAGGGCGGCCTGCTCCTCTTCCGAGAAAGCAGACACGCTGACGCCATCTTCATCGGCCTCCTTTGCCTCGAGTGTTCTTGCCTCAGACCCAATCAGAATGGAAGCCGGTGATGGCTTCCACTCGATCTTGTCCTGAAAGCGAAACTGAACCCACTCATTCTCCTCAGAGTCTTGAGTGGCCTCCCTCTTCTGGAGATTCTCGAAGTAGGCATCTAGCCCTCCATGGTTGTTGGCGAGCTTCTCGTGCCGGTGTTCGGTCGGGAGGCTGGAGGAGTGGTGAGCGCTAGTGTGGAAGGCGCTCTGAAGCTGCTGGAGGCGACTGAGGCGATTTGTGGTCTGGCGTTTCCGGGCCGCAAAGGACGGCCGGTTCTGGGAGTTTAGAACATGAGGGTGGGTGGCAGCTACGACAGACTGTGCGTAGCCGTGGGTGAAAGACTTGGTGAACCCAGAACGGATAAAGTTCGTGTATAAGTTGTTGTAGATAGATCCAGGCATTTAGGTGAAGCCTTTAGAGTGGGGGGACTGCAGATGTGAGCAATTCCGGTCAGCAACGCGTGCATTGGCAAAATTGTTTTGATTTTGCTTTGTGTCGGCCAAAAGAAAAATGGACACAAGAATTGAGATGCCGCCGTGAGGAATTGCATGCAGGAAGACAAGTGTGATCGACTGCGTCCGCTCGACGGTGTTGGATTTCTGATTTGCATCACACCAAAATTTTGGGTTTTGGCCGGACGACAAAAAACATTCTCGAGGTACACGCGCAGCGCAGAACGTCATGGACTCGGGTGGAACCGAGACAAACGAAGAGCGGGCTGGACTGGGCTGGACTGGGACTTACTCGGGGGAAAAAGTGAAAGCGCAACTGCAGGTTCATTTGATGCCAATGAAGACATCAAACAAACGCGCTATTCAGAGAGGGTGTTTTGACCTATTGGAAGGGAAAATTATTGAAGTGTAGAGAAGAGTGGTAAGGGAACAGATGAAGGACAGGCGCGAGAAATCTGGAGGGTGATATGAAAATCGCATCGGGCTCTGCGACTTGCAATCCGGAGGCGACGAGTCACACACTCTTTCTTGCCTGCAGGACGGACCAAGCAGTACCCCGTACAGTAGTTGCTCCTTCCCTAACCTTGCTGTGGGGTCTGGCGGTGGGTGGGCCGACAGGGGAGGTGAGTGTCTGTCAGGCTGCTGATTGGCCGCATGAAAACATCCCGGGAACACTCGCAGGGAGGACTCGGAACCTGGGGTCCAGTGTGGCAGGCAAAAGCAGGCTCTCAGGCCTTGTGGATGAGACATCATGCGCTGGACTTTACGGACTTTGGCACAGGTTGGCACCGGAGGGCCTGTAGTGACCTGCTAGCATCCTAGGTGCAATTGCTCCCTACCTACCTAGGTAGGTAGGTAGAGTACCTGGGTACCTGGGTATGTCTACGCTGTCATCCTCGTCCATCAAGAAGCAACGAGAAGACAGAATAATATGCCAATTTCCCACATCAAGGACGGAGTACAAGATGTCATTGACTCGATTGGCTCCCATTGACACGAGTGTGGATTCAGTGTATGAAATTCTCTTTGCCCCACGACCAGTTTTCTGAACCGGACGGGGCCAGCAACGGGGATAGAGAACGAGATGGACTGTCGAGGTTTTGACTGTACATTCAGACCCTACCCTCGTACCTGAGTACAGTACAAGCTCGGTACTGCGCCGGCTGTGTCCTTGGATCGCCCAAGTACCGGCTCTCCCTGCTTCTGTCCGTGACCAACGGCCCTGAATTTGCATCGTCACATGCGGGCACGCAACCTGTCAATCTGTCCTCACCGGCCCCAAAGGTACCATGCCTCAGTCTGCCCACTGTGTCAGGCTGCCAAAATTTTCTTCGATGATGACGACTGTCATCGCCCACGTCGTCTTGGCCTGAAGTTTGCGGCAGCGGAAGCCTCGGACGCGCTGCGCCGCTGCCATTTGCAATCCCGCCTTAGCGCGTTTCCTGCGTCTCCTAGCGAAGAAAAGAAGCCGGCACCACACATCTCTCGCTACAGGGGGGTTCCCGTCAGGCCTGTCAGGACAAGTCCTCCGTGCGTGGGGTCTCCCAGCATGCCGGGCGCTGCAATTCGGTGGCTGACACATGTCCGGCTGTCTTCCCATTGGCAGCACGGTGTCTGCCCCCAGGAAGAAGCCGGAGGGATGCACGGCACGAGCCCAGCCGCCTGGGAATGAGGGTGTGCTCCATCTCTGTTAGAGGGAACCCGTGCTCGAGAGTCTCGGCGTCACACCAATGTACTTCGACAGCCGTGACAGGATCGACTTTGAAAGGCCATGAAAAGATCTGTCTCAGACAATGTGCATGGTTTTCGGCTCGGTCGCTGGAAACTACACAAGGGAACAGGATGTTAGCATCAAACCTGCAACAGAGGCGATCATCCAAAATCTGTGCAACTGTCGGTCACCCGGACCTGCAGCGAGAATTTCTCGCCGATCTCAATCACTCAGCCCGTCTGCCAGTGAGCCTGACAGCCCTGAGCAGCACAGATCCTCCTGCTAACCTTGGGGACCGGCTTGTATGATCTGTCCGTCTGACAACGGCTCAGCGGCGTTCAGGAAGCCCGTTCCCGAGCCCGACTCGGTCCTCCGAGCTTCACCTGCCAGCCCTGTTCGCCGTTTTGCGGGGAAATCGGGGTCCCATCCATCTCGCTGCTGCTTTGATCTCTGACCCCCAGATCTTGGGGCCGAAGACGCACGTTTCGGTTCCGAGATGTCGTATGATTCTGCTTCCGCGAATCTTATCAGATTGATCTTCTTCAACGTTCCAGTTCCCAGACCTTGCACCATGACGTGTAGTGTAGAAGCACTGAACGGAGTTTCGTATCTTGCCTCGGAAATAACAACATCTACATCGAAATTCACCGCGTCCGCGCCGATGCGACGGCGATTTCGGGGCCAAGCCAACAGTACTGCTCGTATCAATTCGAACGTGTGGGATGCGAATGCCAACATAGTTGAGAGTGGTGGCTGTATGCTCTCGATTACGATCTCGTACCACATGCAATCACCGATGCCATTCACCATTAACTTCACGTCGACTTGGAGGAGTACAGGATACCATGACAACATGCTTGTCACGTAGCGAATAATTCCAGGTCAGCCACGTGATATCTTCCCAGAATTATGTTTCAGGCGCGAACGGATTTTACCAAGCGACTTGTGCTACTCTTTTGGCTCCAGCCCTGTCCGCGAACCCACACCAACTCGCGGCCCGTCGACCCATACACACACGTGTGATGTTCAGATAGCTGCGGCCATCACGGTTGCATGTAGTTCCAGTTGAACAACCACATTCAACTCACAACTGAATTATCTATGCACTAGGCTTACATGATTCGACTCTTCAAGACGGACCAAAAGGTCAATATCAGGCGCCGCTATTTTTAATTGTTGCAACTTGACACCGTGACGTCAGCCTGATGGCCTCCCGTGGCACCAAAACTGTGATAGCTCCTCCTTGGGCACAAGCTGGCTGCTTTCTCCTTTCTGGGCCATATCATTGAGCAGTGGATACAACATTCTCGACTGTTTGAGCTATTCAGTGCTTCCAGTATGCCTCCTCGCAAGGGTCACGCAGCTACGAAAGGAAGCACAGCCAAGCCTAAGTCATCGGAGAAGACCACTACATCTAGGAAGCGCAAAGCTGCCGATGACAATGAAGACGAGACTGATGGCGTCAAGCCCGCAAAGCGCTCACGCACCACCAAAGACTCAGCGCAGGACAGCAATGCTCTCAAACAGACCGAAACCTCAACGAAGTCCACTGACAAGCTCGAGAAACCCATTATCATCAATCGTGCCCCGGTGCTTGAGCTCTGGGGCGCGTGCGTTGCCCACTTCCTACACCCAGAATTATCCTGGAATCTGTGTCTCAGCATAGGAAGCAGCATATCAACCATGACGGCCATTTCCAAGGGTCGGTCAATTGGAACCATCGCGCCGCCCGATCAGTCAAAGAACGATGCTGCTGGCAGCCAGGATAAGAAGAAAAGGGACCTCCCAACTATCACGGTCATGGGTTTCCCCATGACGATCAAGGACGACAGCGTCGTGGTCAAGGGAAAGCCCAAAACAACAAGAGAGGTCAGTCTGGTGAGGAAGTACGGCTCGGATGAGATTTATGGTAAAGCGAAGGATGCGATGGCTGAGGCCCTGGAAGATTGGAAGGGGGGGGAAGACGATTTGGACGCGAAAGCTTTTCATATGTATGAGCAGTTTCGTCCTGATGTTGCGAAAGGTCAGAAGGGCTGGGGTCGCAAAGGGGAGCTGCACTTGTCCAAAGTTAGGGAGACCATTCGTAAATGAGCACATCAGGGCAAGGTATTTGAGGCTTGTCTGTCTAATTCGAAGCGTTATGTCGTCATGTGCGTCTGTGTGCACATGTGAATATTTTTGCTGGCTGACATCGACCGACTCAACTTTTTTCTGGCTTATGTTTTCCCTCTAGCACTTGCCAGCACGTTACTTTCTCCCTCGATCTTGGCCAATATTCGAGATCAAACTTGTCTCCATGCCTTTCCACACTTAGCTTAAGCTTCTTCTCCACATGGATCTCGCAAGCGTCGGGCCTGGAGTACCACAATAGCTTATCTCCATTCCTCAAACCTGCTTCCCAGGCCCTTGAATCCTTCTCTACGCCCCCCAAATTTCCCGTGTCCAGACTTTCCCGGTCGAATCCAAAGTCCAGTCCCTCCTGCTCAACCGGCTGCGGACCAAACTTATCCCCAAAGCTGGACAACATATCTTCAAGCCCGTTGACCCTCCCAGCCTCGTCAAGCATCTCGCGGAGGCATCGCTCGGCTTCGTCTTCCCCGAGCCAGTGCGCAACACCCTTCAGCCAGTGCTCCTTCCGGACCGTCTCCCCGTGCCGGCGCCGACCCAACAGCTCGCGCACGAGCTCGTCCATCGGTCTAAGCACGTCGGAGCCCCGCGCGACTGCCGCCCGCCTCGTGAACGCATCCATCTTCAGCATGTACACGAAGGCGCGGTACGCCCTTGCAGAGGATGCATACCAACTGGGTCCGTGCGTGTCGAACGGCTTGCCAGTGACGAGCGGGTTGGTGTAGTACGCCGACAGGAACGCATTTACGGTCGCGCGGAAGTAATCCGGCCCGCGCTGGCCGAAGCGGAAGGGTAAGAACACGGTGTATAATAGCGCCAGGCCGTGCGTGAACCACTCATTCATGGTCCCGTCGTCCTCGGGGTTGAGACGGGCCCAGGCGGATACCATGGTGTGGTTGAAGAGTCTCACAAGGTCCCAGTCGTCCTCGTCCTTGACCGAGGCGTCGTATTCGATGATGCTGCTCGACTGGAAGGATGTACCTTGAAATCCTTTTGGGGTTCGCCGGAGGAACGCGCGGTATGAGCCAGATCGATCGTTGAAGTGCTCGGCCATGCGTGGGAAGATGTTGGTGGCGTACCCGGTGACGGCGTCCAGATTCGGAGGAAGGTCACCAAACCAATACGTGCCACAGGAACCCTCGTTCTGTGATGTTGGTGATGGTGGATCGTTGGCGTTGCTTATGATGGGGCCGGCCATAAAGACGCAGTCGAGAAGACTGTCAGGGTCGCCCGTGGACTGAATGCGTTGGGGGCCTTCCCCAAAGCTGGTGACGGCTCTGGTCCCTTCGGAGCATTCGCTTAGATTCCACTCGATCGCAATGAGGACTTTGTCGCCAAGGCTGAATCGTGGGACGAAGTACTTCCCCACCCCTAACGTGCCACTTTGGTCACGAAGGAGCTCGCACACAGAGGATGGGCTCGTTTTGCCTGTGTCTCTCCGTTCAGAGACTGGAACTTTCCATGCAGCAATAACGTCACCTTGAGTCTGTCTCTGAACAATGTATTTGTCGATGCATTCGTCTGATGCATGAATGCTTAGAGGCCCATTATCATCCGAGAAACACGTCGTAATGCTGTTCGGGATGTAGTATGGATACCAAGATGGATGCTCTCTGGTCACGCCCTGTCTCCCGAAGGTGCAAAGACTATTCCCAGGCTGAAATGACAGGCCGTGGATGGTGATGACCATTTCAAGGCTGACGAGTCGGCCTGCTTCATCGGCTTCTGGCCTCAAGTGGAGATGAATTGACGTGTTCGCCATTTTGAGGACCGAGCAGAAAACTGCATCTGATGGATGTGAACAAGGGGAGATCATACACTGCCAAGGCGTGGACAAGTAGTTGTTGGAGTATCAACTTGGGCCAACTCTTGCAATAGACCAGGACGGATATAGTCACGCCTTGGGGATGACAGGCGGGGTATCTGAAAGCAACAATATCTGATTGGACGGCACAAAGCTGAGGTCAAGGAATATTACAAGAGCTAAACGTTGTCTCTGGATGATCAACAGAAAAGGTGCGTAGGTAAATAGGATAAATCCAGTCGTCCAAGGCCCAGAAACATGAATCCATACCAGTGGCACTTCGGCGAGTCTCAGATAATACCCCAGAGCTGCTGGAGTGCAGACTTAATTGACATTGACCTTGAATATATGCACATTCCAGGGCAGCAGATCAACAAGATGGAGATGTGACAAATTGTTTGTACAAATTAGATCCAAAAGATTTCAAACGCGGCAAAGACCCCGGATCGCGATGTTTGCTTTGCGTCTGCGGCCCGCTGCGCGCCACGACGTCATCGATGATCATCCGAGCCGTTGGTACTGGGCGTTGATCAACGTCACTGGTTTGCTCAGGGAAGTTCAACACACATGCTCTTTGAAAGAGACATTTGAAACTTTTGTCGTGATAATCTGACAATCCTCGATTTTCGAAGACAACTTCATAAGATTTCCTGTCACACTGATCAAAGCCAACAACAAGCCGTGACCAAGACCGCAAGCCAACATGGCCATCCAACAGCCCTCCAACATCGAGCCCTACATCCAGCCGGGCAACCCCATCACGAAGGAACCACTCGAAAACAAAGTAGCTGACAACCGGGCCCACAACCACTCTTCATCACAAGGAAACGCCAGCGTGCCCTCGGAGCGCTCCCAAGGCCAGCAACAAGGGACCTTCAGCTCCCTGGGCAGCGGTGTCCAGGGCGGCAGTGGACCAGTCGACGCCACGGAGGCGAGGAGCACAGGCAGCGGCGTCGGTGCCGGCGAGCAGCCGCAGAACCCAAACGTGGACGCGGAGCAGCTGGCCACGCTTGGCGAGGGCAAGGTCGCCGACGCCGTGCAGCACAAGAGCGGCATCCAGAAGGCGCCCGGTGACGGCGAGGTCAAATATGATGACTACGCGAGTGACCTGGACAGGTATGTGTGCTGCCTAGGAGCAGCGATGGACGCCATGAGTTTGACGACTGACATGCTTGCGACTTATACAGGAAAAAGGCAGAACAGGCGGCCGCGCGTAACGACATCAAGCAGGCAAGGGAGGCCGGCATTGATGTGGATGGTGGGTCTGCCGGTGGGAATGTGAGAGGTGGTGTCCAGGTCGACTAGAAGGATAGATATGGTCCTCCACAGGATGTTTCTTCTCGAGTAACGCTAACATAGACGAATCAAAGAACCTCTTACAATACAGCAGTATGTGATGGCCGCCCTGTCGTAAGTGTATGACAAAGGACACCATTGAACAGATGTTTACATACTTGTATAGCGGTTGACACAATTCGAGACTCAACCTTCCCATGCGAGTCCACGATTGTCAGCTCCATCCGAATAAGGGCGATTATTCTCTGTCCTGACTCAGGATATGTCTAATAGTCGATGATGAAACTTGTAGTCAACTGCGGCTAATCAATCTATGAGTGTGCCGCCACGAGTATAGGCAAAACATTGGGAGAATAATCTTTTATCCTGCCTGGCGCATGGCGCTCGTGCTCCCGAGGTCGCCGGTGAATCTCAAGCCCCTAGAGCCCTTCTACCCGGCATAGCTTTCAGAACCGACAACTGAAGTCTTTTAACACTAAACCATAATGCAAGCCGATCGAATGGTCATGCCCGGCAATGTGACCCCCGCAATATCACACGCGAGACGAGGAGGAGAATACCGCATGTCAAAGCTACACCAGCACTAACACATCGAGTAAGAATTTCACGGCATACGCGGTCAACGGCATGGTGCCCTCGATTCGATAGGACGTGCCTTCCGTGGTGATGGGAGACACGAAGAATCTGACGGCTGCTCAGTGACAGGCGGTCATTAATGATGAAAACAACCCGTTTAGCAACGCAGTCCCTGTCCGTGGTGCCAGTCAGAGCGGCTATGTAGGTCCACAGATTTCCCCACGCCAAGAGATGTCCTTGGTGGAAATATTGGGGGTCCAGCCGTGCACCCCTGGCCAGAGACCGGAGATCACTACTGGCCACAGGGGCAACTTCCATTAAAGTTGAGACCAAGCTTTTCCCACATCGATGTAGCCCCACGGAGATGTGCCCGGTAAAAGATGGGCACCCCAGAAGAGGCACGCGCACAAGGGTTACAGCCCTCGCGAATGACCCCAACCTAATGTGCGAGACGATGTGAGCTAAGCAGACAGGCGCCTTGTAATTTCTCCGCCATAGATGCGCTGGCCTCGTTCCGCTGGCTTCCTCTTCGAGACCCCGTGATGCCCCTTTGCTGTCCGTTCATGTATATAAACAGCATGCCAAGCCATCGATCGACACTTGTAGTCGACAAATCTGTACACATGCGACGAAACTGAAGACCACTATTCTTAGTCTGGACTGTTAATATTCCCCTTTTGTTTTCAATATGACCTTGAAGAGCTCCTTCGGTGTTGTGGCCGCACTGGTCGTTACTGTCCTTGCCGCTTCCAGAACCAGTCCTCCCAGTGGAAGTATCACAGTATGCTCGTCCGGCTGCAACTACAAGACCGTATGTCTCTGGATCGCCTTTGGCTTGCCACACACCACTAAACTAACAACTCACCACAGATTCAAAAAGCAGTTAGCTCCATCTCCACGTCTTCCAAGGATGAGCACAGCATTTTCATCTATTCCGGGACTTATACCGAGCAAGTCACCATCCCAGTGCTGAATGGAAAGCTCAAAATCTATGGATACACCAAGGACACTTCCGACTATTCAGGAAACGTAGTCAACCTGCAATGGAAATCGGCGCTTGCCACCGGAGCCGCTGATGATGAGCACACCGCGGCGCTGATCAACACGTCGCCCAACGTGGCCGTGTACAACATCAACATCAAAAACACCTATGGCAAGCCTTCCGGCAGTGGTGGACAAGCCATAGCCCTCTCTGCTTATAACACTGAGCAGGGATACTACGGTGTCGGCCTGTAAGTCCGCATGCAACATACTTGCCCACAAATTCTCCACTTTCATGCATCATCACCCCGAGGTCCAGTCTGCCATGGTCGAAAGAATAGCACAGTCATTTGCTAACGGCGACGCACTCATCTCAGGTACGGATACCAAGACACGCTCCTCGCCCAGACCGGCAACCAGATCTACGCCAACAGCTACATCGAGGGCGCTGTGGACTTCATCTTCGGGCAGCACGCCCGCACCTGGATCACCAACTCCAAGATCGTCTCCAAAGGGGCAGGCGCCATCACCGCCAGCGGCCGGGCCTCCTCCTCCGACACATCCTACTACGTCATCACGGACAGCACGATCGAGGCGGGCTCGCCTGCGCCGTCCGCCGGGACCGTCTACCTGGGCCGGCCGTGGGGCCAGTACGCCAGGGTGGCGTTCCAGCGGTGCGACCTCAGCAACATTGTCAACTCTGCTGGGTGGGAGGTCTGGAGCTCCAGCGACACCAGGACCCAGGATGTGTCCCTGGCGGAGTATGGCAACACCGGTGCCGGGGCCAAGGGCACGCGGGCTCGTTTCTCGTCTAAGCTGAGCAGTGCCCTGAGTATCGCCACCGTCTTGGGCAGTGATTATGCCGAGTGGGTTGACTCTGCCTATCTGTGAGCTCGCAAGAAAGTGGTACTAATCTGGCCCGTCTGCATAATGTTCTGTGTAAATACTTCTCTTCTGATTCGACCAATACTGTTTGTATATGATTTCTTTCATACGGCACTACTTAGGAATGGCACAATCCTTAGTGGGACAACTATTTCCCTTCCCAGTCGTGATGATAAACATGCCAACACTTTGATACCCTTTTCAGACATCGTCACATCAGTGCCCATTGGTTTGCCTCGCAGCTCGAGCTTGATCGATCCAATCGTACTGATCCTTGAGGTATAACTGACTTCTGAGGTCGCCTGACCGCGCATGACCCTCGAAGTTCTCAGCCCTGGCACATCGTCCGCACAGCCTTACAAGCTCACCGCTCGCCTTCTCGGAGACCACTTCCTGGTAAGTTTGCGTCTTTAGGTACTTGCCGACCCACAGTCCTCCAGTATATCTGCCGGCTTTTCGAGTTGGAAGCACGTGGTTTGTGCCGATACACTACGGAAAATGTCAGCACCACTGGCATTGATTGGTTCAGGTAGGAATTAGCACATGGAGAACCGCCAAGATCTACTCACCTTGTCACCATAAGACACGCAAGTCTTCTCACCCAGGAACAACGCACCATAATTCGTCATCTTCTCCAGAGCTTCCCTCGGCTTCTGGGTGAGGATCTGGACGTGCTCGCTGGCGAAGTCGTCGGCCAGGGCAAAAGCCTCGTCAAGATCATCCACGACGACCACCTCCCCGTAGTCCCGCCACGACGTCGACGCGAGCTCGGCCGTGGACAGCGTCTTGAGCTGCTAGTCGACGAGCCTGATGGACTCCCTGCCGACGGCCTCGCTCGTGGTGATCAGCACGGCGGGGGTGTCAGGACCGTGCTCGGCCTGCGAGAGCAGGTCGGTCGCCACGGTAAAAGGGTCCGCGTGCTCGTCGGCCACGATCAGGGTCTCCGTGGGCCCCGCCAGGAGGTCGATGCCCATCTCGCCAAAGAGCTGGCGCTTCGCCTCGGCCACGAAGGCGTTGCCCGGCCCGGCGAGGAACTCGACCTTCCGGATGGTCTCCGTGCCGATCGCCATGGCGGCGACTGCCTGTGTCCCGCCGAGGATGAAGATCTCGTCTGCCCCGGCGAGGTGGGCCGCCGCGACCGTCGCGTTGGGGATCTGGCCGTTGATGGGCGGCGTGCATGCTATTACGTGCTTCACGCCGGCGACCTTGGCCGTGGTGATTGTCATATGCGCCGAGGCTAGGAGAGGATAGCGGCCGCCTGGGATGTAAGCCCCTGCCGTGCTGATGGGGTTGTTTCTATGGCCAAGAAAGACGCCCGGTTGGATCTCGATCTCGACGTCTTTGAATGGAGTCCCTCTGCGCCTGAGCAAAGGTACGGACATTTTTCTGCGCCTCTCTGATGTCCTTGATGGTCTGCTCGGGCACCTTGGCTATAATATCCTGTATTTGGCCATCTGATAGCTTGAAGGACTCAGGAGCCCACTTGTCAAATTTCTCGGAATACGTCCGGACGGCCTGGTCACCATTGGCTCGGATGTCATCAATGACAGACTTGACGATCTCAGCGACTTTCTGGGAGGCGGCAAAGCTGGCTGTTGCCCCCACAAGGGGAGACTTGAGACGGCGAGCGACCATGTTGGGCGTGCTGCTTGGCAATCTGAATCAAATTGGGCACCGAGATATCCTCTGGTGTTGGATGGGTGACTTCTCATGTGAATATTGCCCGTCTCAAGACATCTCCAACTGCGTTCCCCTCCATTCTTATACCGACCAGTGCCGGACCACATCTTGTCGAGGAGCCGATGCCGCAGGCAAACCCGAAACGACAGTCGGTACCTACCCGGCAACGGCGTCTTCAGAATTACGACAGTAGAGGCAATCGAGCTGGAAACACATATGATTTCCGTCGGTCTCTATGTAGCCCAGAGGAATGACACTGACCGGGGGAAAGCCGCTCCTGAGTTCCCTGTGGGGCCGGCCGAACCCCGTCATGGGACGGCCGAACGGGTCCATCCCGTCCTCAGTGACCTGGGATCAACATTTGAGGAACAACGGATGCTGTTGATTGGGAACGAAAATTTTGAGTGTTTTCGATCCCTTCCTCAGTACAGTCTGATTTCAAGTTAGACCTTTTGGCACTCAGGGTGGATCAAGGACCTCGGAATAGACTGACAGCCTCTCGCCGAACACATGTGCTTAAACAAGATTCACAAACCCAAAGTCGGATACGGATGAAAAGCCCACAATGTAGACTATGAAACGAAACTAAATGGCCGACCGAGACGGAGGTTGCATTACGCAACTTCGTCTTTGTCCTCCAACATGTCTCCGCCTCCGCATGTCGGCCTGCCACATGTGTATATCACGGCAGTCTTTCGGATCCTTGCCCACATCCCGAGACCCTAGCTTGGGTGAGAGGCCCTGGAGTCGGCTGAATTGGCCTATCACACCAGAAATATAAGAAAAGGACTCAGAAGACACACATATACTAGTTCCTAGCAGTGCCCTTATCCCCTGAATGTCCGTGTCCGGCCTGTCAAATGAGTGACAGTTCGATGAGCCCCGCCGGGCGGGACGAAATAGGGAGCACCCACCTGCCACCATGTGCTGGATCGGTACCAACTCCATGGCTCGAGATGGGTACGAGAAAGTGGGTACCTGGATAACCCCCCAGTCCAGGCAAAATGAACGTGCACTGCTGGACAGCATGCATTTGCTGCCGGACTCCGGCGCGGCGGAACGGAAGGTCGAGAAGCTCCCCCGTATGACTCTGTTACATCATAGGTATGCAAGTCATTAAACATAAAGATGGTGTTTCTTCCCGTCCCTCACAATGTCTTAGACGACACTAGGACACTGCAAGCCACATCATGTTCGCCAGCAAGGGCCCGCAAAGCCACAGGCAGCGAATCCAAGACGATGCAGTTGCGGGTCGACAGAACAGGTGGGTGGGGGATTAAAACCTTCCTGAGTCGTGTGGGCGGCTTCTCCAGCTGCAGTCAGCGGCAAGCGTGGATATGACGGCGCCTGTCGATGTTTTGCATCGGATCAGTGGCACAACACTGTCGGAATTTGCCAACGCGACCGACGATCCTGGCTGATCCCAATCAGCAGCTCAACTTGTAGCAGCTTAGGTGGAAATGATGAAATGCCAATAAGGCACAAAACCATCGGCATGTGCCTTTTCTTTTTTTAAATTCCCACCTAGACTGCACGGTATCATCCTGGCCCGTCCCTGGGTTTACTGCCTGGGCTTACCGAGTGAGCGACCAATCACTTCTCACTGAGCTGACGGTTTTCGACGACGCGTCTAGACCGTCGACTGTTATTTTCTGCCCAATCCCTTCTTCAGCCCAGCAGCCCATTTGCAGGTAAACGAGCCGCACGGGCGGCGAATCAAGCCGACGCTTGTTGTCTAGGGAGGGTTGCAGCGATCTCCAGGTCCGCAGAGCTGGGCGCCCAGCCCGCCAGCCCTTAAGCTTACTCACACGCTAAGGCAAGCCCGACGTTCTCGCCCAGCCAGCGACAGGGAACCAGGAATCAGAGGGGTTGGAGCAAGAGCGAGAGAGAGAGAGAGAGCACTAGCACAGCATAGGGCAGCGCATTGGAGCAAATCATGGCGATACAGACGGAGCCAGAGTCCAATCCCGGTCATAACCAGGCTCCAACCCAGCAGCAGGATCAGGAGCAGGATCAGAACCAGGACAAGGACCGCCATGACCAGGACCCTCCTGCCCAGGGCCTAGACGTCCCGACTCCAGCTGCAAAACCGCCCGCAGGCCGCCGACTCAGCGCCGCATCTGAAGTTTCCGTCTCCAACATCTCCACGACGTCTTCCGGCAACGAGAAGTGGCTGTCTCCCTTGGACAGATTATCACTGCAGCCAGCCGAGAATGCTGCCATAAACATCACTGCAGGCCGGGCCACGAGGACCACAGCCATGGATGACGACGGGGTCGACCTGAGCTCCCTCAAGGGAGGGTTTACCGATCGCCCAGGACCGGGACCAATACAGAGACAAGGTCCGGAGCCACTGCTCTACAACCAGCAGAATGCATCCACAACCCGCATGCCCTTCCACGGCGACGAGTCCTTCCCCGGGACGCCGCAGCTGTACACGCCCGAGCCTTACAACGGTCAGTATGCAGGTGCACAGCGAGACTCCCAGGCGGACCTACTCCTCGACTCCCAGCGGAACCGGCATTCATCCCGTTCCGTCTCTTTCGGCCCATCGACCACTTTCATGTACCCCGGCCAGGGCAAACCGCCCCCAAGCCGGGGCAGCAGCCTGCGACCCAGATCATGCAGGCCGAGGTGGCAGTCCTCATTCGGCATGTACATCTGTTTCGTCTTCGGGGTCCTCTGCGCCGTCGGCCACCACATCTTCTACGCCTCGCTTGATGGTGAGCCCGCCGAGAGCCAGACCGAGATGTTGCGATATGGAACCTTCCTCGCCTTCGCAGCCAAGGCTGGCTTCGGTGCTGCTGCTATCTCGGCCTTCAAGCAGCGCATATGGGTCACCGTCCGCTCGAGGTTCATGAGCATCTCCGCTCTCGACTCCATGTTTGCAGCTGCCGAGGACGTGACCGCCCTTTTTAACTGGGAGTTCATCAGGGACGCAAAGGCTGCTTTCGCCCTGGTCTTCTTTGCCTGGACAACACCCCTTGTGGTTATCTTGACCGCGAACACACTGCTAGTAGAGCCACGAACGATAGTCAGCAACACGACGTGTCCCGCGGTACGCACCTTGAACTTCACCTTTGAAGATCTCAACGATTGGAGGAAACCAGCACGCATAGATGGTCTGTTCGAGATACCTGTTTCAATCTGGAATACTACCAAGCGTGACAACCAGGACGATGATGACTGGTTCGACTACTACACTGGGCCAAGTCCCAACTTCCAGCAGACAGCGACCCTCGGTGCATTCCTGCAGGAGGTCGTCGCCCGCAAGAACGCATCCTTCGAGGTATGCAGCTCGGGATGGAACTGCACCTTCGACGTCGAATTCACTGCACCCGGCTACAACTGCACCGAGGTAGCAAGCGGTGTAGGCTCCACGCCGGTCAACCTCACCCAAGAGACGGGCCAAGCTGAGCCCCCATTCGGCACCGACATCCTGCTCCCGCAGGGCCAATACAGCTATTATGCCTATGCTACCGGCGGCGAATACTCGACTACCCAGTTGAAGAATGTCGGGGTGGCCGGGATCCCGAACATCCCCAATTCTGAGTTACCGCCACACTTCGGAGCTCTGAGAACAGAACCTGTAATGTGGATCGGATATGTTGTGCTGAACGCGCCAGGAGAGGTCCAGCCCAACCGATCCGACCCGGGATGGCAAGATGCTTTTACGCCCAAGATCTTTGCCTGTGAGCACCGGGAGACAGACTACGTCGCAACATTCAACTACACCGACGGTGCACAATCTGCCCGCATGAGCAGCCGCAAGTTCGGCGCACCCATCATCAACACCACTTTCATTCCCAGCATAGAGGCAAACGATGGGACTGATGACAATATCACCGCGATACCCGAGGAGAACTACATTTATCCCACGGACACGGCACGCTATCGACGGGCCGCCGCGTATCATTCGATCGGATACATGTTGCGGAAATTTGTGAACGGCACGGTCGAGGTCGAGGATACGCTCATCAACCCGATTCAGAATACCGAAGCCATCCAGACCAAACTACTAGACCCGCGCAACAACTACTTCCCCTACCCGGAGCTCATGTCTATGGTGCAGGGCCTCTACGAAGACCTCATCCTGTCCATGTTCAGCAACCCACAATTCGTCGAGGTCGTCTGGGCCTCGAGGCCCTCCGAGCAGACAGGCACCCTCTACAAGGGAGGGATCTCCACGTCGTCAGGCGCGCGGACCGGCACGGGCGACGAGTCAGACTACAACTACAACTGCACGCGGACCCGCACCGGTAACGCGTACGCCTACCACAAGCGGGACCTGTGGATCGTGTACAGCATCGCGGTGGCGCTCACCCTCATCTGCGTAGTAGTCGGCAGCCTGGCGATCCGCGAGAACGGGGGCGTCACCAGGAACACGCACTTCTCGTCCGTCGTCGCGGCCACGAGGGGCCCCGCGCTCGAGAAGGTCGCCTGGATGGGGCCCCTCCAGGACAGGGGGGATGTCCCCAAGGATGTCAAGAAGCTTAGGCTCGGTTACGGTATCATGAATGACAGCAAGGTCGGGGGCCTGGGCCCGGCGTCGCCACCTCTGGAGATCGGGCCGGACCCCAACCTCATCGGCGTCGAGGGCGAGGGCTTCGGCGAGCGTGTGGTCCCTGAAGAGCGATCGAGCTCGGCATACTTCCGCAGGAGGAGGGCCTATTCTACCGAGATGAGGTGCGGATTTGGCCTCAAGGGCGACGTGGACCAGAGGCACCGGGAAGGGAGTTTGTTTCACCGGTAGAGGGAATGAAAGGCGCGTCTAGAGGTGAGGTACCAGGCGTACAGGAAGTCATGGGAGCGCATGTTCTTGGGATAGTCTAGCTTGGATTAAAGGGGGGCGTTGTGGCTTTTTTGAATGATACCATCAGCGCTATTCTAGTACGGCAAATACAGCTCTAATGTAATTTACACTGTCTGAGCAGCATCATGTCTTACGCCCACGGTGATAACCCCGTTGTCCTCCTGCCCAGAGCTCTCAGCCATCGCCTCCTTCTCCTCGACCCTCAACTGGCTCTCCGCCTTGCCGGTATCAACAAAGCAGAACAGCACCATCGAGGCGGCAGCACAGCCCGTGCTGAACCAGAACGCGGCCTTGTAGCTCACCACGGTGCCCCTGTCCTCGTAGCTCGCGGCCACGACGTCCGCGATGCCCAGGAACAGGCTGATGGGCAGGAACAGGATGCTGTAGATGAGCGCGCCCGCGGCGCCCTGGTCCTTGTGCGGGACGTTGGTCGTGATGAAGACGTTGCTGACGCTGAAGGCGATGTCGACCCCGACGGTCGCGCCGATCATGGAGGGGAGCACCCACGCCCAGTAGGACCCGCCCTCCGGGATCAGCGCGAACAGGAGCACGCTGATGATGCTGCCTGCCCCCGCGATGATCAGGAGGACGCGGCCCGGGAGGAGGTGGAGGGTGAAGCCGCCCACTGTCGCGAGGATCACTCCTCCAGCTGCCATACTATGTCGTTTTGAATTAGCTATTGAGGGGACGACAGATTGGAAATGCAGACGGGGTAGGGAATCGAGACAATGTTCCTGAAGGCTATTATCTCATATTTGCCATCTGGTGAATGGCTTTGACGCCAGTAGAGACACTCGGAGAATGAACAGCAGAGTGGGAAGGAGAAAAGAATTGGCTACTCACGGGATAAATGCCAACGCCGTTGAGAGGACGCTGTAGTCCATGACTTTAAAGATACTATAATTTTATTCGAGATTAGCATCAATGCTGGCCGTCAGAGAAAGGGATGAAGATTACTTACTAGAAACTTGCGTAGTACATGAAGATGCCGAAGTTTCCGTATGAAAAGCTGAGTGCCACCAGAATGGTCTTGAAATATTTCGGATGGAACAGGCTTTTCGGCAGCAGGGGCTGTTCGGCCACCGAATTCTCAACGATGACAGCCACGGCCAGCAACAACACACCGATGACGAAAGTCGCAATGACATAGTTTGTCCCCCAGCCGTTTGGCGCATGTGCGCCGTCGGTGACCGCGAACACAATGAGGACGAGGGCAGGGACCGTGGTGGTGACACCCCACCAGTCCATCTTGACGCCTGCGGTCCGCAGGCCTCCGCGCGGGACGCTGAAGAGGGCGCCGACGGCGCAGAGGCCGGTGACGATGGCGCCCAGCCAAAAGTACCACCTCCACGAGAGGTACTCACCCGCTATGCCGCCTATGATGACGCCGAAGAAAAACCCCAGGGGCGCGAACGCGCCGTACAGGCCGAAGATGAGGTTCTTCCTGGGCCCAGGCCGGTAGATCTTGCCGAGGATCATGATGCCCGTGGGCAGGAAGGCAGCCGGGCCCAGACCCTGCAGCGCCCGGGCCGCGATGAGCATCTCGTAGTTGACACTGAACCCGGCGATGATGGTCCAGATGACGAACCAGGCCAGCCCTGATGTGAAGACCACGAAGCCGCCGTAGATGTCGGCTATTCTGCCCAAGGGGAGGAGCAGCGCGCCCACCATAAGGGCGAAGACGCTAGATGGCCATAGCTGGGCGCCGAGAGGGATGTCGAGTTCTTTTGAGACGGTTGGGAGGAGAATGTTGAAGCCGGAGACAAAGAATTCCTGGCATATAATGTCATGTTAGAGTGATGACAGGTTGAGATGGGCAGTCACTGTGTGGTTGTGTTTCAAACTAACCGACATCAACATCGACACCAACATCGATGTACAGAACATAATCTCAGACAAGGCTGTCTTGAAAGTCTCGGGCCGTTGACGTCCCAGGCGCTCCAAGTCGGCCTTTTGGAACGTTATTGGGTCCTGTGTCGCGGGAGGAACATCGCGCCCCGAGTCCTCTGGCGAGGTGGGCATATCGCGAAGGGTCATACTACTGTCAACTCAAGATGAAGTTGGCATAGATGAACCGTTGCACGTTATATTGTGGCTGTTCGAAGTCTCACTGGATTCCATCTTGTTCTGTCTCCGGATGGCAGCAGCAACTTATACGTCAAGGTGGGTCTATACGTTTTTTCAACTCCACATGTCGGTATAGCCAACATGACTAATGAGACGAGCATATGTTTGGCTAATAAGTTTCGATTTTGCATTTCCAGTTGTCTTTGAAATACACGGTGTAGAAAAATGTGTCAAAGTCTTGGGAATGACGACTCACAATGCAAGAGTTGCTCTTTTGCTACCGAATGTGGCAAAGGGCGGCGGACAGGGGGCGTCATTCCCGCAAGTCAGGGTCGTCACGGAAGTCAAGGCTAGTCCCTCGACCGGGACGGCGGGTCTTCGATGGAGCTAATGCACGTCCTGTGTCTTGGCTACCTAATTCAGAATGGAGAGAAGCTTATTACGTACAGAAATGCTGACAAAGAGAGGGAAGGCGTGTGCAATGACAAGTCGTTCTCAAACTCGAGATTCTTTGTCTCGACCAACGGTTCAGCCTCGACTTCCTACCACACAACCACGACGGAACTCCACATTTGTCCCCCACTACATGCCTGGTTCTAGAAGCTTGTTCTGCTCCTTTGGGGTCAAGAATTGCATATACTATGTCTCGCTCCTGTCTTGAATCTAGCCGAACATACCCAGCCCGCGTGTGACGCACAGTACACAGTTCAGACGAGTCTACGTTATGATAGACTCGGACCCGATTCGGCTGAACGCATCCCTGCCCTCGAAACCGTGTCACAACTGCCGTCGGAAGCGACTGAGATGCGACCGGTCCATCCCAGACTGTCACAAATGTGTCAGCAAAGGTGAGAAATGTCTGGGCTACGGGAACTTGCTTCGATGGACGAATGCTGTGGCTGTCAGAGGCAATCTTGCCAACCAGATATCACAACACCAGAGCCAGTGCCGGTCTAGAGATGCCATCATTTCACATAATGTTCTGCAAAAAAGGCAGCAAAGGTTAGGCGCGGAGATCCAGCCTCTTCAGCTGCCCCTGATAGATCCTCTGCTGGTCAACCTCGGACCACGACACCGGGGATATATCGGCCATTGTGAGTCGCACCAATCAGATACCTCTCCAAATGTCGGCCTGGTATTTCACGCATCTGACTCCCATAATAAGTCGAGCGATCCGTCTGCAAAGACTTAGTCTCCTTCGATCACCAGGATGCCTGCAACCCGTTCCGCTTCATGCTCTCCATAGTAGATAGCTTCGACTACATACGCGAGATAACCCTTGCCACATCCGCAGTGCACATGGTCGTCCTCCGGCGGATTCACGGGCTCACCTACCAGAAGGAGCTCGTGGACGCCCTCACCGCCAAGGGGAAGGCGTACCGCCTCCTCCGTTGCGCCCTCGATAACCTGGCCGCGGTGGACAAACCGATCGCCGTGGTGGCTGTCGTGTTCTTCATCAACTTCGATCTCATCGAGTCGGGGCGTGGCTCGTGGAAGACGCACGTGGAGGCTGCCGGGAACCTTCTCAAGTCCATCCACGCCATGGAGATCAGGAAGCAGATGCCGCCCAGCCTCGCCAAGCTGGCCGACATCGTCGTGGCGGATTGCATCACGTACCACGTGCTTGGCTCAGCTTTCACCAGCTCTGGGGATACCGCGCTGTCCGCGTTCGAGTCTATCGACATCATCTCCGTTTTACAGAGGGCAGCGCCTTTCAGCTATGGATGTTACCCGCCGATGATGCTGGAGATACTATCCAAGGCCACCCACTTATCAGAAAAGGATCCCTACAAGGCTAGAGATTTGTTAAACGAGCTCTCGGCGCTCGACTTTAGGGCTTGGGTGTACAGCATCCCCGAGCTGTCGCCAAAGGACGACCTCGAGGCCAGAGTGGCCATAGCGGATGCTCACCGGGCGGCAACGTGTCTCTACATCCTCCTCGTCGTCCCAGATGTAGAGCGTGGTGCGCTTTGCGGGCAGGGATTTACCACGGAGGCTCAGACCCGAAAGGTTCTGAAGCATCTGGCGTCCGTGCCAACTGAGCACGCCCTATCCAAGGGGCTGATATGGCCCACATTCATGGTCGGCGCTCAGACGGACGACCCCGAGGGGAGGCAGTGGTGTTTAGGGAGGCTAGAAAAGATATGGGTGGCCAGCCCCTTCATTTGTCCTTGGGGTTATATCAAGACTGCCATGGCCATGATGCAGCGCGTGTGGGAGTCCAAGGATGCAAAGGTCAAGTTCGGTGGTCAGACGGGGATGAATTGGCTGCAGGAGCTCAAGGGATTCCCTGATCACGCTCTGATCGTGTGAGACTGGAATATTCGGTGTCTGGGTGTCATGGAGATGGTGAGGCCCTGTAGAATGCAGACTGCGTCACAAAGCAGACAGTGGAGGGCACTGGAATTCTGTGACAGTCAATAATAAACGTGATCTTTAACTCGATGTCAGGCGGACACTCACTGAGTTATGGAATCCTGTACTTGGAAAAATCCCCAATCACGTAAGCAGTGAGCTTTAAAGGAAAGGCTTCATTATGATTCCTATACTGCGTGAAATGCTTAGGTACAGAGTGATAAGGATTCAGGAATCAGGCCGACGTGGTGAGCTTGTGTGTCCCGGGCTACCCATCATTCCAGGAGGTGGGCGTTTGGGTGTGTGCAGTATTCAGGACCCCATCCAGAGCAATTACCGCCTCGATAGTACTGAGCACCGTGGCATTCCTCCAGCGCACACAGAGGCGGGTCCGTGTAATCAAGTCGTTGGTATACTCTGACCATTGCTGCATGCAGGTGTCTGCCTTCCGGGTCCGTTCCACTCGTCTCAGTCGAGTACAGGCTGTCCCAGCTCGCGCTGTAGAAGAAGCATAGGAAGTACAATGGGTCGTTATCAGAGATTTGGGATACCTCAAAGATGTTGAACATGTTGCATTTCGGGTAGGCGCCGTTGATATAGGGAGGCTCGTTGACTCTGTGCTTGCTGTTGTACTCAGTGAGAGCATTGCATTGCTCTGCGCAGACAGTAGGGTCGTAGCTGGGACCTGACCCATTCTTCGAATAGAACTCGCGGTATACTGGTTCGAGGAAGGTCAGGTAGCCGTCTGTGGGTTCGATCATATCCACATGAGGGAACGTAGACCCTGCTTTCGCACTTTAGTATATGTCAGTAACAGTCCTACTAATACCACAGGAGTGTTTGAAATGGTTTTTCTGATCTCCGAAACAGGGTGAACGAGCAATAAAGAAGGAACTTACTCGCCACGGGGGCCGAAAAAGCCGAATTCGCTGAGGTTCTGTCGCGCGGATTGCTTGAGATAGTGATTGGATCCGGCAATGACGACCTTGAAGTCGCATCTTCTTTCTCCTTGGTTTAGCGAGATATCTCTGTTGATCGACTGGCCCCAGAGAACACATTTGATGAGGGTAGTAGACGGGGGATTCGGACATCCATTGTCGTAGCTGGGGTCGACGACTGGAGCTCTCTCATAGTCTTGAATCCGATGTAAGCTGTCAACGGACGTTATCTCAGTCAACCAAAACTCAAGAGCCACATACAAATGTTGAATGAACTGCAATCTAGAATTGTGTTGCATTCTTTCGCACAGAGATCTGGATTGTATTCGTCCAGGTACTCAACGCCTTGGAAAACTTTGCCGTAGACGCTGCCGTTCAGAGCTTGCCCAACCAGTGTGTATCCTAACGGTGTGCTGGCGATTCGTGCTGTGGCGAACAGCGTGCTGAAATTTTGGAACTCTTCGGGGGTGTCGATGTCTGGTCGAGGACCATTTCCGATCAATTGTGGTTCGCAGTCATTGTGCTTGGCGATGTAATTGTTGATGGTGCGATCAGTTGCAGGTAGGTGTCGTGCAAGGTTCGCGTGTACGCAGTAGAGCACGAAAAGGACGGAGACGGCACGGTATATGATCTGCATCGTTGCTATGGAAGGTCGCGGCGTGACCCGGGACTTCTAAGGACTGGATATTTGGCCAAATCTTGATTGTATGATGCTGGATTAGTGGCGAGAAATGACCTTGACGTGCAGGTGGATGGATGTTGGTGAGTATTTGGGATCTGAGGTGTTGACGAACGAGGCAGACAGCAGATCTGGTGTTACCAGTGGGCAAAAAGCTGCAAGCGCGTCCTACACCCCTCCTTGCTACCCTCCTTCCTGAATGAAGCTTGAGTTGTCGCAATTCAAGGTGACCTCGGGACATGTTACGTCACTGTGAACATCTGCAAACAAACATTTTTGAAGCTGTCAAACATCAGCGCTCTCCGTCAAGACTCGGGAGGCTTTCTCATAGGAGGTTATGTTACTCGAGATGAACGCCCAGGCGGTCCACTATATATTCAGTTAGTAAATGTTCGTAAATGCTGTAGCCGCCTAATGGGCACCCCAGCAAAGCTCGTGAGATAAGAATGCAAGATGTCCCCTGTGGAGATCATTGCATGGGACAAACGGCAGGAGCCGTGCACACAACTAGGCGATCCATCGAGGTACGTATTCCTGAGGGTCAGACTCCGCTAAAGAGAATGGTCTTCGAGGCGGCCATGGAACACAGCCCTGGCGGGTTGCCTAGAAAGCACCGATTTCATTTTGCACATCTGCTCCATTCCTAAGGGGACCCCAATGCGCCAATCCGCAATCTCTAAAGATGTCTTTCTCTTCAGCTCCTATGAGTCGCGAGGTCGAATATGACGCCAGAATTCTGTACGACTACCACCACATGAGCATGCCTATCCAAGAATCCGCAGAAGCCATCTTCACCCTCTGCAGCTTCGATCTGCGTGTTGCCCATCGCGCCGTGGATCTCTTTGATTGCGAGAAACGGCAATATCTGATCTTTTCGGGAGGGTACGGCAAGCGTACCGCAAATCTCTTTACTAATCCAGAGGCCGAAGTCTTCGCAGACGTTGCACTGAGGAGGGGCGTCCCAAGAGAACTGATCCTCGTGGAGAAAGAGTCAACAAACACGGGCGAGAATGTTCGCTTCACATACAACCTGCTCAAGAGTCTGGGAATGACCCCAAGAAGATTGATACTTGTTCAGTCGCCGTGCATGGAGAGGAGGACTTATGCAACGTTCAAAAAACAGTGGCCTGATCCGGATGCCCAGTTCAGTGTCACCTCACCACGGCTAAGTTTCGACGAGTATCCATGCGAGACTGTTCCGAAAGACTTGTTCGTCACTGATATGGTTGAGACTCTGCTACGTATCAAGGATTATCCGGAAAGGGGATTCCAGGTCACGCAGGATATTCCAGATAAAGTCTAGAAGGCAGGAAAGAGGTTGGCTGCAGCAGGCTATCACACGGGTAGCGACCCTAATTGAAAAGCAAAGGCATTTTCATTCAACACCTATTCGAGTAGATCTCAATAGAAAGAATCAACATCCCCCAATGTTGAAGGAATGAGAGGGTGTTGCAATGGTAATCCTGGATCGTCGTATCTGTACGAGTGAAACTTCGGAGCCTGGACTAACAGTGTTGTGTGAGCATCATTAGATGTCCGGAGTGATCTGAAAAGTGCCTATGTAGCTGCCCCTCGCGACGCCGATGACCGTTTAACGCTGTCCGACCAGATGCATGCAATGATGTTTCGACGTGTTGAGTGCCGATGAACTGATGCTTCGTGTTGACCCTTCTAGAAAGCCAAATTACTTCTCCAAGTGCTCAGTCCTGGTCATTTTAGCATCACCATTGCTGGTCACCTGGCGAAGATCGTCCTCCTTGAGCACACCAGTCTTTGATATGTGTCTCAGGAGGCCCTCGTCTCCCTCACGATGTTTAGCATGGCCTTTGCCGATAGTAAGGAACGAGTCCCTTAGCAGGAGCTCATCTAATTCACATGCTACATTAGCTTTGTGCCACACAGGAGCTCAGAGAAAATGCCGATCGACTGGTCAACCATAGACTCTAAGGTCTTGTGCAAAGAGATAGAGCAGGGACGATGGAAGCCGAAGAAGAATTGACTTACAGTAAGCAGTCGCAAATAATGTCGCAGGGATATTGACAAGGATAGCGATTGGTGCGTATCCCATGTATGTGAAAGCTTCTGGGCCATAGAAGATCAAGGCGACGATCCTCGTTCCCAGGTCTCTTGCGAGGTTGGTGCTGATGGTGATACCGGCGAATCCCCATACCATGTTTCCGTAAGCGAGGCCGATGATAAATGGCGCCGCGTAAGGTGATACGAAAGGCTGCGAGTCGGTCAGCTACTGTGCATAGCACGGGATGAGATAGTACACAGAAAGTGATTCACTATCCAGTCGTAGGCAGCGTGGAGAGGTTGTGACGAGAATGACCAACATTTGCTGGATCTAAGCAGCTCCAGATGATGATTCCGATGAATGAGTCAACGAAGAACTCAGTCATGAAGACCCAACCTAGATTTGTTTGATTCGGATTCGGGAAAGAGCAAAGGATTGACGCTGGGGCTCCATTAGCAACAAGTGGCTTTCCGGCTGCCAGGAACTGCTCGTTGGCGGCTTGAATCTCTGGCCAGTACATGCCCATCAGGACACAGCCTGCCACAAAAGCGCCAAATATTTGACTGAAAATGTAGTATGGCACTTTCTTCCATGGAAACCCCTGCCAGAGGGCCAAAGCAATCGTAATTGCTGGGTTGAAATGTCCACCACTCGTCGGTGCGCAGGTGATGATAGCAAATGCGATTCCTACGGCGAAGGCCCAGCCAATCTGGAATATACTGCCAAACGCCGTCACACCGAGTGGGTTTTCGAGATTCAGAGTGAAAGACGCGATCGAAGCTATTCCGGGGAAGACATAAAAGAACGTGCCGGTCGCCTCTGCCATGCACTCTCTAAGCCAGCGCGGTCGTGCATGTTCCAGGTCGAGGGTGCGCTGCGAAACAGGCTTTCTCTGCACCACTTGCCGACTGACATGGCCGACGACGGCATCTGTAACGCCAACCTCAAGATCATTAGTTTGGAGGCGGTTGATGTCTGACATCGTGATGGCCGTGGATCAGAATCCACACTCAAAAGCCGATGGAGTTTCAGCGAGAAAAGACAAGGAGGCCGTATAGATTTATACGCTTATACAAGAGGTAAAGACTAAGTGGCTGCAGTGGTGAGCAAAGAAGGAAAGAACCACTTTTACATTCTTGGGATAGAAAATGGTGGCAAGCAACTATTGTAGGCATCTGAGGGGGGGGGGAGGAATCCCAAGGACGGGCATGCCGTCCTCGAACATCCGCAGCTCCGGCGTCATTGATCTTGAGCAGGGACATGGCCATACCTTGATGGCGCCAAAGGATCACATACTAGAAAACCTCACAGCGCGGCAATAAGATTCCCGTATTCCCTGAGAGTATGGTTCAGCCCAGGAAGAACGTGCCGAACTAGTGATATTTGGGAACGCACTTGTAGAATGATTCTCAATGCCGAGGTACCTTTCGACGCTACTACTACATCCCATTGGTCATGACGAACAGGCCAAGGGTTCCAAGCTGGGGAAGTTTCCTGGGGAATGGAGATGGGAGGGGGCCAGAATCTGGGGAAATTGATGCTAGCGATTAAAAGGACCGAGGATGGGTTGAACTTCCCCAGACTAAGTCCATAATTGAAGAAGTATTTGCAAGGATGCAGATGCCGAAATTCGACACGCCGTACTGGTCTTGGTCTGACCATGGCCTCCTGGATCTTCATTCGTTTCGTGCTGCATCCCTCGATGCCAAGCAATGCCGGGGACTCGCACCTGCAACAACTGATCGTGTAGCCGAGTGGCAGCAATTATTATGGTGTGGGGGGGGGGGGGCGCATTCCAGCCACACCCTCCACCACAACCAAGCAGACCTTATGGTTCCCGCAGCCACGGAAGCCTATGCCCTCGGAAGTCGGCACCAGGCCACTGCTGGTTTTCAGAGGGCTTAGGTCTTTCACTATCTATATATATCTACATTGAAATGGACCACAGTAGAATGCACTTCCTGACCAAGTCATGTGAGACCTGTCGACCGTAGCGGGATCACGTAACACACCACTGCAACGTAAGATGGAAGCCCCTCGCTGGAAGAGGATCACTGGCCCACGGCTCTTTTCGCCATTTCCAAACATGCTTCAGCTATGGTTCCATTCTCAGCGGCACTGATAACACCATGAGGCGAGCAGACACCGGGGTTTAGACTAAGTCCGATGCAGCCGATGACGAACGCGGAGCCTCCCAGACCCGTCGACATCAGTGCTACCATGCAACCCCGCTTCGCCCTCGACCGGTTAAACAGCTGTGGTACTATGGTCGCAAATCGTGCGTGAACATTACTAACGGTTGGAAATTTCCTCAATCATCACCACTCTTGAGAACACTTGCTATAGACAGAAAATTCACAGTCATGGCGCAGTTGCCGATACCCCCCAAGCTCAAAGAGAGTCTAGCAAACTCAAAATGCGAGTACCGTCAGCTCGGAAAAAGTGGCCTTCGCGTCTCTGTGCCAATATTTGGTTGCATGAGCTTCGGTGATCCAAGGACTCTTCCGTGGGTGATTGGCGAAGAAGAGGTAAGCTCGTGGGATCATTGATGACGACCACGCCTCAGGCGATTACATTCACTGACCTCTTCAGGCACTGCCACTTCTGAAGAAGGCCTACGACGAAGGGCTGAACACGTGGGACACCGCCAACGTCTACAGCAACGGCGTGAGCGAAGAGATCATCGGCAAGGCCTTGAAGAAGTTTGACATCCCGCGGCACAAGATAGTCATCCTCAGCAAGTGCTATGGAGCCGTCGCCGAAGACCCCGAGGGCCGCTACGTCTTTCAGCGAGAACAGTTCCAAGCGTCAAAAGACTACCAGAACCAGTTTGGATTGGGCAGATCGGCAATCTTCAACCAGGTGGAGGCCTCGCTGAAGCGCCTCGACACGCCGTACCTCGATCTGCTCCAGATCCACCGCTTCGACAACACCATACCGATAGAGGAGACTATGAAAGCACTCCACGACCTCGTGCAGAGCGGCAAGGTTCGTTATATCGGTGCTTCAAGCATGTGGGCGTACCAGTTTGCACAGCTTCAGTTTTGCGCCGAGAAAAATGGTTGGACGAAGTTCATCAGCATGCAGGTGAGCAATCATTTCCAGCTGGTCCAGTTCACTTACTGCTTGATATCCTTCGGTGACTCATGTTACTTGCTTTAGAACCACTACAACCTTTTGTACAGGGAAGAAGAGCGAGAGATGAACCGCTTCTGTGATGAGACTGGTGTTGGCCTCATCCCCTGGGCGCCTTTGTGCCGTGGCCACCTCGCGCGCCGGCCTGATGAGTTCGGCTCGACGGAGCGGAGCAAAGGAGAGAAAGCGAGCTCAGAAATCCCTGAGACAGACTTGGCAATCATCAAGCGAGTCATTGAGTTAGCTGAAAAGAAAGACTGGCCAATGGCTCATGTAGCTTTGGCGTGGATCAACGCAAAGGTCGCCAGCCCGATTATAGGCTTTAGCAAGGCGGAGAGAATTGACCAGGCTGTCACTGCAAAGGGGAAAGTCCTCAGTGAGGAGGAGGTCAAGTACTTGGAAGAGCTCTACCAGCCCAAGAAGATCTCGGGACATACGTGATCGCCAAGCCCGGGTGCTGAGCATTCACTGCTGTTCATAGAGAATACACATGATCACTGCGATGGAGAATATAGAATTTTGTGACTGCAACTGATACAATCCAAATGACTCCACTGCTCATCTTTTCTACTGACTGAGAGCTCCTGTAACATATGCTGCTACGGGGCCTTTACCTAGCTGCTGGTTAATAACAAGTGCCAGTGAATCAAGGCAAAACCATCCGTGGATGAATGCCGTCCCCCAAACGCCATCACGTAGACAATTTGTCATAACCATCAGAGTGTTTCTAGATTCGAGTTCATCACGTCAATAGTGCTTAAGCGCCTCTTATACAAGTTTCTACGCGCTTGGGAACTTTCCCGCGGAGTTGATGACCGGCTTGACTTGCAATACTCGTGTTCATGTCAGGAGTTTTGCTTTCTGATTATTCTATCTCTCTCGGCCTGGTTACTTCACTGTCCCATGCAAATAGAACTTACAAGCGTCACACCTCTGAAATTGGGATTCCCACTCATCTCAGTCTTTGTCGGTACCTAGGTGGAACATCTTTGTCGGATGAATACGGGCTCATTTACAGTATTCCAGGGTCCACGATAAGATGGTCAGAGCAATGGAGTCAATGAAATGAAATGTGTGTTCCACGAAAATGTTGCTCTTAATCTGATGACATCGTCATCGGGCGTCAAGGAAAGGCGGTGTACCGTACATGGCTTGTGTTCTTTGTACGAGCACTTGAGAAGCAATCATTGGTTACCTCTATTGCCAGCGTGTCCTGCATATTTGTCGATGATTCGATTCTATGCTTGAACAGAATCGCCCATTGCTTTTTTGCGCAATTATCGCTGTCCCAATGATGCCAAGCCGATTTGTCACTGGCACGGAAAAGCAAAAACGGTGGACCGATCGTCTACGTATCCCACGACTTACCGCGGTCCGATAGTTCCCCGCAGTTGAGGACCTGCCTAAAGCAGACTTTGGCCAGCCTACTGTCGTTTTTCACCGGGGATATGGTAAGTTTAGAGATCCAAACCCCTGCGCATACATAGTAGCCCCGGCAATCTGGGCTCTGCGTGCTACCGAAACCTAAAGACGCGCCAATGCTGAGCCGTCGCGCAGGTGCGGGTGGGGATGTAGCATCCACAGTCAGGATGAACCGGTCATGGCACTACTCGCTGCAGTGCAACGGTATGATCGCAGAGGGCAAGCCGCCGAGAACACGCCCAGGAACCGTTGCACCATGGTGGCCGATCCGCCGAGTTAGCATGGCATTACGCCGAGACTGACGCGGCGCATCTGACCAGTATGTGTGCATGCCCGCGACGGCAGGAATAATGTAGTAGAAATATATCTAGTCCTCCGTAGCGCGTCTTTTCCACCGTCGACCAGATGCACTCGGCATCTATTCTGGTTGCTTCACGTCAACTAAGTGTTCCGAGCGGCCGCGGATCTCGCTTTCTCTTTTCTCTGCCCAGGATGTTGACTTCAATTTCGGCAGCGCTGGCTACAGCATGCTTAATTTTGCAGACTCTGGCCTCCCCAACTTCTGGGAGAACACCATTCAAGAGACAGGACAGCGACACGTCGGCTGCGCCCATTCCGCCTCTCCAGGACCCATGGTATTCTGCTCCAGACGGCTTTGAATCCGCGAAACCAGGGGACGTTTTACGGATACGTGAAGCCCCAGGGAATCTTACCTCACTCGCTAGCAACTGTTCTTCTGCATTTAATATTCTCTACCGGACGACGAACAGTCAATACAAGCCCGACTGGGCGGTCACCACTGTTTTCGTCCCTGTTACCCCATCTGCTGCTCTTCTCTCGTACCAGATCCCGTACGACTCAGCCTGGCTGGATGCGAGTCCCAGCTATGCTTTCTATACCAGCGATGGAACCGGATCTCTCCGTGATATTAGCACAGGGCTGTCATCCGGCTGGTTTGTGAATGTCCCGGATTATGAGGGGCCACTGGCCAGTTTCACGGCCGGGGTCATGTCTGGACATGCCACAATCGATTCAATACGTGCTGCTTTCAATGCGAATGAAACGCTCGGGCTGGATGTTAACGCTCGATACGCAATGTGGGGATATTCAGGTGGTGCTTTAGCGAGTGAGTGGGCGGCTGAATTGCAAGTTCAGTATGCACCAGAGGTGAGTCTCCCATTCCACGGCATTTCCATGGCCGAGAACGCAATTCAAGCCGGACCATGGGTTTCAGTTCGAATCTTTCTCGCACAAGACACCACCTCATTTTCAAATCCGTTTGATACTATAGAAGATCTTTGATCTCTGATTACTTTCCTACGACAGATGAACTTCAGCGGTGCAGCCCTCGGAGGCTTGACGCCTAACGTGACGAGCGTTTTATACTCTATCAACGGCGGTTACGCCGTTGGACTGACTCCGGTGAGTCTTGCTACAAAATTGGATTGTTCAACTTGCATCACCAGAAATATGCTGACACCGTGATATGAACAGTCTTCGATACTGGGGTTGTCCAGTCAGTATCCGGAGGAGAGAGAGTACTTACTCTCGAGGCTGAAAACTGAGGGCCCATTCAACGCCACAGGATTTCTTGCTGCGCTCAATTGTGCGTAGGACCTTATTCCGACTCCGTTGTTTGTTGGTCCTAGAAGAAGAGCTTGTCACCGTTACACTCGATTCAATATCGCTAACTTAAGATTGACACACAGTGACGCTGAACCAGGCAGCCAGAGTATATGCCTATCAAGACATAGGTGAATACTTCGTTGGCGGCATCGCCGATATTACAACCAGTTTGGTGTTGGGAACTATCAACCGTGACGGAATAATGGGCTACCACGGAGTACCACAAATGCCCATTTTCGCTTACAAAGCCATCAAAGACGAGATCAGCGTCGTTGAAGATACAGATGCATTGGTGGACAAGTATTGCAACAGTAAGGCCGACTCGTCCCCATTCTATGAAACCCACGAATTCTAGCACTGATCTTGCTAATATTTGTATGTGCAGTCGGGGCCAACATCCTATATCAGCGCAACACCGCCGGTGCTCATTCGGAGGAGGCCGTCAACGGACGGCCCTCGGCATTGGCCTGGCTCAGCAGCGTCTTGGGAGGCACATATCCTGAAGACTATTCTGCTTCAGGCTGCACCACTACGACGGTGACAATAAACCTTACAAACACGACGGCTAGCCGGAGAAGTCTCCAGGACAAGCCAGTCTGGTCCTGGGTGGATTGAGCCGCCGGGAGATAGTAAATTTACTCACAAGTTAACCTACGACACAATACCGTCCAATAGACAGTTGATTACTTCTCACACCATTTCTGTGATCAAGAGTGGGCTAAAATCTCCCGCAAATGCAAGCCGTGGAGTCGACGCAAGAAACTGTCAGGTAGCTTGTGAACGCGCTTTTCGGACGCTGATGCGCAGGGACTGTGAAGCAACTGGTTGTCCTTCTGGTGTAATACTCATATTCGTAAATGCAGTCACAGACTAACTATTCAGGATTCGAAATGGACAGGTTGCACTTATGGATGAGTAGACTTTGTCTGACTCAAACACAATGGCACAAAACCTCACCCCTGTCAGCAGGGCTTCTCTTTGGGGCCACAACATTGATGTCGAGGAACATGCCAGACAGCTGGTTCTGGAGAAGTCGCACGAAGACAGCTCCGTCTCTCATCAGCCGCGTCACAGCACCATCCTGGTAGGTGTTACCCTCTGCAATGAGGGTGTTTACGTTCCTATGGCTTACAACACATCTGATGCAGAGAAAGGTTGCGCGTCCGAGAGCACATAGTGAGAGACTTCATCTTGCTGCGCGGGACTGATGGATTTCCTGCGGCCAAAGACATACTCATAATTTCGGATGGGTCAAGGTATAGAGGGCAAGAAATGCGACCAACTCCGGAACGGACAGCAGAGAAGGCAAACGCAGGCTCGCAGGCTCCCAAACCGATTCCTTGTATAGGTATACACAAATCAAGCACGTATGAGCCGATTCAGCATAGCTTTGGGCTCTCGGTGGGGTTTCTTGCGTCAGGCAGCTCGATACACATGGGGCCGGCTTAAGATTTGTACGTAAGTCCATGAACGATCGAACTTGTCTCAGGCCTTCCTACATTGAACGTACTCCATTGCATGAGAGATATTCACAGTCGAGCAGGGCTCTGAAAACTCTGGCGGCGGTGGCCCCACGGCCGATTCGCTGTCAACCTATGGCCACTTTTCAAAGCCACAAGGATAGTCTGGGGGATCCGCTGCACTTACACGTCGATATCCTGCGGTGAGAGAGCACCATTGTTACAGAGTTTCAGAGTCTCCCCTATTTAGCCGCATACACGACCAGTCCAAGGGCCCATATTATCTACCTAGGTACTGACACGTCAGAATCGCCTGAATGGCTGAACTGCGCCGCAGTCGAAATTTTGGTTCCGCCTGAACCGTGCTCACCTTGCCAGCTCGCTCGCCAACGAACCTCAGCTGTGGATGTGGATCTGCAGTGGAGTCCAGAACGGACCCCTAAAATTCCGTTGCGGTGATCTTCTGAAAACACGTAAATAAACTCCAGGGCGCGTGGGAGAAGGTTCGGTTCTTTTGACATTGTCCGTACTCATTGTCGGCAACCATGGCGTCAAATTCCTTAACCCTCGTGCGCAGTGACACCAGCCTGCCGGAGATACCCACCATCAAGGATGATGATTCCTTCGCCGAGATCTCCAAGAAGCTAGCACTGTGAGTCCTCAATATCCTGATGTCTCTTGCGGTGGGATGCGGTGAAGACTAAGCTGACTGAACTGCTCTAGCTACATCATTGAGGCTGTCGACTCGCCTCTGAGTTGGGAGGATCTGCGCAGCAGCAAGCACCTCCAGCCTCTTCAGCCTCTCATTGACTACCTGGCCATTGAGTGTCATCACAATGCCATCGTGGCCGCTCTGGTGGCCCTGAAGGGTCATTTCAAGGCCCTCGAGTCTGACGACGATGCTGGTATCAACGAGTCGCGTGGCTTTGCCAGCGAGCTGGTGGCGTGGCAGTTTGTCTTGACGTTGTCCAAGCAAGAAGCTCTGGAGTATCTGCTGTTTGAGCTTCGCGATGACGACGACGAGGATGATGACGATGATGAGGAGAATGCTCTTCTGACTCGCAGGAACCGGCCCGCGCACACCAACGGCCGCGTTGCCAACCTCATCAATGGCAGCCACGACAGCAACGGTGGCGCAAATGGCGACGCCAACAAGCCCAACAATGGAGAGGGCTTCGCCGAGCCGTTCATGAATCTCAACACGCTTGAGATTGCAGCCGTCTCCGGAGCCAAGAAGTTCCTCAGTCAGCGAGCCATCCAGGACATCGTGGATGGTATCTGGTACGGCAAGATCGTCTTCTGGAACAGGCTCAAGGTGAATGCGGTTAAGAAGCCGCGGTTCCACCACAGGAGGACCGAGGACTACTGGTGCCGCCTACGAGTGCCCCGCTACATGAAGATCTTTGAGATCGGCTTCTTCCTATGCTTCCTGGGCCTATTCTATATCGTGTGTTTGGAGCGAGTCAAGGACTATGTCACCACGTGGGAAGTCCTCTTCTACATCTTTACTCTCGGTTTTGTCTTCGACGAGCTTGATGACTTCATGGAGTCAGGTATTTACTTCTACGCCACGGATATCTGGTCCATGTGGGATGTCGGCATCGCACTGATTGGCGTCGCCTTCTTTGTGTTGCGTATGATCGGCCTGAGCAATGGTAGCGACAGGACGATGGAGTGGGCGTTCAACATCTTGGCGCTCCTCTCGCTACTCCTAATTCCGAGAATCTTCTCTCTGGTCAGCTTGAGCCCTTACTACGGCAGTCTGTTGCCATGTTTGAAGGAGATGGGCAAGCAGTTCATCCGATTCCTGGGCTTCACACTGATCATCTATCTCGGGTTTTTCACTACCTTCATCATGCTTGCTATGGGCCACTACCCGCTGGATTCACTGTCTATCACAATCCTGAAGTGCTTCTTCGGCGCCGGTGTCCAGGGCTTCGATATCGCCCAGAAGGTCTCGCCATACCTTGGATTACCCGTCATGGTCATATTCGTCGTCCTGACCAACCAGCTTTTGATCACCTCTATGATGGCACACATCAGCAACAGTCTGCGTCAAGTACTCGACTCATCGCGTGAGGAATACCTCTTTGTGTACTCGGTCTACGTATTGGAGGCAGTCACTTCAGACAAGATGACTTACTTCCAGGCCCCATTGGTGAGTGTTATTCCCCTCTAGAAAATTTCTAGGAAGACTTGGATCCATGCTAACTTTTCTGAAGAACCTGATCCCAGTGGTCTTGTTGAAGCCGCTGCTCTTCACTGTTCCCGATACCACAGCCAACCAGATTCGCATCATGTTGCTGAAAGCAACCCACACCCCTTTCCTCGGCGCTATCTGGTTGTGGGAGCACTGGGAAGCCATTGCTCTGAAGCGTGAGGAGGAGGAACGTGCCGTGATGGGTCTTGATCTTGACGTTACCGACAACAACACCGCATCTACCAGTAGCACGAACCAGCCTAAGCCCATCGTGAGCAAGACAAACACTTCAGCCAGCAAGAAGCACAGCCTCACCAAGACTGGCAAGGTGAAGATTCCAGCAGCGCTGCTTGCTCAAGCATCCAAGAGGCCAACCAAGAAGACTGGAGCCTCGCAAGACACAAACGGGCGTGTCAAGGTGACATCAACCACCTTGACAGCTGGAACCAACGGGACTGCAGCAACTCCACCGCCACCTGCACCGCCGGCACCAGCGCCTGCTCCTGGTGCTGAGACTGGAGCAGGGCAAGCCGTGCCGGAATTGGCCAATGCTGATATTGGCGAGATGATGCGCATGTTGAAGGAGTTAAGTGTCCAGGTTGAGGAGGTCAGAGCGGCTCTAGTGAAGCACGACCAGGGCCCAGAAGTCCAGTAGTGCGCTGGTAGCTGAGTGAACCCAGTGGTGATATTCGACTATTCAAGAGTGCACTTGAATATGGATTGGCGTGCCCGCCATGTAAAAGCGTCAAATTTCGCTACCTTCTTACAGGCTTAAGGGAATGGAATCACATGTTCCTTATTGAAACATTTCCATGTATGCATTGGGAATGCGTTCGAAGGGCTCAACCAGAGGAAGGTAAATACTGGCATAGATTTATAGTATATTCAAGTTGAATACTATGAGACATGAAATCAAAATCGTTTGCTACAACTTACGTACATGCCTCTCTCTTGGGGGTTACTAGGACCACTTGCCTGCTGCCTCAGAGGCCAAGCACGCACAAGATCACAGCAATCTGATGTGACCTCGGGACCAACAAACCATTATCCTTGCCTAGTCTTCTCAATCTGACAGCACTTCCGCCTCGATCACGCTCTCCACAGCCCGAGGATGCCGAGAGATACCAACAATCCTGAGACCAGCTCCGCCCAAGAGGTTTCTCCAATCCTCCTCCGTCCTCTCGAAACCAGATGTACAGTTCATCAGCTGCAGATCAAGCGTCGTCATCAGGCTTGTTGCCCCCCTGCTAGGCATCACTATCTCATAGATCAGCAGCTTCGAATAGCCCTTCCGCATCGCCGCCTTCACATTGCTGAAAATCCGCTTGCAGTCCCCATCCGGCCAATCGTGCGGGACGGCGTGAAGGAAGTAGGTCCTAGCACCGAGCAGTGGCTGCGGCTGGAAAAAGTCGTATGCCATTCTCTGGATCCTCGGGCTCAATGTCTCTTTGGCGTGCGTAGACACTACCTCTGGCAGATCTTGTACAACAAGTTTGGCCGAGGTTGGCAGTTCTGGGTGTTTCGCGAGGAGGCGTGCACTGTCGAGCCCGTGTGCTCCGCCGATGTCAACAAAGAAAGCTGGCCCCGAATCTGATAGATCAGCGCCTTGAACAAGGAGATCTGTATCATAGACGTCGGTCCAGTCCATCTTGTGGTTGGCGAGGGCAGTCATGAGTCCAATAAAGCTTCCGCCCGCCGAAGGGTCACGCTGGCAGAGCTCGAAAAAATCGCTTCCGAAAAGATCGGCATAATTATCAAACTTTGTCTTGTCGAGAGGCTCCTGGTAGTGATTCTTGGCGAGAAAACGGGCGAGGTTCACGCCGGTTGGGATTGTGTGATCCAGTCTGTGAAACTAAATTAGCCCATTTTGCTGTCAGACTGGCGTGATACGGTGTAGGTTTGGGCCCTCTGTGTGTCACTCGTATGATACGGGTAAACTGTGTTCTTCGAACGCCCCGTGATGAAGGGGTTCGGGCAGGACTGAACATTATACTCACCCGGCTTGTACAGAAAGATGGATATGTGTTGTATGATCGCCCATGGCTTTTGCGAAGGACTTCAATTCCCACATATCAACTCCTGTCTCCTGTAGCACATTCATCGCCGCAAGGTGTCTTAAGAATCGACCTGGTGGGGTTAGAGATGAGACGTCATTGGCATGATGGAATGGATCTCGAGCTCACGGAGGAGGTTGGGCTGCACCGGAACATCACACATCTCCAAGATATCGTCCAAACTCTGCATGCCTCCGTCATTGCCCTGCTTGGAGGCCCATTTGGACCAGACACCAAGATCCTGACACAATTGCAATCCGGCTATAAGCACCGGATTTTCAAACGATAGGGCCCATGATCTCTCGAACGGGGTCTCTAGACGAGCCAGAAGCCGTTTTGCCGCCTCTTTGGCTTCATATCGATCAGCGTCTGTCTTGAAAGACTTTGCCGAAATGGAGTCGAGTATTTCGACTGTGTTTCGAGGCGGTGCGGCCATTTGGAGTGAACGGTCCGAGGAATGAATGAGAGCAACCAAGTGAGTCATCCAAGCATGGAAGACTGTTTTCTTCGCTCGACAATTCGTCCGGACAAATGTTCTGAATTCCGGCAATAACATGGATTGAACGGAACTCGCTAAGCAACTTGACGGAATGTGGGTATCGCGGGACATCTTCTCTCGGCACTCCCAAGTGCTGACCAAAGTGGACCCTCCTCCCCCCCAGGGCCGAATAATACGTTGACACTTGCAGTGGCATCTTTCCATTTCCGGTTTTCCCATGCAGATTCTCTTCGTGCCAAGCCTCTTCACGGATGTTGAGTCCGAGGATTCAGATTTCTCGACTACCGTGTAAGGTAGTTTTGAGTTTTGAGTGATTGTAAGTAGCTGGGTCCGGGTTGAAGCTCAACAAAACCTGCACATTGACTACGCGAACAAGCCCAGTAGTTTATAAAATATGATAAGCCTCGAAGTATCTGAGCATAAGACAAATCTGCATAAAACTCTATCCTGCGAATTGATTGTCTGCCTGCCGGTCCGACAAACTAAAAGCATACAACACGTTGTCTGGCTCTCAGATTCAGTCTGAATTTGGAAGGATCGCCAACGGGTCAGCTTACGGAGACCCACGCATAGCCGTCTTTGTGTAACATTGAGGTGAGGGGCACCCTGGCGCGTACAGGCACGACGATAATTCGCAACGATGTGAGAGGCCGCATTCACAACTGCCGGGGACCATGCTCGCACGCGATCGACAGGTTGGATACCGCCTCGTTTAGAAGTCACAGTGAGTACGACTTTGCGAAGACTCGTTCGAGTGCCCGTTCAGGCCAGTATAAAAGAACGGTTAATACCGTTGCTGACCATTGAACTGCTTCGCGTGGTGCCTTGCTGTTAACTAGTCTACGAAGCTGAGGAGCGCCAAGGAACCGTTTGCCGCCCAGGTACTAGCCAGGGCGAAAGTCACATTTCGCCATGAATTTTCTCCAAGCAGGTATCGCGTTGGCGTCCTTGTCCGCACTCTATTATCTAACAACAGCTGTGCGATCATGGTGTCGCCTTCGGCACATCCCGGGCCCTTTCTTGGCCAAATTCTCGTACCTCTGGCTGGCATATGTTCAACAAAGTGGCCGCCAGTATTACATCTTCCGCGATGAGTACACCAAGTATGGGCCTCTCGTGCGCGTCGGCCCTAATGAGCTCTCCACAAGTGACCCGAACGTCCTCCGCCGGCTGACGTCGGCGAGGTCCCAGTACGGCAAGGACGCCTGGTACACGGGCGGCCGCTGGAACCCGTACGAGCACAGCATGTTCACGACGACGGACATGCGGACCCACGACGACATCAAGTCTAAGACTGCCATCGGGTATGGGGACAAGAACTCGGCGCTGGAGCCGGGCGTCGACGCCCAGGTCACGACCCTCGTGCGCCTGATACGGGACAAATACACCACCGGCGCAAAGCTGCTTGACTTTGGGACCCTGACGTCGTACTTCACCATGGATGTCATCACGAAGGCCGGCTTCGGCGAGGCGTTTGGCTACCTCGAGAAGGAGGAAGATCTGTTTGATTTCCTCTCCGGCGTCCGGGACAACTGGCAATTCATGGGTATTACACTGGATGTGCCATGGATAAGGGATATCTGTTATTCTTCATTCGTCCTCAAGCTGATTGGCCCGAAAATGAGCGACAAGAAGGGCCTTGGCAGGCTTATGAAGTAAGTATAGTCGCTCGTTTTCCCGTGTGTTTGGAGCGGATTGACACCTGCGCTCAGGGTAGGACACGACGTTATGGAAAGGAGGTTGGCAAAGGAGAAGAGCGCGCAGGCCGATGACATGCTGGTACGCAAAAATCTCGACTGAATCCGCGCCCCAAAGTTTAACAACGAGTCAGCTAACCACGGCCTGCAGGGTTCTTTCCTGTCTCACGGCTTAACTCCAGATCAGTGCGAGAACGAGGCCCTCTTCATGATCGTCGCTGGCTCAGAGACCACGGCCTCTGTGATCCGTGTGACCGTTCTGCACATCATGTCCGCTCCTAGGGTCTACAACCGTCTCAAGCAAGAGATCAAGGAAGCACTCAACGACGGCAGGGTCACTCACCAGCCAATCAGGATCGAAGAAGCAAAGCGTCTCCCATACCTCCAGGCTGTCATCTACGAAGGAATGCGCATGCGCGCCCCGGCGCCGGGTCTCTACCCCAAGGTGGTACCGGCAGGAGGCGACACCATCTGCGGGCAGTTCGTGCCCGAGGGCACGGCGATCGGCATGAACACATCGGCCATGCTGGCGGATACGACACTCTTCGGTGAGGATGCGAACATTTTCCGGCCCGAGAGGTTTCTTGAGATCGACGACGCCAAGAGGGCTGTGATGCAGCGGGACGTGGAGTTGGTATTCGGAACTGGTCGCTGGATGTGCGCCGGCAAGCCGGTTGCATACATGGAGCTGAACAAGATCTTCTTCGAGGTAAGCACGGTAGAACACACTCGCGCGGCGGGATGAACCCCGGCCGCGAGGCCACTGGACGAAATGCTGACGTCTTTGGCAGCTCTTCCGCAATTTTGACTTGCAATTAGCTCATCCGGCGAAGCCGTGGGAGTCCCTAAGTTGGTCTGTCTGGGTTGACGAAAACATGGAATTGAAGGCAACAGAAGCTACGTAGCCACACTGCTCGTGACCAAGGAGTGTATATATGTATTTGTTTCTTTCCTTTGCTCCTTTGACTTTCAAATCATTGGCGTGTGGTCCTAGGGATATGACAATGCAAGAAGCATAGTCGATGACAGAGATGGGTTGGAACATGCAAGGGTTATAAACAGCATAGCCGTTGAAACGTACATAGGATCCTGCTTCTTGGTCATCCAGTTATCAGCCAAGGCTCTTTCTTTTTAAATACGCATATAGTCGTCAAGCCGAGACACTCGAGAATTCAATCACGGGTACATTGTCGAGAAAAGTTTTGTGCAGAGTCATTAGAGGATGAGCCAGAATGGGCTGAAGCTGGTGCCAATGTCTTCATGGCCTATGGTTCAGCTCAAAACTGCAGCAGTCGGAGCAACGAGCCAGAGGCAGTGGGAATGTACAAACCAGGAACCGCTAAGCAGCCCTGTGATGTTTGACCCTCCCCGGTGAGGAAGCCGTGGTCGCCGATCTCTTCCGCTGTTGTGACGGAACTATCCTGCCATCAGACAGACCACACCCATCCCGTGCGGTGTCATCTCCAGTATCGGCCGACTCATCTCCGCCCTCATCGCTGCTGTTTCCATCCCAATCCGACTGTGGGTCGTCATTCAGCACCCGGCGCGAAATATCCGCCAAGAGGTTCTGGTAGCTACCATCCTCCTCGTCATCATCGTCCGGTTCGTCCTTGACTACCGGCCCACTGGCTCCTGGTGTGTTATTGCGGGCCCCAGTACTACCTGTCCGCGTCCAAACTGGATGGCTGTCCGGGCCGGTGATTTCCCAGCCAGCTTGTAGAGGGACGGCGTACTGCGGTCTCCAAGAAGGTTCATTCATCTTCGGCGCCTCAGAAAAGGTGTTCGGGTTCAGGGGCACAGTTGGCCCACTGCCTGGCGGTGGGAGGGCAGCGACAGCCCGAGCTAGCTTGCTCGAGGGGTCGAGTCCCGCCTCTAGGTCGTCGGCGATCTCCCACCAGGTGCCATCGTCGTTTCGCACCTGGCTCCTCATACCGCGCGCCCTCGTCAGCTGTCGCAGCTCCTGTATGATGAACGGCAGTCGTCCGCGAGATCGTAGTATGGCTGAAAGGATCCGCGGCCGTGACTCGTGGAGACGGCGCACGTCAGGAAGCCCATGACGGCTGATGTACGAGGGCCTCAGCTTGCGAAGCTGGGCTTCCAGGTCCTGGATCCGTAGTTGGACGGCGTTGAGCTGTTGTGCAGCCTCGGCGATAATGCTGATCTGCAGGTCCATGGGCATCCTCTTAATGTATTTGATATTCTCGGTGAATGCATTCGAGTCACCGGGCGGCGAGAAGTTATGTTTTCGCTGGAGGTGTGTTGTCAGCTGGTTGTGGACGAGATTGTCTTGCAGCTGACCACATCCGGGCCACCAGCAGGGGCAGCTGTGAAGTGGCACACCGACAGCTGCCAGCTCCGCTGGATGGTGCCTTCGCTTGTGTCGTAAAATTGAATTCTGTGAGAGTTGGATACCACAGAAAACGCACGTGGCGACCGCGTTCCGATTCTCCCCCTCATCTGGAATCAGTCGGGGTCGCCCACGCCGTCGTGTGGACATGGTGGTCCCATGGGAGATTGGAGCTGGGTCCCGCATCGGAGGCATAGTCGAATGAGACCCCACGTGAGACGATTCCAGGGCATTGGAAGCAGTAGCAACCTCCGATAATTTGGTTGGAAGACTTGCATGGCTGGAATCCGAACCTCTGCTTGAGTATTGGAGCGGTGCGTCTGTCGTCGACGCACTTAAGGGATTGGTGTGCCGCAAAGGACCAGGAGACTCAGTCTTCGTTCCCAGAAGCTCTTCTAAGATCTCCCTGGCCCGGCTGCCTTGTTCTCCTACCTTCTCCAGACCCTTCTCCAGAGAATCGTGAAGTCGCCGCTGCTCGGCTTGCTGGCCTCTAGCGAAGGCAAAAGCGATCTCGCTCTTCATCAGCCGACGCTGACCAGCGGCAAAACCTTGAGAATAAGCCCCCTCCGTTTCTGCTGAACTAGTCTGAAGCCTGGAAGTCTCTTTCCGGGTACCCGCTTCGAAACCGGCTGAGTACCCCGAGTCGTAGGCTTCGCCCAGGAGTGCCTTGGGGTTGGTGGTCTCCAACTCGTGGTCGCCGCCCAGTCGATGGCTTGCCTCGCCCCCAGGCTGTTGACGCGGATCCGAGCTGCACATTGTAAACAAATGGAACCGCTAGGGGAATCCTGAACAACGGACCTGGATTTCATCCCTGGTGATGCGCGTTTCACGAGCCAGAGCATCCTCCGGTAGAGTGCGAGGGGCGCAGGATCTTTGCGACTGCTAGCTCAGACTCAGAAGTTAGGGCCACATCACATGAGATTCATTTGAATTGAGCAGACGTACTCATCAGTGCAGTTTGGACCATACGTTAGCACATGTACGGCGGCCGAGGCGGCAAGATCGACGAAGTCATCATAGGACTCTCGAGGCTCCTCCTTCCTGCGCCTCACATCTTTGGCGAATGCTTGAATTAGCTCATTACTAGGAGACGGTCACTGATTCTTGTTAGCATATACTTTTCCCAACACAGGTTCGTGCTCAAGCATCGAGAACTCAAGGGGTCAAAACAGTGAAGAAGGGGTGAAGAAGGGAAACCTGACCACATACACTTGGTCATGGCCTTGACCGTCCATATCGGCAAGTAGCTGCATGAAGGCGTCACCAACAGCATTCTCTATAGACCTGTTCGATTGGATCTCTGGTCAGCACGAGTGAACAGGGACAAAGTCATTGCGTGGGCGGTGACCCATGTCTTGGCCTTGGTCTCCTTACATGAGGTTTGGCCCATCGACGTTTGATGCGCCACACGCGTCCCCGGCAGCCTGGCCTTGCATCGTACAAGCTGCTCAGAACCATGAAAGCTTCACTCAAGCATGTCTGAGGCCATAAAGGAGCAGAAAATCCAGATGCAGTTCAGAATCCGCCCTTTCAACCGCGTTTCTTTCCAGGTGAGCTCGAGGATTTCTGAAGAGAGCATGCATGAAGCACAAAGTTGGTGCCCCACGGCCTAGACCAGGCCCCGGATTCCATAGCTGATCCTAGCGCTGCAGGTGGTCGCGCTAGTGGATACTCGTCCTGCTCGAGGACGGGCATGGCAAGAGTCAAGGGACCTAGCTACCCCTGGATAGCTACTTGGGTACTTCAGCCCCTCAAGCACCTAGGCACGTACGGCAATGCGACAAGCTTTCGTCCGAATCATCCATTCTCATCCGCCAGTAACCAGCATACCTGTTGTCAGCATACCTGTTGTACAGGCCGTCAAGCTGTAGTAAGGGCTATTAACGTCTCCGTCATCTATCTATCTAGGTACTCGTACAAGGGAACGTGGGTCACCACTTCTGACCCCGTCCCCGTCCTCACCCAAGAGAACCTCCCCTGGACCATAGTTTCGTACAATAGATATTTGTAAGCCCCTCGCAACTCCATGAAGTTCCAACTAATCGCAGAAAGAATAGAAAGTCGACGGGCCACGACCGACTACTGGGGCCTGGAGTCCCTGACGTGCAGGTTCTTCGTCCACCGTGGTAGTTTCCTGTCCCGCTCGTACATGAAGCCGCAGTTATTGCACAGAGTCTGTCGGTCACAGTTAGCGATTATTCCGGGGAGTAGTACGCGCATCTCATTCTGGAATGTGGATCGGAAACTCACCCTTGGTCCGAGGGGCCCATCGCGGACAGCCCAGACACTGCTGCCCCATACCCGACAATGAAAGCACCTCCACGTGAACCGCTCTTGTTCCGTCAACGTGCCTCCACCGCCGTAGCCTCCACCGCCGCCGACGTCGGGTGTGAACCTGCCTCCTGGCGTGCTGGCCCTCCCCAAGGGCGAAAGGCTCCTGAACCGCCGCTTCTTCTTGCTCCGCTCGCCCCGGCCCATCCGCTCCTCCTCCTGCTCGATTAGACCTGTGAAGCCGAAGCCGGCGGGCACGCCGCCCATCATGCCCGTGTTGCTGGAGAAACGCGCCGTCTCGCGCCGGAGCCGCCTGATCTGTCTCTCGCGGTCGCCCTCGCGCTTCTCGATCTCCTCCTTGGACAGAGTCTCTATCTTGGGCTCCCACTCGTCCGCCAGGTGTTCCGGGTCATATCGCCACCCAGCCCGCTCCCCTTGTGCCGTGATCGCTGCGTCATTTGGGAAGTCGCCGCCGTTCAAGGGGCTCGCGCCCACCCAACCTGATATGACGCCTCCAGACTCGCAAGCTTCCTTCTTCAAACGCAGTACGGCTTCGTAGATTGCGTGCGTCATCGCTGGAACCCATTCGCCGGTCAGGCCGAGATCGGCGCATGTCTGCTTCGAGAATGCTTCGGCGGTGCCCGCAGGGTGAAGGAGCGACCATTCGAACTTGTCCGTATACAGCTGGTTCCCAAGGTTGATGCTTAGGTTAATGATACACCGGTAGGTGTCTTCGGGGTTTAGGTCGTCCGAATCGGCTGGGACGTGTTCCGCAGTCGCGGTGACCTCGGCGGCGGCTGCCGTAGCTCCAAGCACTGGTGTCGATGTTCCGAGGGCAGATGGGGTCGCTGGCAGGTGGGACAGGCCGCTTCGAGCGGGCGTATCGGATCCAGATGCCTTGAGGAGGGGAGTTGGCGGTATGCTGGTGCCATTCTGCCGAGGAGCTGATTCGCTACCATTTGCATGTGAGTGGAAGAGAGGATGCAGGGCGACGCCGGCGTATTCTTCGAGCTGGGTCCTGATCTGCTTGCTGATCTCGGCGATGGTCAGATTCCTGTTGGGCAAGTCGAGGTCTTGAACCAACGTTGCCGCAAATTGGTCTGTGGTCACCAATGTTTCATGCAGGTTCCATAAGAATGTATCCCGGAGCTTATACGGGATGGTCATCTCCCCTGACTTGTACTGTGGCGCGGTGTAGTCGATACCCGGCATATTGGGGGCTGGTGGAGGGTGCGCGGGCAGTGGCGTAAAGGCTGGGATGTCGAGGTCGATGCGGATGGGAATGAGAGTGAGCGGTAGACAGGATTGCGCATAGTTCTGCATGTCGGAAAGACCTTGCTTAGATTTATTCATCCAGTCTCGATATACGCCTTGCACCTCGACAGGCTCGAAGATCTCCTTGTCGAACTTGTCGCTGAGGTCGACCTGTGCACCGCTGTCTTCGCGGCGCAGACTGCGCAACCCGGTCGGTCGCCGTCGCGAGTTGTCATCATCAGATACGTCGTAGTCGTAGCCATCTTCTGCGTAGTTGATGGCTGTGGTTCCTCGTTTTGTGGTCCGGGACAGAGGGCCCGATGGTTGAGAGGAAGCTAGAACAGGTGTAAGAAGTGAGTTTCTGTAGGCTCGCAATCGAGGCGCATAAGTGGAGAAGAAAGCCTGGGGCTCCTCTCTTGCTGGATTCGAGGACATTGCAGTGGTTTGTTGTAGTATATCTTGCAAGAACTGGCGGTACAAAGGGGGATCGAGGGAGAGGGCGGCGAGGACGAGGTCCAAGAACTAGTGGGATTCCAGGGTCACGCTGGGCCCGGCGGCGGGGCTGCAGCACGCCGCAAAGCAATCAACTGGCACCAGATGTGGGGATTGAAATGTTTATTCGGACAAGCAGAGGGGTGGCAGCAGAGGTGGTGGCGGGCGACAATGACGAGGGTTGGAAGTGGATGCGAAATGATGGATTGTTTGCTGCAGTTTTTTTGCTATCGCGTTCATGACAAGCTGAATCGCGCTCAAGCCACAGCAGCAGCAGCAGCAGCAGCTACTGCAAGAGCACCCCCCCCCCCCCCAAGCCTAACCGCAGGGGCTAGCCGACGCTCGGACCACTTGCTTTCTGTACCTGGCAGTACCTAGATTTCCTGTGCAGTTATTCACACCTCGACAAGTGACAATGCTGGCACAAACCTGACTGTGATTTTCATTTACAGAATCTCATTAGATTGGTGTGTACATGTTATCTGTATATCCGGGTCCCAGTTCTCCAGCTATTCCTTCAGCCTCACTCACACTGCCGGGGCCTCATAAGCCCTTCACATGCCTCCTCACATTATGCACTACAGCTCCATCTCAGCCTTGGGCATAGATTCTTTGGATTTACCTGCTGCTTGGTTAGTAACACATCTCATGATCCCAGGGGCCCTAGCCCGCCGTACTCTTGGCCTGCTTCCACTCCTCCACCCAGGCCTTTACAAATTCGACCTCCTGCGCCTGAGTGTCCTTGACAGGAGCTGGGGGCAGGTCAGGTGTCGTTTGATTAGGGAACAGCCCATTTTCATCCCAGTGGTGCACACCATCTTTGATCAAGATGAATGGCTCGCTTGTAGTGGACACCCTGTCCGGTAGCCCGATGGCATGAGGTGTGGCCTGTCGCCAGGGATCCTTCTCGCCGTCAACGAAGGCCAGCCGCGGGTATGAGATGTTAAATCCGCCCCACTGGTTGATCCGCTCAATCTTGGAGGGTGTGGTGATGTTGAACGCCTCTTTGCAGATGACCGAAGAGTAGTCGAGATCAATGAGGCGGGAGATCAGAGGGAGCTGGTCTTCCGGAACTCCTGAGCCGGTCTGAAGGTATCCCCATTCAAAACAGACCTGCCAGGGCCACGACCGCCATTTCTGTGTGATATCGTCTTGCTTGTGGAAGCTGGAGTTGTAGTTGGTCACACACTCGTCCTGGGTTGACCCCTGGGACGCACAGCTGGCAACGACAGTACGGTTGACGTAGCCGATGTAGTTGAGGAACCGGTTCGTAAGCGTGTCGACCTCGTCCTCATAGCCTCCGGCCTTCAGTATCTCGACAGCCTCGGCCTTCCTCGCCACCGTAGCGTTATCGATGATTGCATCGCTGGATATGGTATTGCAATACACGCCAAAATCGGTGTCGTCTACAGCCGGGTCCCAGTTGGTGGTCTGCAGGCTGCTAATCCCATTTGAGATTGAGCCGGCGAAGTCATCGTCTCGGGTGACATTTCCCAGCTCGAACACGTCCTTCACTCTCTGCACCCACTCAGTTCCGTTTTTGCCGATGAGGATGTTATCGACGACATTTGTCAGTTTCTGGGTCGTTGTCGCACAGTCACCAGGTGCGTAGAGCCTCGCGGCCTCATAGTACGCCCAGTAGTCATAGATGGCCTCGGTGACGCCAGAGCTCGAAATGGCTCCCCAATAGACATCCGGGTAGAGCTTGCGGAGAAAAGCCACAAAGGCTCCGGCGTACGAGCCTCCATACGCGATGTACGGGGCGTTGGCCGATGTGAGGTCGACATCCTCAAGCCCTGGGAACTTTACGTTCTGGGCAAAATAAGCCATATCAGCCAAGGCTTGATCGGTCGTGAGGAACCGCAGGCTTTCGATGCTGAGATCGGAGACGGGGAAGCTCGTCCCATAGTAACGGTGCTCCAGAATGACCCCCAGACCACCCGTGGCTTGCGAAAGGATGGACACGATGCCCTTTTGGAGAAAAGGCAGGCGTCTAACACCAGAAGTTTCTCCACTCTGCAGGACAATGACAGGCCCGCCTGGTTGGTAGTGGCTCGCATCGAACCAGTATCTCAGGTTGAAAGTGTCATTTGTCTACGGTGACCCAGGTTAGCTAACGTGGAAGGCGGCCATGTTTAAGCCAGGCATGTTTGTAACTCACGTGAGGCTCATACAAACTGTCGTTGTGAAAGTGATCGATAGGCACAGACAGGTTGTGAGCCGGGTACAGCAGGCTGGGGTCTGTGTCGGCAGCGACGGCGGCGGCTGCTTGGACACTGCTGTATTCTTCCTGCAGCGAAGCCTCGCGTGCCACGATGTTTCCAAGCTCACTGACAGAGAAGGAAGTCCGGAGGCAGTTGGCACCGGTCGCAAGGGCCAATGCTCGGTAGAGGACGGCCTTGGTGTTGGTCTTGGACGCCATCTTGGCAAGTTCGAAGACAAAAAGGCAATCAAAAGACGAACACACCCAGCTCAAACGTCTCAACCGTGCCGCGAGAGAAAAGATGCACCAGGTATTGATATACCTCAACAATGAGGGGAGCCAAGAAGAGGGGAATAGGAAAACTTACCGAGTCTCTGACGCTTCTATACACGCATGGGGAGGCTTACGGTGGTGGTGGGTGGTGGTGAGCTGCAGTACACTGCAGCCGGGGGCGCACGTTCGCCGCGACAGCCGGCCCAGGTCAATGGCGGTGGCTCCTGCTGCTACGTCGCGATCGGATTCAAGGCAACCAAGGAAGCATATCACAGCACCGTCACGTCAAAAGAGGGCAGGATATGCTGGTAAGCGGGTAAGATAGGCCGGTGGTGGCCGTTTCTGTACGGGATGACTGACGTTGAGTTGGTGCTCCGCGTCGATATCGTGCTCGCGCCTATCCTAGATGGGGCAGGTGCCCGACGCGGGCACTAACCGCTGGGGCAGCTCGAGCAACGGTGGCCCGACCTGGAACCCTTATTCATTGTTAGCGTGAGACTTAATCCCCACAGCCAATATAACACTATTCTAACCACTCAAATATCTTCTTTACCTTTTCAGTGCCATTTCAAATAGTAACCTTATTGAATCTACGTTTAATAGATGTAACTATACAATAAAGTTACCTAGTTTTTCTTGTAAATTAAAAAAATCCATCTGTATTTCTCTCTTAAAAATACTCTAGGGATCCTTACCTGATGCCTTAGAAGTTATGCACCAACAAGCAGCACTGACCAGGCAGGGGCGTGCGTGCAGGTACCCCTGGCCGGGGATCACTAACGTCGGCCGGTAGGCGGGAAGCTTGAAAACCTACACTACCTACACTAGTACACTACACTCCGCCGCTGGCTTGACCTCGGAGCCTGTGTTAATGATATCCCTGGCACATATACCTGCCCAGTGCATGCTGTCAGGGCTGTCTACACAGCCCTCAATGCATGAGAAGCGACGTGCAGCGACATCCTAGCTGGGCAGATCATCGCCCCGAAGATTCCGAAGGCGATTCCGAAGCTACAGAGCAGAGTGAAATGTCCACATTAAGCAGGCCATCCTCGTTTACACGTCGATTCCCTCTTCGATCAAGCAGAATTCGCAGATGAATGCTGTACACCTGGGTGCACACACACACATATGAGGTAGAAATGAAGTCAGGTCACGCAGCATACACTTAGTAATAAAAAATTAAAAAAAAAATAAATCAATTAATCTCCAATCAAGCGACCCACGGTGCCAACAAGACACCGGCAGCCGCTGTTAAAGAAAGGGGATATTCGCACAGGAAAAAACGGATAGCACACAGGAAGCCGCTAACTAATTAACCACGCTACTGTTACAGCCAATTAGATTATACTATTTAACCATACTAGATAGCCTATACTGGTATAAATTATAGTAATATCATGGTTTAAGCTTTACCCAAGTATTATTTATATAAGCTAGCTAGTAGCTATTTGGGCCTATAAAAAGTAGTTTTTCTAGTTGGTATAAATAGGGGTTAAACTTTCCCTCTATATCTTTTAAATTAACTCTATTTGGGTACCTCTTAGAAAGTAGTCTAAGGTTAGCCTATAATATATTTAGAAGATCTTCTTATACTATTTAGCCTATAGTGTAACTATATAAAGTTAAGCTCCCGGGAATTATAATATAAGAATAACCTTTTAATAAGCCTTATCTTATCTAGAAAAACTTTTATCTCGGGACTAGCTTAATATTTAGCTAGTAGAAATAAGAGCTAAGTTTATAGTAAATAGGGAGGTAATTAGAAGTAATAAGACTTAGTTTTTTTATATATTTAGCCGGCTAGAAACTTTTTATAATTAATTTTTACCCTATATTAGTTTAACTTTAGAATTTAAAGGGTAGCCGGAAAACTTCTTAAAGAGGATTTATCTTAGGCTTAAGGACTTATTTAAGTAAAGGTAAGTAGAACTTAGCTTAATTATATTAAAATAATAATATAATAAGGGTATTTTAAAGCTACTTACCTACTTTAAGTAGATAGCTTATATAATAAGGGCCTAGAGTTAGCCAGATAATTATAAGATACTATTATTAGTAAACTTCTTAGTAGCCCCGGTAAGAAGCTGGCTTAATTATAAGAAGTAGCCTGATAATTTTAATATATTTTATAAGTTACTATATTAGTATAAGGATATTTTTACCACTTTAGTAAGGGAGGATAATAGTTATACTTATAGTAGCCCTAAATAGATAGATATAGATATTATAGTAGTTAGGATAGAGGGGATTAAATATTTTACTTATAGTAGGTTAGGTTACTATAAGTAAAACTACCCTTTTTACTATAAGTATATAAAGGTTTAGGTACTATCGGCAAGCTTAAGTAATAAGGGAGAAGAGTAATTTTTACCTTTTTTATATATTTTATATATAGGCTCCTAGTAAAAATAGTATAATACCGGTCTGGAGCCTTAAGTACTAGCTAGGTAATAACTAGTAGGGTATATAGTATAGTATATAGGTGTGGGAAACCCTAATTAGAGGGTTTTATATAAAAAATAGGTTTAAAACTTCCTAGTATATAGGCTAGTTAGTCTAATTAGCTAATTATCCTAAGAAAAAAAAATTACTTTTAACTATTATCCTTTAGGCTAGTATATTAGATATAGGGTACTAAATATTAGCTTGGTAATATTAGAATAGGCTTATAATATAGTAGAAAAGTATAAGATAAAGGATAAGTAAAGTAGTATTTAATCTATAGTTAAAATAGTTTACTTCTTTTATTTTTACTAGTTTTAATCTTACCTAGGATGGGTTTATTATAGCGGGAAAGAAAATATATTATAGTTTAGGCTTTACCTAAGTATTACTTATATAAGCTAGCTAGTAGCTATTTGGGCCTATAAAAAGTAGCCTTTCTAGTTGGTATAGATGGGGGTTAAACCTTTCCTCTATATTTTCTAAATTAACTCTATTTGGGTACTTCTCGGAAAGCAGTCTAAGGTTAGCCTATAATAAAAATAAATTTCTTACTATTATCTTACTATTACTAAAATTAACTATTATATATTTTTTTAAAAAATATAAATTTAATAATTTATAATAAAATTACTATTAGGATAGATTATATACCCCCCTGTAAGAGATAAAATATTATAAATAATATTTAAACCCCTTAAAATAATAATATTTCGGATTAGACTAAGAAAAAGGTAAGCTTTTAGGATTATATAAGGTAGACCTATACCTAAGAGGATTAGAAGATATTATTTAAATATAGTAATAAGATAGCTTCTATATTATAATAACTTTTATAGCTATCTAATAAGTAAGAAAAGGTAATAGTATAGTTGGAAAAGATTAAGAAGAATTATTATACTTTAAAAAAAGTATTTTAAATTCTCCTAGACTAGTATAAGTAGGTAAAAAATATTATTACTATAGAGTAAAAAGTGTAAGATAAGTTTATAAAAGTCTGGTTTTATTAAGCTATAAAGGCTAATCTACCCCTAAGTAAGGGTAAAAATAGTTATATTAACTAGTTTGTGTTAATAGATAGTAACCCCTTTATAAGGTAAATAATAATAGTACCTATAAAATAGAAGGAATATTATACCCTTTATATAAGGTATATTAATATTAAAAACCAGGTAGAAAGCTAGAATATTAAAGCCCTTAGTTAATATTATAATAATATAGATCTTAGTAGCCTTTTTCTATTAATAGGAGAAATACTAGCTATACTTTTAGAAAATAACGGAAATTATATTTTTTGTGTAAAGATTAAAGCCCTTAATTAATATTATACCAGTATAGATCTTAATAGCTACCCTAAGGGGAATCATAAAGTAATTAATAACTCTACTTTTATTTATCCTTATCTTTATTCCTCTAGAATATATTACCCTTTACTAATAAGTCTTAGCCTTGGTAATAAAAGCTTTATAACTTTATTATAATACCTTATTGTAATTATACCCCGGCTTAGACTTATAGAGCTTATTTTTATCCTTTTTAGCTATATATAAATTAGGTACTTCTAGTAGGATATCAGGCTAATTTATAAATAGATATCTTTTCTTGATAATATAATATTAATAACCAGAGGTATAAGAGGTAGCCTTTTTAATTATATAGTACTAGTTAGCTTCTTAATATTACCAAGAAACTTGGAGGATAGCCCTTAAACAGAGAAAAAGCTATATTTAATTTATACTAAATGGTTACTCTCTAGGCTAAATATAATACTATAATAGACCCCCTATCCGGTATAACTAGGAGTATTATCTACACCTAGGGGTATAACTACTAAGAATATAAAGTAGATATTTATTATATTTATAAATCTAGGTAGTATATATATTATTAGCCTTATTAAGTTATTATACTAATTTAAAATAAATATATATTATTTAAGTATTATTAAATACTTATAAGGCCTAATATACCTATATAATGTAATATATAAAAATACTTACCGCTATAGGTTTATTATTATAGAGATAAAGCTTGTAATTATGTATAATAATATTAATATAATATTATTTTTTAGCTTCTTAGAGGTAAAGATATATTAGCTTGCTACTAATATTAGTAACTTAATTAACCTAACCAGAGTGGATAATAAGGATAATAAGGGTACTAATAGTAGCAGTATTCTTATAGTACCTTATTATACCCTTTAGGGGTTATATATACTTACTAGTACTATATAAGTATATACTAAAATTAGCCTTCTATTTAAAGAAACCTGTAGAAATATTATTAAGTATAAATCTTAGATACTAATTATTAATAAGAGAGAAAAGAGAGACACAAAGTATACCTGTAGCTAGGTATTTCCTAATAAGCTTATTAGTGTAAAAAAGTACTATAATATAGGTAACTAATATCCTACTAGGAGTAGGTTCTAGGTATTAGTTATATAAAAGTCTATACTATAGCTTTAGCTATAAAATATAAGTAGAGGTATATACTTAGATAGGATAATAATCTCCTATACTTATAATACTGGTACTAGTATTAATTATAATAAAGAGCCCAACTTATTAAGAGTAGTACCTTATAAGTCTTAACTATATTTCTTAAAAAGTATAGATTAAGTTGGTAATATATTAAAGCCTTATCTACTACAGCCCCTAGTTAGCTTAAAACTTAAAGTCTTTTTCTATATATAATATAACTACTATAAATTATATTATATTACTTTCTATACTTAAACCCTATAATTACCTAGAGTAGTTTCTCTTTATTAATTTAGGTGATAGAGTTTTATTAACTATAGCTATATTATCTTTAATACTTAACTGGGGAAAAATAAGGTGGAAACTAGAGATTCTTTTACTTAATTATAATAACTAATAGATACTAGAGACTATTTAAGATATATAAATAAATCTTAGATCGTAGAGTTAAAGAGGGTTTTTAAATCTATTATTTTTATATATATTATTAGAGTATCTAAAGGAGAATTAAAACTTATAGAGGTAGGAAGCCCTAATTAATAGTAGTAATTTTATCCCGGGGCTGGTAAAGAAATATAAACTAAGAGTATAAGTTAATTAACTCTAATATTACTACATGTATATTTAATCTACTTAAGTAACTACTATTTAATACTGGCAAGGCTTATCTTAATTTACTTATAAGAAAAAGGTATAATATATTTAAAGGCTTTAGGAGGTATATTTACTTTAAGAAAACCTATAATATTAATTAAAGTAATTTTAGAAGTTTAAAGGGTTTTTAAGAAACCTTACTTATTTACTTTCTTAATAAAATTAGTAATCTTTTATATAAAACTATAGTAAGTTTAAAGGGAAAACTTTCTTATTTTAGGCTATTTATTCTTTACTTTTAAAAACTTACTAGATATTATAGTAGAAATAGTATTATAATTAAAGGGAGATAATTAGTAGAATAAAAGGGAGTTAGAAGAAATAAAAATAAAATTAGTATAATTATTACTAAAACCCTTAGGGATTAAGCCTAATAGAGTAGGGCTCCCTTTAGGTAAATTATTTAACCCTTAAAGGGATAGTAATTATAAAAATAGATTAAAAAAAATAAGGGAGTTAAAAGTATAAAAAATAAAATAGAAAGGTTAATAGTAAAGGGAAAAAGAATTATATAATAACCTAATTATAAGATTTATAATTAAATTAGCTTAGTACTAGGTATAAGTATAAAAAGATATAAATAAAGGATTATTTAGAGGTAATATAATAGGTAAAAAGCCTTAAAATAAGCTAAAAAAACTAGATATTATAATAGTAGTAATATTAGCTATTAAATATAAAAAGAATATATAATAAAGGGAGAAGAAATTAAGTAAAAAGTTTACTTAAAGTATATATTAGGAGAAGAAAGTAGGAAATTAAAAGACTATAAGAAAGATAAATCCTTAAGGTAAGTAGTATAACCTATATATATTAAAAGGTAATAGGTAGTATTAAAAGATACTATAAGTTACTAATTTAAATAATAAATAAAGATAATAATAAAGTAGTTAAGAAAGCTATATATCTAGGGATAGCTACTAGAGGAAAGATATAGTTATAATAGCCCTATAGAAGTAGCCTTAAAGGTTTAAGGAAATTCTACTCTGGGGGCTTACCTTAAAAGGGATCTAAAGCCCCTTTAATTAAAGAATAAAAGGGGTAAGAATCAGTCTTATACTAGATTAATACCTAATATATACTCTTGCCTTTTATATACTATACTATTATACCTAGTGTTAATATCCGTAATAATAGGGAGGTAATTAAAAGTAATAAGGCTTAGTTTTTTTATATATTTAGCCGGTTAGAAACTTTCTATAACTAATTTTTACCCTATATTAGTTTAACTTTGGAATTTAAAAGATAACTGGAAAACTTCTTAAAGAGGGTTTATCTTAAGCTTAGAAACCTATTTAAGTAAAGGTAGGTAAGACTTAGCTTAATTATACTAAGATAATAATATAATAAGGGTATTTTAAAACTACTTACCTACTTTAAGCAGATAGCTTATATGGTAAGGGCCTAGAGTTAGCTAAATAGTTATAAGATATTACTATTAATAAATTCTTTTATAGCCCTGGTAAGAAGCCGGCTTAATTATAAGAAATAACCTAATAATTTTAATATATTTTACAGGTTACTATACTAGTATAAGGGTATCTTTACTACCTTAATAGGGGAGAATAATAGTTATATTTATAATAGCCCTAAATAAATAGACGTAAATATTATAATAGTTAGGATAAAGGGGATTAAGTATTTTACTTATAGTAGGTTAGGTTACTATAAGTAAAATTACCCTTCTTACTATAGGTATATAAAGGTTTAGGTACTATTAGTAAGCTTAGGTGATAAGGAAAAAGGGTAATTTTTACCTTTTTTATATACCCTATATATAGGTTTCTAGTAAAAATAATATAATACCGGTCTGGGGCTTTAAGTACCAGCTAGGTAATAGCTAGTAGGATATATAATATATAGGTATTAAAAACCCTAATTAGAGGGCTTTGTGTAAAAAGTAGGTTTAAAGCTTTCTAGTATATAGGCTAGTTAGTTTAATTAGCTAATTACCTTAAAAAAATTACTTTTAACTACTACTCTTTAGGCTAGTATATTAGATATAAGATACTAAATACTAGCTTGGTAATATTAAAATAAACTTATAGTATAGTAGAAAAATATAAGATAAAAGATAAATAAAGTAGTATTTAATCTATAGTTAAAATAGTTTACTTTTTCTATTTTTACTAGTTTTAACCTTACCCAGGATAGGCCTACTATAGTGGGAAGGAGGATATATTATAGTTTAAGCTTTACCCAAGTATTGCTTATATAAGCTAGCTAGTAGCTATTTAGGCCTATAAAAAGTAACCTTTCTAGTTGGTACAAATAGGGGTTAAACCTTCTCTTTATATCTTTTAAATTAACTCTATTTGGGTACCTCTTAGAAAGTAGTTTAAGGTTAGCCCATAATAAGTAATTAATAATTACAGTACCTAATAGCCTTAATATACCAACTTAACTTAATAATCCTTTATTAATTATAACTTAAATTAATTAAATACTTAATAGATCTATTAATTTACTATTAATTACTATCTCTATTTAATTATATCTTATTTTTTTAACATTATAGTAATATTAGAAATAAAGATACTAGAAGTAGTATTACAAGTAGTTTTATCTTTAAGTATAAAGCTGGTGGCTAAAAAGTAGTAAAAGAGAGGACAAGAAACTATTAATTAATTATTACAGGTAGATCTAAGACCCGGTAATATTATTACTGGTAGTAATAATAAGGGTAAGATTAAGGGTAAGATTAAAATCTTAGGGGCTTAAAATAAGGCCGGAAATATTATTACTTTGGCTAATTAGGTATAAAGGGTATATAGTAATAGCTTTAGTATATAGTAATAGTAATATATAATAAGGATATATGGATATAATAGCTAGTGTAGTAAAAAAAACGGTATATTATATAAATTTGGTTAGTGTGTATTTTTATTTGTACCAGGGGTAATATATATCTGTGTACCATCTGTTTCTTCCTGTGTGAATATCCCCTTTCCTGTTAAACCCCGTTCTTCTGTAGGCATCATGCAACACTCAGGCACTGCAATCTATTTAGCTGTCAAAAGTTTCTAGGATGCTGAAGACGACCCCTGCCAAGAATTTTGGCGCCGAGTTTCTGGACCTCCACTGTTAGTATGCCATGCCCGAAATGGATAGACAGGGAGCTTATTCTCCTTGAATGGCGGCAGCAATGATTTCCGTCCAACGCTGACCAAATCTCCAAGTGCCCGCCGTCACTCTCTCGCACTGATCGCACTAGATGTCGTATGTCTTTTTGTCTTCTGCATAGCTCATTGTCAAAAGAGAAACAACTTGCTTGATCTTCCCTCCAATCCCGAAGTGGCAAATCCAGACGGTCAACGCGAGACTCAGCACAATGCCTTATGTGCTGGATCGCCTGAGAAGACGGAAGTCATATACCCAGGATCTAGCTTCAATTTCGCCAGGCCCTGGATTTGGTTAGAGGGTGTGGCTTCAGGAGATATTATCCGCTCTTCCTCCCGTGTGCCTGACGTTGAGCTGTGGGGCAAGAAGAAGGATTGAGAATTCTCGTCCATTTGTCCCAATTGACTCAAATGCTATGCACATGAGCAGATGAACATACACATCTTGAGCCTCGTTCACTGGACCGGCAATCTCACTTCACTCTGTCCGTGCTCCACTCTGTCAACTCGAACATGGCACTTGCCATCACGCTCTACATCAAGCCTGATGAGACACTACAGCCAGCCTGGGCACAGTAGCTGTATGTAGTTGAGTATTAGCCACAGGCCAAGCTCTTTTGTTGGCCATTTATGGATTCAGAAGTGAACATCTATACATATAGACTAGCGAGAGTGCTCTGAATTGCTGGCTACTTTACTTCTCCGTCATACACATGTCCTCCTTGTCTTTATGTAAAGCGTCAGAACAAATATCACACAGCGGCTCTACCATACGCCTGTCTATCCGCATCCTCGAATGCCAGGTCAATTCTATGTCCCTAGTACGCTTGTATGGTCTGTCTCCAGACACGGGCCAGTATGTCGTTTGCCAAGCCAAAGTCTGTCTCTAATTCCCCTTAAAACGTCGCTTCTCAACGGTCGGCGATGGGATTTCAACGATACCACATTAGCGTGAACATCTCCGAGACTAAAACGACAGGAGTCGGCTGCCAAGTAACCATTTGAACCACCGGGGCAGCAGCGGGTAGGTTTGTCTGGTGTTGCATACAGATTCGATTTTTCTCATCCTCATGTCCATATACACGGCGGTGAGCCGCGGATTGACAAGTAGATCATAGCCGCGAAAGCAGGGGTAAAGTATGACATTTTGTCTCGTCCTCCAAACTGGCCACTGGTTGGCAGCGCCTAGACAGTCGGCCTCAAGTTGCCGGCACCATTCTCATTGCACGTTCGAAGTACGCCGGTCACCACTTCTATCGGCATCTACGGGACGAAAAGGCCGGGTAGAAGGGAAACTGAAAAATGCGCGCTTGATATTCCAGATTGAAGATTTGAATAAGGTTTGTGTGCATTAAGGCTGGAGTGACACCTTGGTCTATAGGAGCCAGTCTTATCACTAATACCATCCTCCAACCCTGACACAACTCGCACACGTCTCCTGTAATTCGACTTCTAGGTTGTTTTCTTTGTTTCTAGTTGGCTGTCGTATTATCTTCCATGCTGTGCATGAACATCCACTCGCGTTGCAGTTGAACCCCTCAACACTAGTCAGATAATACATCATAGCCCACCAAATTGTGATATATTTGGGACGTGATCACTATTATGTCATTGATTAACATACCTACATCAGAACATGTTTGAAGGTCTGAGGTGGGCCCAGATGCATTCAGTGAACATGAGCAAGGATTCGGGACAAGAAGCCGGATTGCAGGCAAACAACAGTCGCGATGTCCTGATCTTGGTTGCTAATTCAACAAAGTTTCCTTCTGAGAAGGAACATTCGAAAAGCAATGCGCTGTCCCGTCTGTTTCGTTTTGAGCCTGTGCAAGCCACAAGGACTCATCGACAAACCCCAGATTGCTTGTCTTCGAGTTTAAGCATCCTTCAGATCGACATCATCGTCCCGGAAATATTATAACTCTGCCCGGCCGTTGTGGTCCCGCTGTTGCCACTTGATCACTCGGGTCAATTGCCACCGTGAGTACGCGCTCATCAGCTGGCCATATTCATGACTCTCAAGGGTAATTGAATACTTGCAACGCTGAAACCAGCTGAGCCGACCTCTGAAATTCCTGGCAACACGAAACTCGGCAATCAACTTGGAACCCATCTGATCCAAAGTTCCTATCGGCAAACATTTTTGCAGATAGCTATTCCTGCCCCTCTTCGGTTGATCGGCCATGGATCGGCCGGTCTATCGTACTGTAATGTGCTCTATATTCATCGTCAATAAAGAGGAAACTTCATCCAAAGCTTGGGGATGTTGGTTCCATTGGTCCAGGACACACAAGCATCTTGGCATGGGGCTCTGGTCCACCCGACGGATCTGAATGAGCCGCAAGCGGCTAAGGCTGTTCCACGCGACAGACTTCATGCTATGTGGTGTGAGAGTCATGAACCTTGCATGCAAGGCTCAATTTAAAGCCCCTGCATCCTACTTGTCCCTGCATCACCCCACCACAACGGTCTGGAGGCTGAGTCCCTTTGCTGTGTCGGCAAGCGGGGCCACCGGTGGCTCTAGATCACCGCGCGCCTGATCTGAAGAGTGAAGCGCCAGCAGATCAGATCCTATTGTAGTTCGGCAGAGGTGCACGCATGTTGGCCTTTTGACGGGAGGCATGTAGACTCGGAATGCAGAGACGTCACCACCGTCTCGACTCTTAGACAAAGTCCTGGATTGGAGGAGACGATACAAGCTGTTGCCAAGGGCGGCCTCGCCGCCTCCAGGCCCTATTCGGCAGTCTATCTAGACTTTTTAGGCTCAACGTCGCGCCGGCCTGTTCCGCGAGTCTGGTGCTCGGTGTCCGTCCTCGCTTGGAGATGAACTCCCCGTTGTGGATAGCACCCTGTCATGTCGACACATGGCTGACTCGACGCCTCCTACACTCCCCATTCCCCCATTCCCTGCCTTCGAAACATTTGAACTCTTTCCTTTCTTCCCGGGCCCAGACCCTTGCCTTTGCTGTGTCGATCTCTTTCCCAGGCTGGTCCAAATCGCTATCACCTTTCGATTCTTCTTCTTCTCCGCAGACCAAGTTACGATCATTGCATTTGCGACTCTCACTACTGTCCAGCGGCGCGCGCTGGTGCGCTTTAGTATCAAACCCAACATCAGTCACTCCTTTCTCGAATCGGCCGCAACTTAGAGTTGTCGATGGCTTGAGGGAAAAGCCTAACACCTACGAACTATGAAAAACTGCAGCAGCTTGGCTTGAACAAGGACCAGGACGAACGTTCATTCTCCTTCGATCGCGCCGTCTGTTGACGAAAGCCCACTGCGATTATTGATACAATGGAGGGTGACGCTGCCAGGCATGGCTCCGACTCGAGTAACCAGGCCAAGAACCCGGAGATTTTGATAGTGGACGAGATCGCCGGAACCACGCACTGGGACCTCAATATGACACCAACGGAGACCAACGCACTCAATGGATACAGTGCCGACACAAATATGGAAACGGAGACGAGGCGGGTGGATGGAACCACAGTAATCGAGGGTGGACAACCAACACAGTCGACAATGGGTATTGACCCTCCGAGACCCGCACTCGTCACGGACACCAACTACAGCGACCTGCCCGAGGTAGTGGAGGTCATCCCGCCCTCATGGGATCTTGCCGACGACAAGATGCCCGTCATCACCGATGAGGGCAACGAGAAGATAGCCGCGATGGATGGGCAAATACCAGCGTCAATGCTCTCACCGTCACTTGCGGACCCGGTCCCAGCTTATTCCCACAGTCTCAGGTTCCGGTCGTCGAATCTGAGTACCGTGCCCCTTGCCAGTGACCGCAGCGTACCAAGCTCACCGCACTACGACCAAATGCAGATACAGGACGAGGAATCGCGTGAGGTCAAAGTCTGTGGCATGGGAAGCCGGGTGTTCATGTGCGTGGCGATTAGTCTGCTGGTCTTCGTCCTCGTACTGCTTGCCACCGTCCTTGGCGTGACCTTGACCATGAAGGGGCAAAGATCGAGGAGTAGTTCCGCATCCACCGATTACTTCGCGATCCTCAACAACACGCAGCTAGCCGCGGTAAATTGGACAGACACAACTGGTACCGCTCGGTCAGCTCTATTCTACCAAGACTCAGAGAGCTCCATTCTAGTATCCCTGCACGACTCGGTTAGCAACAAGTGGTACTACAGCAACGTCACGCAAGCGGTCTTGAATATGACAGGGGCAGACGAATTGGATGTTCTCGCTGGGACACCGTTGGCAGCCGTGACGAACTCGTACCAAGTTAGCTTGTATTATCTGACGAACGACAATTTTGTGGCCGAGATATGGGCCTCCGACATCATCGGCGAAGTTTGGTATGCAGGAGAGCTAGGCACGCGCCTGGCACCCCAGGCTATGGAAGGGTCTAAACTTTCCGCCTTTTGGCAGATCTGCGACAACTGCACCAACTCATTATTCCTGACATATCAGGAGCCGTCCGGCAGTATTCAGCTTTGCAACCTCACCAACAATACCTGGTCGTTCGCGGGCCCAATCGGTACCGACTTGTCCACAAATGGGACTGGATTAGCAATACGCCCTTTCACCGATAACGATGGCCTTGGAAAGCACGGCATGATTGACAATGCGTTGAGAGTATATCACTTCGGCAATTCGGGAAAACTATTGGAGATCATGCACGGCCCCGAGACGAACTTCACCTGGGTGGACAGCGGCTCTGGTAGGTCAATCCCACAAGCACAGACGGAACTAAGCCTGTGACTGACGATTATCCCAGACATCTCAATCAGCAGTGCCGCAGCAATGGTCAATCCCAGCCCGGGCCTAGCATCCGTCTCATACGGCGACCACGGATGGACGAACATGATCGTGGTGTACCTAGCCTCGGACGGGACCCTGACATCCAGCTTCTGGAACGAGAGCGTATGGACGGGCGGCAAGCCTACCCTCAGCGGCGGCCCGCCCGGGTCGACCAACTTCACGGCAATAGCCACGGCGCAGAACAGGATGATATACGGGCTCTCGGACGGCGGGATCTTTGAGTACCGCTTCGACGACAGCAACCCGCTCAATTGGATCTACACATCCAATGTGGCGACCAGCTGAACTGAACTGACGTTGTATAAATCACATATTGAGGCGAGGCGTTCACGGTCACGATTCCCAGGATTTGCGCTTTGGTATTGATTGAGTCAATTGTATCAATATTCATACTTGGTAGAAACCTCCTTCAATCGATAAACTTCTTAGACATTTTCAATGGACCATTTTTAAATAACTTGCGTCTGGCACTATTAGACCATTTGAGGGACTGCTTTCATTTGGCAGATTGAAAATAGACACTTGCAACGATGCTCAATGATCGCATCTGCTGTGCTCGATGTGCTTTCCACAAATAGACACATTTTCGCGGAGATATCCAATTGGAGCTTCGTCAGTAGCCATCGGCTTGCTGGGGTCGAATTTGACGCAGCGTTATCTATAAACAAGTGTTCCCCAGGCTGTGGGGACATTCTTGATTTGTAAAGATCTCAAATAGCACATGTGCAATGCCTCCTTCGGAATTCCAAAGACGTTTGGTCTCAACCACCATGTTTATTTCTCAAGTCATCTTTACCTGATCTGTTGCAAGTTTCAAGCTTTCTACCCAGACTCTTGACTAATTCGTTTCAGTATGGACAGCCGATCCGCACCCTACTTCCGCACCCAGCACCCTCCCTTGCCAACGATGGGGTTACGTACCCTAGGTAAGATGTCAAGACTTATCCGAAAGGCAGCATCATGCGAGTAAATAGTTATGTACCTTTGTTGCGTTGCGTTTCTGTTAGTGTTTGGCTTCAAAAGCTACCGGATAGACACTCACATCGGGCAAGCACTACTACATAGGTATTTGGGAGAATTCGGGGCGCTGATAGAAAGGCTGTGTGACTTGGATTTGATTGATGCCCGCATTGCTTTGTATATAATCGGGTCTCTACTTTGGTACGTAACAGTGGACCAAAGTGTAAGTTGCATATTTGAACGAGGGGAGGGGGAGGTCTTGCAAATTCTACTTGTGGAACATGTGGAATATATGATGCGAGTCTTAGAAGCAATCAACATAGAACCAAATGGAATGAATTCGGCACCATCAACAAAGTCAATCGATCTGTTGTTCATTCAATGGCGTCAAGTTCAAAGTTATGTTTTGATAGCCAGTCACGTAGTGCATGTCCTGTCATATCATCGGAGAGCGCCGAAGCCATGTTGCTTATCAACAATTGAACTAGCCGTCACTCGGTGTAACATACACATCTTCCCCACGTTATAAAGACCGCCGCTCCGCAGATCCTTTCTTACTTCAAGGCCAGGCAGAACGTCAGCTGAAGCGAAGCAGGAACATCTATTACATCGTCCCATACGTTTCAGTCATCTTCTCGTTGAAAGGAGTCCTAGCCCGACGTCACCATGGCGACGAAATATGTTGATAGGCAGATCCCCAAAGTGAGTGAGCCCCCCGTTTATTGATCATGCATTTACCCTGCCACGGAAAGGGGGGCCCCTGGAGCTGCGCCTACCTATCCTTTCCAACGCTGCATGGGACTGACAATCCAAGATCTCGCTGCGAGATTTTGAGAACAGAATGGATGAGATCACCTCAGAGCTATGTGATGCTGCGGAGAATGTCGGCTTCTTCTCGGTCGTTGATCACGGCATCACTCAGAAAGAGATTGACAACGCCTTTGCCACTTCCCAGGCCTTCTTTTCCCTGCCAGATGCTGTCAAAGCCACCGTGGCGTGGAACCCTCAAAACGTCGGCTGGGAGAAGAATTCTCAAATAAGGCCATCCACAGGCGCAGCAGACATGAAGGAGTCATACCAGCTTCAGTTTGGCGAAAACATGCTCTCCGGTGGAAAAGGCGACGATGGCTATACCAGCATGTGGATCAACGACACTCACGTTCCCGGATTCAGAGACAGTTGCCTGGATTTCATGCACCGCGTCCAGAAAGTGTCGAACAAACTCATGGTCTGTCTTGCCAGGAGCCTGGGATTCCCCGACACCTACTTTCTTCAGTCTCATGACACATCCGATCCCAAGTGCCAGAATGTCCTCCGCTTGCTGCACTACTTCCCCACACCAGAGTCCAACGACGGCAAAGTTTGGCACAGAGCGGGAGCCCACGCCGACTGGGGTCTGCTCACACTCCTCTTCCAGCGCGAGGGCCAGACCGGCCTCGAGATCTGCCCGGGGCGTGAGGCGGTCACAAAGTTTGCGCTGGGAGACACCTGGACCAAGGTTAACTTCGAGCCGGGGTCTATAATCTGCAACATTGGAGACATGTTGATGCGCTGGTCTGACGACCGGTTCAAGTCGACATTCCACCGAGTGAAAGCGCCCACGGAACCGGGCGACTTCTATGGAGAACGGTACTCCATCGCGTTCTTCAATCAGCCGAGCAAGGATACCACTATCCAGGGGCCAAAGAAAAAATATCCGGAGATAACGGGGCGGCAGTTTATTGCAGATGCCATTAACACGCAGTTCACGGCTCTGAAGAAACAGGTGGAACGTCAGGATGAACGGACGGATAAGGTGCTATCATCCGAAGGAGCGTCGATTGTAAAGGCCACTGCTTAAGGCGGCGGAGGCAATGTGTCCAGAACTTACTCACACAAGGCTTCAATTTCGTTCCGGCGCTGTTGAATATCGAGTATCACTATTGCAAAGTTTGTTTTATGCGCCTCACCATTGATAACCTATTTGTGTTGCTTGTGTATGGATGACTCCTCGTATCGCCACGCACTAATCCAACCAGATTCTTCACTTCTTGATCCGCCAGCTGCATTTCGTCGTGACACTGAAAGAAAACCTCCATTTCTACCGAGAGTGAAAGCTAGCAATAAAAAGGACTCGGGGGGCGGTACCCGGTCCTAATTTGCGGTTTCCCTGGGGACAACCGACCATGTTTGTGCTGTGAAGTCCAGCTCCCCGGACAATCTCAAAGCTTCTGGATCCACATATACTTTCAGGCCAGGCCCGTGATCATCCTGGTCTAACTGATAAACTCGGAAAATGACGTATATCACACTAGTGCTTCCACTCGCAAGGCTCGTGTTCCTCATCTGCCCGAGAGGAGAGATATTAGCATGCTTTCCAACACCGAAACTAGAATGTTTGTACCTACCCTCTCGTACTGGGCATTACTCATGAAGAATGGGGTATCACAGGCCGATGTTGTGGTCTTCACCTCGATGAAGTATTGCGGAGCTCTTCCAGTCCACCTGTCACTGTCCAGGTAGTGGTTGCGTACTAGTAAGTCGGTCAAGATTCCCTCAGTGTCCTGATAAATGATGTCTGAAGTTTCTCTTCCTATCCATGGGTCCATATTGGCGTAGTCTGGATGCGCCGTGACATACTGGCGTATGTTGCTTTGCCAGTTGGCCCTCGAGAAGTTGGGCAGTGCCGGATCTAAGTGAGATAACAGCTCAAAAACCTGGACAATCATGTCAGATTGAACTTCATGAATTGTTCAGGGGTAAGAAATAACCTACAAATAATTCCCCTGCAGCGCCGACTTTACGATCTCTCTCGAGCTGGGTTGAACCACGGATGTTCGAACTTTCTCTCCTGGCGATGTCAATTCGGTTCTCGTTCCGGCCTGGAATTCTGCTAGTTCTTGCGGAGCCAATTATCGTCCCTAAGACGCGAATGTAGTGAACGTCATGATGGGTCATGAATTCCTCTGATGGTGTGACTTGCCTGGACGGCGGCGCCAACCTTATCGGGAGGGCATTGGACTCATTGTCTGTTCCAAAGTGCGAGAAAGACTCGCTGGAAGTGCTCCTGGAGCGAATTCTGGGGCCGTCATGATCTACTGTGCTTGGGGTTGACGAATATAAGTCCACTGCCTCCAAGTTGTCGCCATGATGAGAATCTCTGTCGAATGAACGTTCTTCGGCTTGTGCGTCAATGTCGGGAGTATCAATTTTTCCGATGCCGGATTCATCCAAAGCCTCTGATAATGTTGAGAGTGGCGTATTCCATATACTTGTTGCCGCATTAATTGCCCCTTCGCTGATTTCCTTGCAAATTTGAGAGACTGCGTCCGTCATAAGCCATTGCAGTATCCTTTTCGGAAGCAACATGTTGAAAGCGTGGTCTTGGGGATCTTTTTCGCGTGGCAGATACACCTTGAGGTCGAGATCTTCCTCGGAAAGATGAATGCTTATTGATTTCCCCTGAATTTCATGCGGAGTGCCACCCTGTGAGAGGCAAAGCACATGAGAAATTCTATCAGTCGCGAGGATCTTTGCATTTCGCAAGAGGTTGTAGACAGCGTCTGAACCTTCTGCTTCTACGCGTGGACTGTCATAGTGGTGTGCAATCCTATATGAAGCAGTCAATTGAGAGTTCCTCCCTCAATGTGAAAGTCACAGACGTACCTCAGGAGTGCATGTGCTCTGTGCCGAACTTCGCGATCAGGTCTCAATATTGGTCGCGCGTCGAAGACTTGTGCCGATGACATCTCTCTCACACATCGAGTGACGCATTTGTGCTCAATTTTGGCCCACTTGAGCAAGGGACGTAGCACATTGACCTCTTCCAGGCTGAAATCGAGGAAATGTACACGACTTTCGAATGACGATCGCAGAGATTCACGATCGCCAATGTAGAACTCGGTCTGTGCTGATACACACTGAACGTACCCTTCAGGGTACCTCACAGGGAAAATTTTGCTCTCCATGCTGGGTCCTGGTCCCTGAGCTTCCGCTTCGGAGCGAAGAAGTGAGTTGACTGTCAGCAAAGATGCTTTCACCTCCTCAACGGAAACCGATTGTCGACGACCCGCCTCTTTCAACTCATCGATCGCCATGTCGAGGGTCACTGGCTTCACCCCGAGTATATCGACAAAGAACTCGCGCAGGTCTTCGTATTCAGGGTTGAGTGACACCTTATCCCTGAGTTGAGCAGCGGTAGACCAAACGCACTGAGAAGGCTTGCGCCAAGACTGTCCATCCTTAGATGCCACGTAAACCAGGGCGTGTTTCTCAAACTGGTCCCTGAGACGTGTTGAAATTATACCTTTGGCGGTACCGGGCATCCGCCAAAGCCTGTCGATTCCTTTGTACAAGACGTTGATGTCATCACTGTCTTCGAAGCCAGATCCCTGAAGATATTTCAGTTCTTCAACGTAGTCTTCCAACTTACAATCAGAGATGTCTAGAGTCCCCGAAAATAGGTGTTCGAGATCCTTCAAATTGTCGTTGTCCAAAAATGATAAGGATTCGTAATGTATCCCCAGAGCGGACTTGGTGTTCATTTTTCGAAATGAGCCCCTTTTCCCCGAAGTCAGTAAGGTGATATTGTTGGAATGGTGTCCATCACAAATGAGCCAGTAAGTAAACGTTTCAAGGCTCACATACCAAACACAGTCCTCAGAAGATACCCAAGAGTTGGAATTGGCGAGCGGAACACATATGAGCTTGTCACATATGAATGCTTCTCTATATGTTCGTGCTTGTTAGAATAGGTATGGAGGTGCTAATGGGTTTGAACGTACCGTATTTTCGCTCTACTTGTCCGTGTGTCATCCCGATCCTGTGAATCGATGTATATGTACAAATTGAATAATTTGTTTCTACTGGCAGGACTGAAGTCTCTTTTCAAAGACCGCACGCTGTAGCGCAGAATATTCAACGCAAATTCAAGGTCATTGAGGGATAGTCCAACCCCAAGTTTCCTCAAAAGGTTGTCACAATTTGCTGGTATGGCATCATAGGAAGTCTCGTCTTCCGTCCAAAGCCATGGGAAGAACGTGCCATTTTCCGTGTAGCGTTTGACGAGGCTTTCCAGCCTTTTTGTTGGAAAGTAAGTGTCCTTCAGCAGAATCTTCTGGCCCCCTCGGCACAAGACCTCTGTGTTCTGAAGACATTCAACAAATTTGGGAGAGAGGTTGGGGTTGTTTTGATAATGTATCTGCAGGGCTCTGAGAAATCTCTCTGGTCGGTGCTCTTGCAAGTATTTCGCAGCTTCAGAAAGACCTGAAAGCCCAAAATGCACATACTTTTTTATGCCGAGGTAACTGTGAAACCATTCAACCCAAGTGAGTGTCTGACTTTTCGGAGTCTCTGGTGAATCCTGGAAGTATGCATCATGCATGAATTTTCGGTCCACGAACCCTAGTAGCGAGCTGTTTCCTTCCAATAACTCCCAAGGACTGCAAGGGCTCTTGTCGGTGGCCATGTACATGTCTTCTTTTGAAGGATTGTCAAGGCCCTCATCTTGGTCGAAAAGCATGATTTTTGAACAGCCAGGTTCGTCCGTGGAATTCAAGAGTTGAGTCAGGTAGAGGAATGTGAGATGCTGTTTCGAGGTTTGCATAGAAATGTCAGGCAGGAGCTCGGAGTTCCCATAGATCTTCAGAATCTCCTTCCGAACCAAACTGATGGGAGCTTCCTGCACGCCCAAGTCTCGGAAAAGTGTCCTTCTGTGCGGATCGGTTATGGAGTCATCAATTACGCGCAGCCCAATATTCGGAGGTATGTCTATCCCGTGAGTTCTGGCGAAAAAGACCGGACCAGTGTTGGTTGAAACCCAAGCTCCCCCTTTGAGCGGCAACAGATCCATGGTCATCAGCTTGGCTTTGATTGTAGCATCACTCATAGAAAATGGTATGTGTAACAATTTCGCAGTCTGAGTGTGCCAACTGGCCGTCGTTGTAGCTGATCTCATGCGTGATTTTGTGCCACGATCAAGGTCTGCTGCAAGCCACATTAAAGTGTGTCCGAGATGGCTTACCCTCAGCCCGTAGTACTTTAAAATGTCCAAATCGCTGTCACAATATCGCTGTGAGACGATGATCTCTGGATCTACGTCCTCGAACAAAGGTTCTCCGTTCTCACAGTCAACATCTTCCAGGCGGACAAGGTCTCGGATCAAGTGTCGGTCGTATTTCTTATGGCAGTACAACACTGGGGTGTGGCTCAAGCTGCTGGCGATCTTGTCTACCAAAGACAGCCATAAAGGGCCCCAATTAGTGTCATTCCTGTCTGGCAAGTACCTCATCCACTGGAGGCGCAAGCTGTCATGCTCACAGAACTGCAATGCAGCTCTCGCAAACGCATCAGCTATTCCATCAAGTAGCGCAATGTTGCGCAGGGAGTCTTTAACGATGTCTTGCCGACTAGCATCAGTGACGAAGTCTGCGTGAATGATGAACTTAAAGCCCGCTGGCCGGACAGGAAGGTATACGAATATGTCCTGTGGCTCGGTGATGGGAACTGATCTTTCTGAAAGTGGAAAGGCGAGCACAATTTCCGAAGTGTCGTCGGCGTGACCAGAATAGGTTCGGTTTTCGTGTCTCGGAATATGGGTTGTTGGGTGAGTCGTCACATGGTAATGCTTGATATACTCTTGTTCAGTCCCATTTCCAGCCACAGTCCGTGTCAGGACCGCGTGGTTGACTCCTGGGCGTTCGATTGAATACTCGACGGAAGATTCCTCTGCTTCATCTGAGTCATAGAAAGCAACTCGAATCACTCTCAGGTTTTTCATGAACAAGAGGATGGTCTCTTGAAGTTCACGAAATTGTTCCTGGATGATTTGGTGTGTCTTCCCCAGCACATCGGAATGTGCAGCGTCGTGAAGATGAAGTGTGAGTCTCGTCAACGGTAAATCTTGCTGTTCCTGGGGCTCTTCCCAGACAGGTGAGATCATTCCCATTCCGGATTCGCCATTCTTGTGACTGAAAGAGAAGGAGAAGGCTCCGGATTGAATGTGAGCTTTCCAAGCTGCCATGAAGACAGATTTGAATCCAATGCCCTTCTCCCCAATGTACCCTTGGGATCCTGCCTTAGAACTTTTGCCAACAGAGCAAATAGCCTCAAGGTTTTTATCGGTGAAACCATCCTCGTTGCATTCCATAACTATCCGCCGGGGAAATACGCGGAAGGAGACATAAGGTACTTCGCCGAGCGTTGTCGCCTTAGTGTAGTAGTTGTCGTCGGCATTCTGTAGTAGCTCAAACACAAATCGGGCTTTGCTGGTATATAGGTTCTTTGCCAATCTTTGTACACACAAAGTCAATAAACATCTTAAATTCCGTACACAAGGCCACATCTCACGTGATCACACTGGATCCAATCATTTGGTCCTTCTTCAGAAAAGCTTCTTCAATCTCGCGACGCAGCTCAGGCTCTATTGTGCGCAGCTTTTCCTCACCAAGGTAGCCATGATCCTTGGCGATCTGCTGCACGAGCTCTTTGGCTCTTTGTCTGTTGACGGGCACAGCCATGACCAATTTCGTACAAGTAGGGACCAAGCTCGTTGGCTCAAAAGCCTGACGACTACGGGCCGTTGCTGTGAGCGAGCGCTGTAGGAGTGTATCCTGATGGAACCCGGTCGATGAGAAGAAGAGGCCGCAGCAAATAATTCACTTTAACCCGCCTAGCCCTATAGGAGTTTCAATCCCGCGGCTACCGAGAGGAGTTCAAGTACTCTGTAGTGCTCAGTTGGAGGGCGATTTGGATGTAGCAACATATACCATTAAGAACATATGAAGAGAGAAGGGATCAGGTGGAAACCGTCGGAGCAGTAACTCGGATCCTTGATGAAATAAATGCTTTGATGGGCAACGAGACGGATTGCGACACCTGACTGTTACTTCCAAGTGGGTATTCTAGCACCAACAGATTACTGTTGGAGCCAACCACGAGGCTTGGTTGTTCAAAAGTTACTTGGCTGCGGCTCGGAGAATGCAGGCACGCAATTGATTGTCAAGTAAAATGCAAGTCGAAGTGGAACAATCACCGTAAATGGGTTCCAATCTCGGCTCAGGAACCCCTTCAAAGGTCGCTTATGCAGTTGCATGAGGCATCCGACCACCAGACCCACCCTCTTGAGCTGCAAGCAGGAGGCGTAGTTCTGAGTACTGCGCGCAGCGCGGTAAAATGAATGAAGGTTCCACAAATCGGGGACAGCCATGACCAACTTGGTGAATGCGGAGACCCAGCTCGTCGGCTGGTGCCTGGAGGCTGTAGAGAAGTCTCTCAACTTCAGACCCTCGGGTACTAGCTTCATCAAATCCAAAATAGTGAGCCTGTGATAAATTACACCTGATTCACACGTTCTCTTCCCTCTGCTTTAAAGACCGAAGAACATCTTCTGCCGATGCGACTCCACCAAACCAGACCAAATTCTTCATACAGGCATCGTGATCCTCCTTCACCAGGGTGGCCGTAGCATCGTTAAGTGTTTTGCAGTAGAAGTCCAGCGCCGAGCCGTCCCGCACCGTCGATTCGACGCAGACGTTGCTGGCAACACCCGTACACAGCAGCTGGTTGACACCGCGGCTGCGCAACAGGTCTTCGAGATCCGTCTTGAAGAAGGCCGAGTTGCGGGTCTTTTCGATCACGATTTCGCCTTGAGCCTTATCCGGGGCGAGCTCGTCAAGGACGCCCGCATCCCAGGTGCCACGGACGAGACCCCGGAGCTCCTTGATCTGGGGCTGTTCTTCCATCTGCACGCCGGCGTCTGAGTAGTCCTCATTGTAGCAAAGGCGGGTGAAGATTACGGGGATCTTGGCGGCGTGGCTCGCTGCGCGGAGCTTGTTGATGGTTCCGACGATGGCGAGGTGGTTGGAGACGGGCATCCCGAGCTTGCTGAAGCAACCCTCTGGGTGGCAGAACCCGTTCTGCATATCAATTATAAGGAGTGCCGGGTGGGATTTGAGCAGTTCAGACATCTTAGAATCCCTTCTTTGCGAAGATTCAAAACAAAAAGGATGTTCTGGGTAAGAGGCGTAGGTAGTCGGCGTTTGTTGAATATACAAGGCACCTTGTTTCTTTGTAAGATTCTACCTTGAAGGGGTTTTGAGAAGTAATTCCTGCTTCATTCTGAATATTGAAAGGTCTTTAAGTGTAAAATAAGAACCCGTTGTATGGCCTACTCAGATGCCTGGGTAGTATCCAAGTAAGCTGCCAAGTACGCAGTCGCGTTCTACACTCAGTCCAGAGATCATGGGATGTACGTTATTTGTCATCGAAGCTGGCTATTAAGCTTTCTCACTAGTGCTCACGCATGCCACGAACTTAATTTCTTCTTGCATCGAAGATGTCCGACGACCTACGAGATAACATAAATGCTCTCACCTCTCCTTGCCCACGCCAGCACTATTACAAGCTTGGCCTATCCATCTGCTAAATTACTGTCCTGATTGAGCTGTGACATAGCTGCTTGCTTTAGTGGCAAGTCCGTGATGAGAGCGGATCCAGCCGTTGTACAACCAAAAATCTCGTCTTCCGAGTGCACGCGCCGTTGTCGGAAGTCGGCGAGCTTTGCGAACCCATGCTGAGCAATTTCGTAGCAATGGGTAGTACAGTCATTGGCTCTATATTTTTGGCGCCGACTATCTTGATTCGACACTCCCGTGAGAGTCAAACAGGCGTGGTGCAATATGTGCATGATGCTTGCTTTACTTTTCCCAGCCTTGATTGATGCTTCTGGCAGACTGCAGATATCGGAACTCGCGAGCCTGGTGACCTTACAAATCGTGATAAAAACCAGGTGACTCTAAATCAAAATCTTAGACGCCAGCAAATTAAAAAGTCATATATCACAACCAGAGACTTCCATAATCAAGACCCCAAAGAGGAGAGTGTGGTCGCTCTCGAAGCCAACACTGCCCAACAGACAGCCCGCTTGCCGCCCGTTCTTACCGCTCACATGGGCACACCCAAAGCAGACTGGGCATCCCTAATCTTCGTCTCCTGCTTCACCAGCGTCTGCGACAGCTTGAAGAGGCGGTCCCTCTCGTCCCTGATGGCCGCCCTGACATGGGTCGCAGCATTATGCATGCCGTCCTGGATCTGCGTCTTGAGCACGGCCTCGAGGCTCTCGAGGCGCTTGGTCGACCTGGCCATGGCCGTCCGCACCTTGTTCAGGCTGTCCTGGCTGGCCTTCATCATCGCAGCAGAGGGTGCTGCGGCGGACGACGGCGCGGCCGAAGGGGTCCCGATCACAGCGGCGGCTGAGGAGGAGGACGGCCCGCTGCTCGGAGGGGGCGCCATGCCCGGGGTGGCGGTCAGGCTGGGGTCGTGTGCTGCGGTGTCACCTCCGTTGGCTGGGTCGGGGATGGCTGAGGGAGCCGGCATGCCGGCCATTGGCGTGTCGGGCGCGATGGGGCCATCTAGGTCGAATGCGAAGGAGGGCTCGCTGCCGCTGCTGTTCAGGTAGGCCTCGCATTTGGTGAGGTGGTTCTTCATACGCTGGATGTTGTCGGCGCAGGCATCCTTGTTGCAGTGGAGACAGAAGGCCCGCTTCTGGGCGTGTGCCTCATCCTAAGGGGGACATAAGTTAACCATGGTCACCGTATGAGATGCTTGCAGTTTTGATACTGAGGGAAAGTGTGTCAGGGATGGGCGTGAGATGGGAGTTGTGTTGGGATGGGACGGGATCGATGCGGGCGTTCTGAACGCGCTGTAGCTTTCGTCGCGCAAGGAACGAGATGCGTCGACTGATGCGGCCGGGAGACGAGGGTGCATGCAATCAGTCAGACCGACAAAACTCACCTCGTATGTCCGAAAATGGACCCTCGTGTCACTGTCCAGCTTTCGAGGCATGGCTGCTGTCTTTCCTGTGCGCTCCCCTTCCCCTCTGCAGCCTGCTGTCTCGAAGGTCTGTTGCGCTTCGACGCGGAGGGAGATGCAAGCAGGTGGGCGGTAGAGCAGTCAGCGTTCAGAACGATGACCCTTTGGCACCAAAATTTCTAAAGTTACGCGCGTTCGGCCGGAACCCCAACCCTGCAAACGTCCACCAACCAAGCACATAACCCCCCTTATCTTTTCCCTTGCAGCTCGCAGCATCCGTGTCCACTAGAGAAATCATCCTGACCACTGGCCATTCATTGCCGTTGAGATTCTGGTGTCCACTGCCTAGATGCCTTACAATATTGAGTCTGTCAAGTATCGCGGTGAAAGAAATTTCGATGTTTCAAGCTGAGAGCCTCTGAGAACTTAAGGGATCAAGGATCAGACAAGGCGGGATGCAAACGGAGCAACCCTTTGGTTGGTATCTCCCACTGTCTTCATTTTCAGACTGTAATGTGAATTATTATTCCAGAATATGCCTGTCCCCCGTAAATTGTGGCGAGATACAGGCAGGAGCTTATATGCAAAATCAAACACATTACCATCTCCCTGGGTATCAATAATGCCAGAATATGCCAAGCCGCACTTCCCTACGAGCGACGTTCCTCATCCACGACAAACTCGCTCACCTCGAGCTCTGTCACCTCTTCGTGAACGTCAAGAGCTCTATCACCGCTGTCCTCGGCCTGCAGCATACCTCTCAGCCTCTTAGTCACCAGTGGGTCTTTCTCCATTTCCTGCCACAGGCCGAGGTCCCAGTCTTCCAGATTACCCTCCATCCAGTCTTCTTTGCGGACTTTCTTCCAGCTCCTAAGCCTCTTCCACCATCCTCGGCCCCATCGCCATAAGCCCATGATGGTCAGCGTCCGTTTCGCCATCTTGAAGCCCAGTTCCAGGACAAAGAGGACCATCAATACGAGGATGAGGGTGATCCACCATCCTGGGTCCTTCCCAAACGTGCTGAAGAAGCCACCACGGATGTTATAAGGTGATGGCTGAAGCGCATAAACTCCAGCAAGGAATGCCTGCCAGAGCCACCAGCCAGCAACGGTAATGAAAAAGGAGCCGAGGACGAGGAATGATTTGAAATGCGTCTCGACGATTCTGTCAGAATGTCAGTCATGTCACAGCTCATAATCCCGAGGGCACTTAATGGGTGATGCTACTCACAATAACTTCCAGTTCGTCCATACGATGCACACCGTAAACACCAGATCGCCCAATGCAAACAGCCCCTGATCTCTGAAGCCCCCGGCCTGGCCAAAGTAGCCATATCCCGCCCAGCAACCATAAAATGTAAGGATACCCTCGACCGCAGCACCAACCATCCAGCCGAGGTATCGCGATAGATTAAGCGCCTCTCCGCGCTGGCCATATACGTAAAGTTCCGGAACAGCAAGCAAGGTCTCCTGGCTCAGGTCCTGCTCCCAGACTCCAGGAGCGATCGTAGCCAGACTGGTGAACAGCACATTGAGCACGGTCAAACTCCAGCTCTCATAGAGCGACGTCCCGGTGAACCCAGTATATCGCGTGAAAATCTCCTGGGGCATGTAGAAGAACATCTCCTTCCAGAATGTCCACAACACAAACTTCGCCGTCCGCACATAGTTCCACCTACCATGAACGAGAAGGAGGCGTTGGAGGAAGCGGAACTGTGCGATGGAGTAGTCTGCTACCCGAGCAGCCTGGAGACCTTCGTGTCCAGAGATGCCGATACCCACGTGGGCCTCAGATATCATCGCTAGGTCATTTGCGCCGTCCCCGATAGCAAGGGTCAGAGTCGGCGATGTGACGGGGCGCTTGGACGAGATGGTCTTCCTGGTCGCCCGCACAATGAACGCTTTTTGGGCGGGGGAGGCTCGGCAGCAAATAACGCTATCGATGTGTGGGATCAGGGCGAAGAGAAGGTCTTTCAGCCGTGTGTTGCAAGGGTCGGTTGGCGCTTCGATACACCAAAGAGTGTGGCCATCTATTACGACGACGGTATGATGGCGCGCTGTGGTTGTAGGTATGTCGCTTGCAATGCCAAGATCCTCCAATATTTCCATCATTTGAGCCTCAAGATCACCTTGTGTTGCATCCAATATATATACCTCGGACTCTGGCAAACATATTCGTGCCGAATGTGCTATGTTGATGGCAGTCTCACGTTTGTCGCCGGTCAACATCCAGATCTTGATGTTCGCCCGCCGCAGCTTGTCAATCGTCTCAGGAACGCCCTTTTGAAGCTTGTCTTCGATGGCAGACGCGCCGACGAGGTCCAGATTCTGCTCAATAAGATCACCGGCATCTTCAATACGGGTTTGTCTGTCGATCAAACTCGTCTCCGCCGCGTGAAATACCTCTTTCCAAGTTTTGTAGTCCGCCTCCGTGATGTACTTGTGAGCATAGAGGAGGGTTCGCAGGCCTTCGGCTGCAAAATCGTCAAGTAGCTTGAAAGACCGTGTGAAGACCGTGGCTTCGTCGCTAATGGAAGGATCGTCTAGGAAGGCGAACTTGTCTTGTAGACGACCAGCGGCGGATCGCGAGCGAAGTATCAAGGAAGATGAGACATCCAAAGACACGCCCCTATTGAGTGACGGGCGAGAGCGGTCGGTCGAGCTTCTATACACATTTCGTATCTCGAAAGACTTGCTCCTACCGTATAATGGCGGGCGTAGGCTGGACGAGCCTGCGTTAGCCTGTCGATTGACGCCGATACTCCGGCGAATGGTCAAGCTCGGGCGACCCCCAAAAGAATTTCGTGGCTCTTGTTGGAGGCTCTTCCTCTGCAGCGCACGCTCCATTTCTGCACTTTGTCGAACCTCGTGTGCCTTTTGTAAAGCGACCTGTGCCGTTTTCAAACGTGGCAGAATCACCGAATCAGCGCCTTTGGATACCAGCCATATCCTACCATCAGGGCAGCGGAGAACAATAGACATTCTCTTCCTTTTGCTGCTGAACTCGATGACATCAAGTATCTCATATACCCGTGTAGTCTCTGTGCCGCCGCTGGATACCCTCAGAGTAATTTGATGTGAGGAACGTTGCACAACCGTATATCCTAGCTGCTGAGCCGCTTGCACAAGAGCCAGCTCATCTGGTGAGGAGGCTTGGTACTCGATTTCGCCTTCCCGGAACTCAGGAAGACAGGTGTGGCAAAGAGCCATGGCAAGGATGTACTGGGTGGCTTTTCTAGCAAAGGAAGAGTTCGGCCTGGCGCGAATGAACTCGAGTAGTTCATCCGTGGTGACGTCCGGCTGCACCACGTTTTGGCGTGCAGAGGACTGCCACTGTGATGACGAGCGGCGACTGGTCGTCGGAGACAAGTTCCCTCCTTCGTTCTGATCCGGCTCCACAAAAACCCGAGCAACATCGTTGCGGGTGTTGACAGATTCAGCTTGCATGGATTTCCTCCCCTGGCCATCACTCGCACTGGGGTCGGCAGATTGTTCTTGGCGCAGGTCCATCTCATGCAGCCAAGCTGTACCAGCGATCGTCATTTTTCTGAACTTCATCACGTTCTCGGTCAAGGTACCGGTCTTGTCTGAAAAGATGTACCCAACCTGACCCAAGTTCTCCAAGATTGTGTTTGTGTTGCATCTTGCCGGCGTATCCGACACAGCATCGTACATGCCCACATCGCCGTTGAGCATTAGCATCTGTCCAATTTTGACAATTTCCAAGCTCACATACAGCGCCAGGGGGATGACATTGTTGAACATGATAGCATAGCCGATGATAATTTCCTCGGCGGCCACTCGTTGCCCATTGACATACCAGGCAGATCTCTCACTGCTTCGTTGCCAGAGCAAATAGCCAATAGAGCAACCCATGGTAAGGCAGATGACGTAGAATACCAAGCTGAGGACGACCCGGTTGTAGACGGCTTCGAGCGCAGGCTTCTTTGCCTTGGGGTGCCGATTGGCGTTCATTCGTATCTTGGATTCCTCGCCTGTGTTGATAATTAGGCCAAGGGCGCATTGTGTGTTCCTAAGAACGCTCCCACGGTAGATGACCTCGTTCAGGGTGAGAGGCACTGTCTTTCCGTTGATCTCCACCCTCCCATTAAAGTTGTAAAGGTCGGCATTGGGGTCCTCGACGATAAGCCTGGCCTGGCATTCCAGGATACCTTGAATTGTTTCGCAGCCTTCGAACTCGGGCAAGACTTGCTTGCTTTTGAGATTGGTCTCACCATCCAATGCCATCGTCTCAACATATGCCAGCCCATTCTCGCCGTCAGCATAGAGAAGGACGATATCAGCCGGGACCTCGTCATCTCGGGAGAGCTTGACGACATCGCCCACCCTGAGCTGACTCCACGCGGTCTCTGTCCATTGAAATCCATCGACGAGTTCTGCAGCGCTGGAAGCGGGAAAGTCCGGCTGCTTAGCCCGCTTGGACCAAGGAGCCGACTTTGCCCATGACCAGCCTCCAAGCGCATCTGCCACCGACTTCTCGGATGCACGTCGCAGTGCAGTGGCGGGCTGCGCATTCTCGACGTTGTCGAGTCGGTGCCTCTTATAGTCATCGTATCCCTCTTTGGCGATGGTGAGCAGGACGAAAAAGAGAAGCGGTAAGATGGTGGTAACGTTTCCGGTGGTGCTTATTCCCGGAATGGTCTGAGGGATTCCCACGCAGAGGAAGTAGAAGTTGCCGAGGCGACTGAACTGGAAGAAAAGCTGCTTGGGGAAGAAGTTGAAGATGTTGTAGCGGGATGTGCGGATGATATTTGAAATGAAGGCATGACCGCGGCGCTCGTCGACAAATTGAGTCGATCGGCCCGGATCAAGGGGGACCACGCGGCCATTTGCAGACGGGGCCAGGGGCTTCTGGCGGAGGAGGGTCTCAACGACGATGCTCTGGTAGCACTGACAGATGTAGTGCTTCGCTCGCTGCGAGGGCGTGGACGACGGACGCGCCCGGTGGTGTTCTGCAGCTGAATCTGGTGGCTGTACGGAGCGGTGTGAGAGCTTGGCCTGTTGGCTTGGGTCCTTTTCGCTGGTGCTTTGAGCATCGGGTGCACCAGCACCATCGACGACTACCATGGCGCGTTGGAGATGGCGGCGCGTATCGAACTCATGTCTTCGATATCAGGAGACAAGGCAGTGGAGAGCGGGTCAAGTTCTGGACGTGACAGATGGGTGTTGTCGTGCAGTGCCTTGAATCGGTGTCCGGAACATCGGGGCGTCACGTCAGACCTGGCCAGTGCTGGGTGTTCAATGTCCGATGCGAGATTTCTCAGTCCAGGCCGAGCAGTCCGAGCCTGACCCGTGTGCAATCTCCGCTTCCCGGGGGCAGCTGGCTCCTAATTCAAACTAGACCAAAAGATTGAACAAAAACGAGTGACAGCAATGTGCTTGTTGAAAAGGATAGGGGGTTGGTTTGTGGAGTGAGACCGAGTGAGATGATCAGTAAAGGTCCAGCTTTAAGACTCAATGCCCAGTTCCAGGGACGAAATCAATCAAGCTCAGTCATGCACGCGCTCCGGCTCGACTCGACCCGACTCGAATCGCCGCCACGAGGACCGATCGTTCCTTGCTCCTTCGCTCTTCGGCCAAGCCCAATCATCATCTTAGAAAGGGCCCACATGCCCCATCTCAAGCTACCCCTGCCTTTTCTGCCCTTCGCTCACTCAGCACAAGCTCCCCTAACCCTAGCGACGTCACCCCATCACCGACCTACCGCGGAGGCAAGGTGGCAGGCATCCTGACATCCAAATACCAAGAAGGAAATGTAACCCTCTTCTAGAGGATCTCGGGTCAAAAATGTACTGCGGCTCAGGAAAATAAGCAAGAGGCTTCTCGATTTCAAGCGAAACATGTAATTTTTTATTTTATTTTTTTCACGAGCAATACTCGGGTTTTTCCTCGAGGTGCATCGCACTGGCGGACCAGCACTTATTTTTGCTAGCAATTTTGGGTGCCAATCTATGTACCTACTTATCCAGGCCAGCTCACTTCTCAACTCCAACTTGAAATTGAACTTTAATTTGCTCTCTGAGAGTTTTGGCAGTTCAACAACTCTGTGTAACGTTGAATGAATTGAATTGGTTCTTGACCTTGATCTTACGGGAAGGCAGGTAGTGAAATTGCAGTTCAAGTCCATTCAGAGTGAGAGCGAGATCCAGCTCTAACATGGGATCTATCCTGCAGGTACCTGAGCCCTTACCTGTCGCGTTCAACACGATATATTAAATTCTCCTTCTTAGTGCCCTAATACTCTCAGGCTATGAAAGCCGGTCAATTTGAAATGGAGAGTTTAAACGCCATAACGCCATATCTAGTTCACTTAGTTTCCTGACTGGAGCAGCGCTTATATCTGAAGTTCGCTTTCGGTGACCTATGGCAACAATACCATGTGTACCTTTTTCATATTTCATGTGCCCATACGGTAGGTAAGTTTTAGCAGGAACCGACGTCAGACAACTCTCTTACAGCCTCTCCTCTTCCAGATTCTCAGGTTGCAGTCCGCGCTCCGTCTCACAAAGTGCTCTACATCCATCCTCAATTTCACGATCACCCCATGTAAGTCCCCAGCTGCCGCAGTATCCTTTTTGCACTGATTTCTTCCGTCTGATTCATCCGCATCCGAGGATCGTGTGTGAGAATTGTCGTGAAGCTGGTTGAGAGTAGTTCCGTCACAAGCAGACCACGACCACAACCATGGCCTAGCATGATCCCGTGGTTGATGGCGAGATCAGCCCGACTCTTGAGGCAATTGTCAGACGAGCTACTGGGTCCAATCCCGAGTCCTTCGCATCCCCGGCCGATTTGGCCTCCTGTCATCTGGTCCAACTCTATTGCAGGCATTTCAGGCTCAAAAGCTCCGCAGCATCCCCAAGGGTTGTCACCGAAGTGATGCTTCCAGTCATTCTTGCATTCGTGGTGGAATTGATGGTCTCAAGTGCTTAGAAACCGGAATAACAAACTTGGCGTAGCGGTAGTAATTAGCCCTTTGACGCTATCTGCTCGCGGTTCGATCCCATCTGGGACCACCGCTCCAGAGGAAACAACCCACCTCTTAGAGGAACAACCCACCTCTTTAAATACTTGCCAAGGGCGCAGAGCGGCGGCCAATTCACTGGTGCTCTGTCAAGACTTGTCTGTGTCAAGAGACAAGTCTTTTCCACTACCTGGGCTTTTTAACTGCGAGATTCGTGTCATTAGTTCTCCTTGCAATCCACAGGCGTGAATAGCGATAGCGAATCATAAATTGGATTTTTGAATAATCATTCATCATACGACCAATGGTCCGGAAATGGAAGGTATGAGGGCAACGTAAAGTCTGTTGCTTTGTCAATTAATCCACTCTAGCTTTAGAATTCGCGAGATTGTAGAGTCTAGCACTTGAGGGCAACTGATAGCACAGACGAGATGGTGTTCACGAAAACGTTGCAAATGTGTTAGACCACTGGAGAGATAATACCAAGACTTTAGCTGCAAACACCTGGAGGCGCAGGCAATGCCGACGTTCATGCACAGTATTTCATTTGCACGATTCATCGGATGAAAGGGCTAGCTTTCTTCAGCAAGGAGCCCCCACGCGGGATCCATCTGTACTCCACCGAACAGGATAGATACCGTGTAAGCTAAAGTGAGGTAGTCCCCCATGAAGCGCGCGAGTAATCCGTTGTCCCAATACATCCCGGTTCTCCCGCAGATGGTATCAAATTTGAATCCTGGTGAAACTCCAGGTTGGCAAGCAGGCAAGTGAGCAAGCAGGCAAGAGACGTCTTTGAACAGAAGTACGCTATGTTCAGGAGCAAATGAAGGCGAAGAAACTCATATAATTTGGGTGCATTCAGTTCCACCGCATCCTCGCACTCAGCTGCAAGGCCATCTATTAATGCCCCAATCCTGGTTTCATTTCCTTAAAACCTAATTACCACTTGATACTCACCATCGCACTGCCCAGGTGGTCTAGTGTGAATTTCGAGTCAGTTAACCACTCCCACACTTCGTGCCCGATTGGAAGAAGCAGTCACGAGTGGATACCTTGGCGCATGGAGAGTTAAGAAGCATTCCTTAGGGACGAACGGCCAAGACATCCATAGGATCGAAATACAGGGCAAATCATTTACCCCGGTCCATGATATGCTTGTAGCCTTCAACTGAATCAGTACTTAAAGTCCTTGATCGCCGGCACGTTTTACGCAACATCTATCGACCTCATCCGCCTTTCGTCAAGCTAATACACACACTACACCCACACCATAATCATCAATCAGAATGCATTCTTTCATAACCCTCTCCGTTCTCGCTCTTGCGGCCACTGCCTTCGCAAAGAGAGGATGCGCACCTGACCCCAACAACGCCGGGTCTGGGTGGTACCGAGTCGAGTCCGGCGATACTCTTAATGACAGTGAGTGATGCAGATCTTCAATAATTTTCCGTGTCCCGGAAGGAGGTGTGACTGACGAGGATACTTTAGTCGCCGCAGACTTTGGCACCGATGCCGACACTCTTGCCGCTGCCAGTGGTATTGCAAACAAGGACGTCATTTTCCCCGGTGATATCATCACTGTTCCTTGCAATTCATCGTAACAGGATGAATTGAGTCAAGAAGTTTTGTAGATTTGGTTGGAATACTCTTCGGGACATAGCGTAACAATGTAAAGCAATAATGTACAGTACACATATACTCTCGTCACGCGCTTGAGTACAATTGGCAAAATGAAGGCAGCACTTGACTTGTTGAAAAGAGTTTTGTAACAAGCAGACACAAAGTCCACATTCATTTGTGTTCCGTTCAATGAAATAAGTAAGACTGTCTAAGGAGCGAAGCGGTGTCTGACTCTTTGAAATTGTGCCCCCCTCAGACTGTCAACAACCTTCACCTGGTACAATTATCTGCATGATATTCTTGGCTAAGCTGCCTCTGCCACTCGAATCCACATGTCGTTCTCTACAAAGACATTGAAGCACTTCGAATTCCAAGGCGTAGCCGGGTATGCAACCATAAAATCGAAGTGTCGGAACAACTGACGAAGTACTCAAGAATCAGCCATCAAATCATCGTAAAAGATGAAACGGAGCCCATAGGTAGATTTATTCAGTACTCACCTCGAAGAAGGTCTTGAACAGCTCCATGAACGCAATTGGCTTGCCAGCGCACATCCATCTCCCGGAACCAAACATCATTTCGACCTGGCGTTCCATCTCGCCCTGTTTTTCCTCCGATGCCTCGAGCCATCGCTCGGGCCGGAAAAGGTGTGCATCAGGGCCAAAAAGCTCCGCGGACCTGAGCATCGCAGGCACATTCATCGCGACGACAGTACCCCCAGGTATGAACTTTCCTTGTACGACCTCGCCCTGGGGTGGGACCACCTTTGAGAACGCACCCACGGCACCTGGGCGCATGCGCATGCCTTCGTATACTACGGCCTGTTGTATCTCGGTCAGAGGCTTCCGGTGCTCGTGTTAAAAATCAACGACCATAGAAGGGAGGAGCTTACTCTCAGGTATGGTATCTCCTTTGCCGTTGCGTAGGAAATTGGCTCGGTGACAGTACCAATCTTGATTGCTTCTCTCACGACTTCTTTCAACTTGTGGTAGACTGGGGGACTTGATATTAGACAAAGGAATGTGATCCTCATCACTGAGGCAGTGGTCTCGGATCCGGCGATAAGAGACAACATTCCCTCAGCCTCACTCTCTTCTGGAGTAAGTCCATGATTTATCCAAGACCCCTGTGAAAAAGGTTCAGTTCATACTCATACGCATGGAAACACGGTCTGATACTCACCAGCATGTCATTTCGTAATTGAGTTTCTGGTTTGGCGTACCGCTGATGGACGATTCTCACAACACCTCTGCGACACCCCATCAGTGCTGGTCAAAAATCTGTGGTCAAAAGCAGACCTACGACATGAGCCTTCCGATCCCGGACTTGTCTGTGATGTTGGGCCCAAATAGTCTGAGCCACGTCTTCGAGTAGAAGAGGCTGCGAAGTAATGGGGTCTCATTTATCAAGGAGACCATAGGCCAGTGTGTTCGCAATTGAGTCAGGAAGCCAGTGACATCGGAATCGCTCCTCAGGTGTCCAAATTCGTCTCCAAAGGCCGCCCGAGTGATGACATCCATGGTTAGAAAAGATGAAAAGTCAGAGAAGTCGAGCAGTGGCGGGTTGGGTTTGTCGCGCTTGGGCAAGTATTTCGTCCGCAGTGCGTCCAGCATCACCAGAATCTGCTCGTCGATGCTTGGCTCAATCAGGTCCACCTCTCGTCCGGTGATGTTGTAGGCAGCGGAGATCTGCGCCTTTCGCTGATCATGGCTGACATAGTCTTGCAGGTTAAAGGTGCTGTCCATGTACGGTTGCCCTGGAATACGTCTATGTCAATAAATCTAAAAGAAGTATATTCGGCACATGAAGTTGTCCCGACGTTTGCTTTTGTGACTCCCTCGCGGGCACTTCAAACCCTTGAGGAAGCCATCTGTTCATAAGTAGCGAGACATTACATACATCTGAAGGCAACATACCACCGGCTTCTGTTGTAGGTTCCTCGCACAGAACCGGTCTTTCGCAAAAAGTCGGCATCAGAAGTCAGGATCTGGTTCGGCCCAATCCTCACGATTGGCCCATAGGTCTTTCCAGCTTCTTCGAAGACCAAATTCAGCCTTTCGCTGATTGCGGCTCTGATTATCCATATGTTGGACACGGATGCAAGCCATGGTCCTGGAATATGGCGTAGTCGGTACCAAGATACCACAGTTGAGACCACAAACCACAGGACTATGGAGGTGCCGAGAGCCAGGAGGGACCGGAATGCGATTGTCTCAAGATCGATCTGATCCATTGCTGACTAGCTGTCTCATTCGACGAAGACACGGCGGTTCAAGTTGGATATGGGAACAATCGTTGTTTGTACTTGATGAATGCTGCGGTTTCTGCAAATCACATAATCAATCGGTCTGTTTGAATCCGGAGGTTTGAAGAATTCAACGGGTCCCGTAATCATATAAGAATATTCAGACATGTTACTGTGACAGCAATCGGCAATATCCCTTGCGTCCATTTCAGTGGCTGAATGATCGCACAATGCGTAATCGACGAGGTGGTGTGTTGTCCGGATGCAATGCTACCCCTACATTGCTCAACCGTATTAATCAGAACCTACCAAATGGGTATTCCGCTTGGTGATCAACTTAGAGTATTCAGGAATTTGTCCAAGGACAAGGCTAGCACCCCGCTTTAATCTGTCAAAACATGCATCTTTTGGTCATTTGATGTACCGAGGGTAGGACAGGGCGCTTGGCTCCTGTTAGGCATCAAAATGCCGGTTCCACCAGCCAAGTAATTTAGATTTCATCTAGAGACGGAGCCAGATTACCCCCGGCGGCAAATAAGAACTGCGATACGCAACGATGTGCAGGAAGTATTCCTATTACACTCCACATCAACACATAATAAAATTGGACGGTTCCTTATTGGCAGGTTTGGATGTAGTTAACCTCGGTTGCATGGTAACAGACCAAACCTCTTCATCCAGTCTGATCGGCACTTCCTGCATCATACTGGAACAATGTGCTATGAGGCCCTCATTTGACCTTTGGAATCAATCTGCTGCTTTCTCTCATTTTGCCAAAAACAATCCGCGGCTCGACCATCGTGATCTCGTCCCATGCAATTTCGATTCCACGATAAGAGGCGAACTCCATCACTCAAGGACAAGCAACAGCAGCATCTCTTTCCAGATGATGCACTGTCACTTGGAGAGCTTCTGTCATCCTTCAGATAGGGGAATCTCCGACGAAGCAACTGCCTCGAGTGATAGATCGCCTTAGAAACGGCACATTCTTCAAAACCATCCTGGCTCAGCAAAATTGGGCCGGGCAGCTGCTGACCTTGCCAAGAACACCTCGATAGCCGCATCCGCTGTGCCTGACGTCGCTGTTCGGACTGAGGCCTTCACAGGTGGCAACAGGAACATGACGAGAGGCCTACTTATTGCTGCGACTGATCCCCTGGAGAAAAACGGCACCAGGCATGGCTGAGGGAGGCGTCTTAGCTTCTTTAGGCAGGTTTCGAATGGAATGGTGGATTGGTAGCACCAAGTTCTTGTAGATGTCGTACTCGGCAAGGAGGTGGTCTACTCCATTGATGTACTGCAGGGCCATAAGTTAGCTCTAAGGACAAAGAGGAGGGCACTCCCGCGGATCTCGGGTTCAAAAATGAATTCTTTGCTCCCCCCCCTTCATTTTGAAGATAGATGTCTTGGTTCGCAAGGCTACAATGGCATCAATGGCGAAGCAAGGAAAGACGACGAATGCCCAAGGGAACACCCGTGAGCACAAACGCAATTCTTTGGGGGCACTGACCGAGATCACCTTGTCGACACGCAAAGCAACTTTGCAGGCATTCTTGCGCGAGCTGGCCCGGCACCCCAGGCGCGCTCGGAGCAGAGCGAAGAATAGCTGCATGATGAGATCGACGGAGCAGTTGGAAGCCCACTCGACTCTCCCTTTGATGAGGTGGAAGACGTCGACCAAGTTATCACCACCAGATTCCCAGTACTTCAGGTTGCGGCACTCGAAGAGCAGCTCCAGGAGAGCCTCCTCCAATCCGCTCTTCTTCCGAATTCCAAACCTGTACAACTCCCGACGGAGCTGGTAGTCGTTGCGGACCGTGCGAAGAATGCAGTCACGGCCGTAGTTCATTCCTCTGCGATCAAAAAGCTTGAGTAGAGGCTTGCTCTTGAGATATCTGGCACCGTTGGAGAGAGACGACATTTCTTTCCGCTTCTTGTTGACGATGCGAGACTTGTTGATCTGTGGTTTGATGTCACGTCGGTTGCGGAAGCTGGCGCGCTTGTTTCGTGCAGCACGTTGGCGACGGTGTTGGTTTATGCCCATGCTAACAACCCTACTCTCAAGTGATTGGAATGAGTGGAGGTGCGGTCAGGTAGCCGGCTAGGTATGTTGGGGGCACTGAATAGTGGATGAGCTCAGGACCTGAAGAAGTTAGTGAGCGACAAAACCAGGAAGAATGAGGTGGAGCTTGAAATAGGTTGCATCGATACCATGGTGGACAGGTAGCCCAAGTTGCTCGAGTGAAGTCGAGTTGTCTAGAGACTTCGGTAGTCGTGCTCTTTCACCCGACAGAGAAGGTGGGTGAACGGCGATCTGTTCACGAGACAGATTGAGTAGCGAGACGCGTCAGCCCAAGTAGGACTATTGCCCACTAGACACTTCCTGAGTATGCCATGTCTCTATTATTTCAGTATGGATTTGAAAAGAGGGTGAGCAGCAGCAAAATGGTGTCAACTGTTGATGCTTGGCCACTGTGAACCACAGAGACAGGACTGGTCCGTGCTGGAAACCTGAGGGCTCGTGGCAAGTAGACAGAAGGGTGACAGGGATAAAGGAAATCAACAGATGACTTTAAACTAACGACTGGCAAGAGAGGCAAGTTCGACAAGTATGGCCCTTATTTGTGCTGCTTGTCGGTCGAGTCCCGTCACGTTGCTGATCAACAGCCCTGCAAATATCATCATGGACTCTTGATGGAAAATATAGCGGCTATCGGAAAAGAAAATGGTTAGAATTTTTTTTTTTAGGAATTCTGTGGCATTTTCTTGAGCCTCTACAACCACTTTTCCCGTAGTCCAACTTTTCATGTCTTACGAGTTTTAAGTAACCCGTCTCAGCCTGGATCAAACCCTACATATGTGGGTACTGTGTATGGAAGGTGCACTTTCAATGTGTGTGCTATTCAGATCTTGTTACAAGGCAGCTTCCAAAAGAAGAACATTGTAGAATGGTTGGAGCTGTTCACCTTGTATTATTCTCATGGTTGCGTTAAAATTAGTCTACTTCGTAGTCTGGATCAGCTAATGTTTAACAACAAGCAGGCTACACGGACCGAAATACCCGGTCTCTGAAGGATAAGTGACTGGTGTCTCCCCCCTTTTTCTTCGTTTTCCCTTTCCGAATCCCCTCAACTGCGTCTTGTTTGATTTGGGTCAGATAGCCTAATCTATAGATAATATCGGCTCAACGTGCCTCAACCCGAGCGATGATTTTGTGTGTTTCCAGTTCAGCATGTGAAGAGCACATGAACAATGAACTTGATTGCGGGGACTAGCTGCGATTCCAGAACTCGAGAAGTATAAAAGCTACAACACCAAAATTTGCCAATGCACCCGGTCAGGCCTATTTTCTCATTGTGTGTGTGGTCGTTTTAGAAGATAGCAGGCTCAGTCCCCAAGTTTCTCGAAACATGAACCGCGGGTTTCCGTCATCTCGTCACGAGAGAAAATTGCTTGGTAATGTTTGACAGGTTGCTTGGGGACAGACACCTAAGATGGTGATCGGATGCAAGCTGGGGGACGTCCGCTGCAGAAGGTCGAACCTTGACTCGAAACAGAACATATCAGACGATTCAGTCCCGCGACACAACAGCCACACAGTTGGGCTTTCTGTCGGTTGTCCGACGGTGAAAATTTTCCAATTCAAGTAATAAAATGTTATCTTTCATGGAGGGCACGTATCGACACCTCGATCGGTGACCTGATGATGCCTTCGACGCTCGCAGCCCCGTCCGGGTTCAATGCGCCGCAGCATTGTAGACGGCCAAAGGAAAGCCTGTTTCGTCAGTTCCGACAAGTTATCCTGTCAGAATCAGGGTGAAATCAATGTCACCCGAGGAATGCATTTATGATATTCTTTGACGCACTCGAGCCTGCGTAATAGGCAGCATATTCCCGGCCTCTCGGTTCGGGGGGAATCAACGATAGGTCCGATCAAAACTGCCCAACTGGTACGTCACCGCACAAGTCTCGGTGGTTGCCCATGAAACATCAAGCAACACGCCCGAGGACGGCTGTATAATAAGTGTACGGACTGCACCCTCGATGACTCGTCCTCTAAGCGAGTAGTGTCTCGCGAGCAACTAACTCGTCAGAGTGCTCATTAATTCAGTAGAATCAAGCCTTCACAGTACCAACCATGTTGGCCCACAGCTTCATTGGCCTTGCGATCTTCGCCGCTCGGTCGGCAGCAGCCATCCTGCCGAGGCGTAAGTAATCGCTTCGACAACATCGCGGACCTAGACCGTGGCAAATATCTCATTGCTAACTTCCAACACAGAAGCCCCAGCGCAACCGAAGCTCATCCCCATCGCCGTCGGGTCCAAGAGTGTTGACACTTCCCTGATATTTACCCCGAACGACGTGCAAGCAAACCCTGGCGACGTGCTGCAATTCCAGTTCTTCCTCACAAATCACACCGTCACGCAGGCGGCTGGGCCGGCGAGCCCTTGTTCCCCATTGCAGGACACGGTTCCTGGAGCAGTTCACTCGGGTTTCATTCCGGCGGCGATGCTCAACGGCTCGGACACGGTCGGTGCTTTCGACGTCATGGTCCAGAACACAGAGCCCATGTATCTCTACTGCGCACAGGGACCACATTGTCAGCTCGGGCAGGTCATGGTTGTCAACGGGTGAGTACCGGATCACGCCTGTCTTCGCCTGTCTATGAGACTTTTTGGCTAACATGGTTTGCCTCAAAGGAAACCCGGCGATCTCGATGCTTACAAAACAGCTGCAAAAACGGCAGCGGCAAGCACCCCGGGCAAAACGGTCGCTGGCGGCACCGTTGGACGGATACCGATGGCCAACGCTATCATTCCGCCTGCTTAGATGGCGTTTGTTCCATGATTGAGAGGGCAGGTCCCGGACTGTGTAACCATTGTACATACGCGAGTGTCATATTTTCCCCTACAAAGCATCAAATTTCAAAATCCGCAACCTAACCTCGATACTTGGCCGTTATGTAGAGACTTCACCCGAATGTCGAGCACTAGATAGCTTGAGCCGGCATCTTCGTGATGGATGAACAGTGACGCGATCAGCTTCATGTCTCAACTTATAGGATACGCATGCTACGGTTGGGAAGACCTGTCAACGGTGTCACAGTAAACCATCATGTCTATCATGTAAGGCTCTGTATCGAGATAGTTGGTCACAAGTGTATTAAGCACCGACACGTGGAAATTCAGTCATGGGGCAAATGAAGTTGGTAGCCAACAACTTTATGTTCTACTACACAAGTGTTGTAGAAGAAGGTCCAACAAAATGATCCATCTCTGGACTCCAAGAGCATCCGTCCTCCTTCACTTGCCGGCATAGCCAATATCATTCTTGACACCGCCGTCGCCGTACTGCCTGTCAGCCTTTCTCTTCCTCGACGCCTCCAACAGAGCCAGCACCGTCTGAACAAGCTGTACGATAAAGAATGGGATCAAGTTGTACTGCCAGCCCCTAGAGATCCTGTAGAGCCGCTGTATGTCATTCCTGTCCGTCTGGCTCGCAAGGTCCACCTTCAGCAGCGCATCAAACCAGTTCTGCGGCGTCCACGTGTCCGACGAGTAGGAGTCGCCATTCAGCCCCTCCGCGACCGAGAGGTCGATCCTCTGCCCGTCGTGGGCGTTCGCCACGGCAAAGGTGAAAGCCAGCGCACCCAGCGTCAACAAGAGCGCGGGGACGTTGAGCCCGAGCCACAGCCTGTACCAGCCGCGGCTGAAGAGGCCGGCGGTGGACTTGGCGTGGTATCCGGGGCGGCCGCGCAGCCAGAGGGCGAGGAACCCGCAGCAGCCGATGATGATGAAGGCCGTTCCCGAGGCGCCGTTGCTGGTGTGGCCCTGGTCGACGATGAGGCTGGAGGGCTCGCCCGAGATGGGGAAGGTCGAGTCGCCGGACACGATGTCGAAGGTCCCTTTGGCGCGTTGCGAGAGGAAGCCGACGGTTGCGGAGATGAGGGAGAGCTCGATTATGGAGACCACCATGAGAAGACCCATGGAGACCTTGAGGAGGATGGAGGTCAGGGCCATGGTGGCGGTTGGTCGGATATGTGGCTGGTACTGGGGTCACAGCAGAGGCGTGTATATGTCCTCGAAGCACAATAGTAGAGCACTTTCTGAGGGAGAGACGTGAATCTGAAACCTCCCATCAAGAACAAACAAGCATCGCCGGAGCGATGGCCAACGCCTTTATAAGGCTAGCGGACCATGGCTCCCATGGCGAGTGGGTGAGGCTGATCCAGAAATAGCCAACAGTCAGAATGGCAGCCAGACACTGGTCAGAGGACCCAACGCTATGTGGTAGCGCTGACGGAGAGCGGTGCACTATGGCGCACACAGCTGCTGCTGCGCCGCAGCAAGCTGGCTTCTAGTCCAGCCCAGCCGTTGTTCAGCTCGCGATGTTACCAAGCATTCCAAATGCCGGGACTCCTCATGGTGGAGGGCAGGATGGCGGCAGAGCTAAGGTTGGTGGGGGCCCAACAGCTTGTGGAGGTTCAAATCACTTCTTGGCCTCGACATTTGTCCAATGCAGGAAGCCGGGCTAGCCTGTTGGTGCCATGCGGGCCCTCATGTTGGCGGTGAAAGTACGGCGCAGCGGTGGCAGGAATCACATGTGTGATAATTCACTTTCCTTCTCTCTCGAAATCGAATGCCTCAGTGGACCTCAGCATGGGAGCTGACCAACGGGTGGACCGAGCACTGCTTGGAGGATTGAGAATTGTGGGTGCGCACTTGTCAGTGAGCAGGCGGGATCACAGCCTGCAGCATTTCACGTTGGGCGGAGTTTATCGTGTCACCAAAGGTGGAATTTCGAGGCTGCTTCCCATCTAGCGCAACGAGGATGTTCAAGCAAATCAGACAAATTTTGAGCGATGAGGCGTCCCCAACATCGCGGAGGCCGGGAATCGAAGTCATTGGATCAAGAGACCTGAATCAAACCGCAAGCAACGCAGCGGCGCAGTCTCCATTTAACGCCGAAGCTTTTCTAGTAGCCGGCTGCAGCGCCAAGGGCAATTAGCCCTCTTCGGCATCCATGTCGTCGCGGCGCCTCTTCCCACCCTTTCCGCCTGGGGCAGATCTGTGGCGGCCCTTCAACGTGGCGCCCTTCCTGCCACTGTCTCGGTCCGCGTGGAGGTTCTTCATCTCGTTCCTGGCATGCCGTTGTGCTTCTTCGACGCGGGCCTTGAAGACCATCACCTCATCTCTCTCAGTAGGATACGCGGCCTGCTTTTCACCAAGGGCCCATTCGATTCTCTGGAACACCTCGACGTCGTACTGTGCACGTGTCAATACTTTTTTATCATTCAAGGCGTCAGATGCGGCCGACTGCAACTAACCTGTGTCACTATGTTGAGAGCGCGGCCGCTCTTGCCCGCACGGGCCGTACGGCCGACCCTGTGTACGTACGTCTTGCTGTCACCAGGCAAGTCATAGTTTACCACGATATCGACGTTTGGAATATCCAGTCCACGCGCCGCAACATCTGTCGCCACGAGAATATTCCTGCTGCCCGTCTTGAATTTGTTCAAGGCACCCAGTCGGTTTGACTGACTCAGCTGCCCGTGGAGGGGAATGGCCCCGAGTCCTAGTGTGCGAAGCAGGATGGCAAGTCGTTGCGTCTCGTTGACAGTGCGTGTGAAGATGATCGCCGATCGCCCCGTGAACTCGACTGCCATAAAGTAGATAAGGTAGGTGTCCTTGTGCTTGTGAGGAATGAAGACGTAGTTCGAAATCAAAGTCTTGACCGTCTGATACTTGGTATCTTTGACGCTGATTCGGACCGGGTCACGGAGGGACGCGCGCTGCAAGCTCTCGACCTTCGAGCTCATCGTCGCACTGAAGAGGAAGGTATTGCGCTCACGGGGCAGGAACTTGAGAATTTTCTGTCGCAAACATCAGCAAACTGCCCAGCCCTGAGATATTGACGCTGGACCTACCTCGATCACTGGTCCGAACTCGAGCTCCAGCAGCCTGTCGGCTTCGTCCAACACCAGATACTTCAGGTTGCGCAAGTTGAAGCCCTTGGTGCGCTCCATGTGGTCAAGGATTCGACCTGGAGTCGCGACAATGATGTGTGGCTTCTTCCCCAGCGCAATCTGCTGCGGTGTGAACTCCATGCCTCCCACAATAGTGCACACTCTTAACCGTATGACTGCGCCCAAAGCCTCGAACGTCTTGCCGATCTGGAAAGCCAGCTCTCGCGTGGGGGCGAGAACGAGGGAATAGAAAGGTTGCGGGTGGTCGAGTAGCTTTTGCAAGATCGGCAAGGCGAACGCAGCGGTCTTTCCGGAGCCCGTCTCTGCGAGACCGACTATGTCTCTGCCCTGGAGGGCTACGGGGATCGATTCGGCTTGGATTTGAGTGGGATGCTCGTATTTCAGTGTTGCGCATGCTTCGGCGAGGGTGTCGACGACGCCCAGGTCCTTGAAGGTCTTGTTGTTAACCTGAGACTCTCCAGCAGTGCCCTCTTCCATGTTTTCGACATCCGAGTCATCGGAGGACGAGGAAGATGCGCCTGAAGGGGAGGCTGGACCAGGAGATCCGTGGGAGATCTTCTGTCGCTTAGGCGCCTGTACGGTCGCCATAGTTGCGGTGCAAAACCGGTGTCCCAGCTTATGTGTTTTCGAGTTGACTGCTCGTGAAAGGGACTATTTCGCACAGGCAATTGGTGGCACTGTCGGGCGAACGAGGTTGGTTAATCGGGTGTTGTGTGTGTGTGATGGGTGGGTGATGATGTTTGGGGGACGAGGCGGGCCATCCCAAAGATGTAGGGATTCTATCTTTTTTGTGGGGCAGTAGTGTTTCTTAGGTCCAGGGCTCGTGGATGAACCCGCTCGCAGTGCTTCACTTGTCCTTAACCAGACCATGGGCCTGTCCTTTTTGGGTGTTCCCGTCATCGCAGGGATGCTTATCCGCCTTATCGATGGTGGCCCCACCTGAAATTTTTCTGGGAGGGAGCTACGGAAGTTTCCCTCTCAGGGCGTACAGCGATGGGTCTGCTCTGCTTCAAACCAACTCCGGGCCACAAGACAAACTTGCTTTCGTCTTTACAACAGCCAAAGAACCACCAAACCACCAAACCACGATGGCGAAAAAGAGGGTTAAGAAGAGAACCCATGCTGCGGCAAACCCCAATGCCAAAAATGGCGCCCCAGTCTCAGCAGGGAAGATCGACAAGAACGACCCAAAGAGCATGGTCATCCGGATCGGTGCAGGCGAGGTGGGCTCGAGCATCAGCCAATTGGCCACGGACGTGCGCAAGGTGATGGAGCCTGGCACGGCAAGTCGGCTTAAGGAGAGGAAGGCGAACAAACTGCGAGACTATGTGACAATGTGCGGTCCTCTGGGCGTCACGCATCTGCTGCTCTTCTCGAGGTCGTCGTCCGGAAACACCAATCTGCGCCTGGCGACCACGCCCCAAGGTCCGACACTGAACTTCCGAGTTGAGAAGTACTCGCTGGCAAGAGACGTCAAGCGCGCACAAAAACACCCCTTGGGTGGTGGCAAGGAGTACATCACTCCACCATTGGTACGCTCTGCGCCGCCGTCAAGTTCGTGATTTGGAAAGTTGCTGATCCCGCGATAGCTCGTCATGAACTCGTTGACCAGTGAGCCTGGTAAAGGCTCTGAAAAGATTCCCCGACACCTCGAAACACTTGTCACAAGCGTGTTCCACGGCCTCTTCCCACCCATCAACCCCCAGGTTGCGCCCTTGAAGTCGATCCGCAGAGTCCTCCTGCTCAACCGCGAGCGATCACCGGAAGATGATGGCTCTTACATATTAAACTTCCGACACTATGCCATCACGACCAAGGTCACGGGCGTCTCAAAGGCTGTCAAGAGACTGAATGCGGCGGAGAGGTTAATGAACAGCAAGAGCCGGAAGGGCAAACTTCCAAATCTGAGCAAGCTCCAGGATATCGCAGATTATATGATAGGGGGTGAGAACGGCGATGGCTACACAACTGATGCCACCAGCGGAAGCGAGGTCGACACAGACGCCGAGGTAGAGGTCCTCGAAGCCGACAAGCGCAAGAAGGTCGCGGCAAGACGTGCTGCTGCTGCTGCCGCCGCGGCCGGGGAGGACGAAGACGAGGATGACGCAGCCGAGACCAATGAGAGGGTGGAACGGCGGGCAGTCAAACTTGTCGAACTGGGGCCGCGCATGAAGTTGCGATTGACCAAGGTCGAGGAGGGGCTATGCGGCGGAAAGGTTATGTGGCACGAGTATATCAACAAATCGAAAGAGGAGATTCGAGAGCTGGAGAAGGTGTGGGAGAAGCGCAGACAAGACAAAGAGGCTCGCAGGCAAGAGCAACGGGAAAACGTCGAGAAGAAACGCAAAGCGAGGCGGGGCCAGAAGGGTGAGAAGGATGGCGAGGCAGAGGATGACGACGATGAGATGGATCTCGATGATCTGGGAAGCGACGCTTACGACTACATGGACGACGAGGACGGCTTTGACAGCGAGGGACTCGAGGGCGATGCAGAGGCCAAGACAAATGAGCAGGCTGAAGAGAATGGGGACTGGGAGGACGAAGAAGAAGAGATAGCAAACGGCCACCGATAGGCGAATCTGGAGCCAAGAGCTGTTTTTGGGCAACATCATACCGTGACAGACGAATCTAATTATACCCTTCCTGCCCAGCCCTAGGACGAGACGTCAACCCTCTTTCCCAGACCCTCTTCGCCTTCTATATTCACACCATGTTCTCCAGACTCGTCATCGCAACGATGCCCATCTTCCCGCCCAATCGCCCCCTGCGAGACATGGCCAGATCCACCTGAATCGCGGAGACTCCCCTGAAATTCAACCAACAGTGCGATGGCCGCACAAAGGAGAGACATCGATGAGGAAGCGAAAACGAAGCAGCGGAAACCCTTGCCTACTCTTTTTGTCAGCATTTGTAATTGTGGTATGTTTGCCAGCGTCGACGACTTACCCTCCGCCGTGATCCCCAAAGCGAGTATGACAAAAATAAAGAGCGGTATCTTCATTAGACCATATATCCCGGCGCGACTCTTGCTGTCCACCACCAGCCCACGCATATACGCCATACTGGGCACGTATATACCATTTGCGACCTCGAACGCCAAAAAGGCGTAGTAGAGCGGAACCTCGACCTGAAGCAACGACAACATCAACATGCTGAGGCAGGCCAGGGAGATGGCGCCAAGGAGGAGCCAAACTGGCGCTGCTGGAGTCTTGATGGACTTTAATGACGAGTTGAAAAAGAGTGCCCCGATGATCATGGCAGCCATAAAAGACCCGAAAATTACGCCGTATGGAATCTCGGCTTGGTCGGCATCAGCAGACGCCGCTTCGTGTGCGCCCTGCAAGACGCTCGGCCAGAGAAAAATCACAAGAAACGCTGTGCCCTCGAAGCAGCACGTTACAAAGGTCAAGGCCCATATACGGCCATCTGGATCATGTTATTAGCTCGGTCAGGGAGAGCGCGATACCATTGAATACTGACCGCCAAGGCGTCCATTTCCGCCGCCATCGGGCGCAGCAAGCTGGTGGTCATTTTCGCGAAGCTGTTGATTTACACCAAAATTCTCGTTCTGGTCGGCGCTGTCAGTATACGTTTCGGTCTTTCCCGTCAAGAACATGTATTCCTACCCATTGCTTTAACATCAACACCGCCGCGACACCTTGGAGGGCCTAAAGCAGCCTGGTCAGTCCACTGCTATACTCGATACCAGCCTCCAGTTCTGGATCATCACTGGATGGAAGAGCTCACGATTCCGGCCCAAAAAGGCAACATCTTGGATCCCATCGCCGAAACCATGCAATGGCCAAAGAGCCCACCGACAATGGCAGCCATACAATTAGTCGTGGTCATGACACCAAACATCTCGCTGAGCCCTCCCTCCGCACCGCTCCGGTCCAGCCCCCTCGCATTCCACTCAGTCACCATCCAACTCTCAAACACGGTCCACAACAGCGTCAGCGCCGTGCCCGCCAGCACCCTGCCCAGGAACAGCACAGGGAGACAGTCGCCCCCGAGCACGATCGTCAGGCAGGCGCACGAGTGGATGAGGCACTGCGCGAGGCATGCCCTCCGCCGCCCGTACCGGTCCGCGAGGAAGCCCACGCCGAGCGCCGAGACCGCGGCCGACGTGTATGCGGTGGCGTAGAGCCCGACCACGACTGGCTCGGGGAGGCCCCTGTCGTCGCGGAGGAGCGCGTACAGGTATGGCCCGGAGAGCCACTCGGAGGACATTACGAGGAGGTAGATGCTCAGAAAGCCGCGGCGGAACCTTCTCAGGTCGTCGCCGTTGGTTAACCCTGGGTCCGCATCGTCGGCGGCGGCGGCGTCCTGCGGGAGGGAGTCGTAGTCGGGCGGCTTCTCCTCGGTGTCGACCTTTTGCCACCTCGATTGGATTCGCGCCAGGGGTCGGATTATGATGTTTCGGCCTGTGAAGATGATTACGGCGGGGAGGATGATCAGGAGAGTAGTCCAGTAGATGTTGAGCTGCATCGTGGATGGTCCTGGTTCTACTGGTGAGAGGACTTTTTGACATCGGAGCAGGCGAAAGTGAAGAGGAAAAGAACCAGTATCGGGAAAGAGTTTGTGCTTTAGTTAATCACTATCCTACCATGTTGTTATTTCCGTGTTCAGGGCATTGGTATGATGGCGCTTCATTCCTGTCGCGACAAGGATGTCTCAGTGCGCGGTGGTAGCCATGGACACGAACCATAGCCTGCAACCCTTTGCCAATGAAATGCGTGTAGATCACTACAGACCTATTTAAGTCCTTCTTTTATCTTGGTAAATGACCTCGTTGTAGCTGTGGAAATGCATCCAGATCTTCCTGCTCTCTTGCAGCTTGATACGGTGGAAGTGGACGAAATATGCTCAGAAAGTCCACTCGATCGAGATGTGTTCCGCAGAGGAATGACGGGTGATTGAGAAGTTTCAATCGCTTGCTTAATTCGTCGCATTTCCGTTCATACTGTCGCAACAAGGGCGAGCAGCCATTGACCACAGATGTCATGTACCGTAAAAATTACGTGCTCAGCAACAAAGCGGGCTTGAGACTTGACCCAGAGCGCCGCCTACTGAATGACCTCGGTAGCTAGCGAGGGCCTATCGTCAAGACGAGCTTTTATGGCTTAGCTATTAGCTGGGACTTTTCTGGTTCCCTTGTGCTAAGCTTCACACGACTCTGGCAATATTGACTGAAGGTGCAGTCTTGTGTGTCTCCCAATTCAGGGCTGCGAAACGGGGCCAGTGATGATCGAAGTTATTGAGAAAGAGAATGATATGGTTCCTTAAGCATCAGTCAACCGTCATGGATAACTGTCCAGGGGCGTGGAGCTTATCTTCGACTCGGCTGGGAGACGAATTAGTGAGGGTCAGGGAAGCTATCAAGAGTGCCGCCTTGGACTTCAAAGTTTAATTCCTATGATAATCGCGGCTCTGAGCACCAAGACCCAATGAATTGATCTTTCAACAGACCTTGGAAGTTATGCGCTGGAAGTGGGAAGGGGGTTGTGAATGTTAGCAGTACCGACGATTGAAGGAAAGCGCTACAATATAGACATGTTGTTTCAGCAAACGCAATGAATTCACTGGAAGGCAGTCCTGATTAAGTGATACTTTACGTGGCAGCCTGCTGCTTTCAACGGAAATTGCCATCACCCGAAGAAAACGTGAAAGTGTGTATCTACCTAGGTAACTTATGTACCCGCACACCTTTTCCTTCAAACGTTGCCCACGACTCTATCTCAAAGCTTCAAAAGTCAACCTTCCATTCCTCCACCCACAGTACTTACCGCAGTCCTGACTCTCCTCAACTTGACAACTGCTTCTCGAGTGCTGGGGCTGGGAAAATCTGCCTCCGTGCTCATCGATCCACACTTTCACTTCTTCTACTTACTCTCTGTACACATATCCTCTGCCTGCTTTCCTCCTACTTACTTGTCTTCCTGTCTGTCCTCGTTGCCCATGCCAAATACTTCATCCTCATTGCATCACCGCTGCACAGCCTGTACTGATACCATATCGCAACTTCTTTCACTTCGGCTTCACCTTTGACTCAGGAGCTGAATGCGGTTGACTGTTTGACAAACAGGTCTCATAAATACCAGCAACCATTTCAAAACTGTATTTCAAGGCTCATTTATGAAGCCCAGCCATCGTTCAGGTAGCGAAAGCTTGATGCCGCCTTCCCACTGAGATTCTACATCGCAGCAAGCGTCTAACCTACTGATTCGGCCCTGCAACAACTTCCTTCCTCCCCGAAGCGAGCATTTCTCCTTCAACCGCTCAACATCAGTTGACATGCAGCGAAACGCTTATTCCCGAGACGGGCTTCGACTTCAAGGGTCTACCAGGCTACCCACTGTCACATCTGGAGGCACAGGTCCAAATGCCTATGCTCGAGTGCAGAGAATCAGACGGCAGGCAGCAATACAAGCTCAGAGAGAGGTCGCAGCTCGCCTCAGCGAGAACTTGGCTGCGAACGGCGATAGCGAGCAGAATATCGAGGAAGCCGAGGCTGCTGTTCTTCAGGAAATTGAGGTCATCGATCTCACCGAGGAGGTTCTTCCTCAGCAAGCCTCAGCACAATCCTCAGGCCGATATCGATACAAACAGCCACAATTTGCCAGAAATGTGTCTCTTGAATCTAGCCATCGACCAAATTCAGTCTACAGACTCGAAGGTATCAATCTGAAGCTTGGTACCTGCGTTGAGCTCCGTCAACCCTTCGGCAACTGGGATGCAAGTGATATTTCCACGGAACCGTGACTTGTGGATGTTGCTGACTGTCTGTTCTCGAATAGGTACAATTCGTTGAGATCAGATCGATATGGATTTCCAGGTCTGATGGAAGCGTGATCATCCGTGGCCTTCCATACACGCGCACTCGCAACCTGCGTGGCTTCTCGTTGAGAAAGAAAAACGAAGTCTGCCAAATTCTCGAGGTGGATGCCGACGACCAGCGCCCTGATGAGATCCAAGCTCTAATTGAGATCAGCCCCCAACAGATCTCGCAAGTCCGGGCTCTTCACATGACGAATGCAGAAATCAAGCAATACCAATACCGCTACGGGGGCGACGCACAGTGGTTTGGAAAGACATCCAAGGAACAAGAGGAACAGGGGCCGATTACGTGCCGTTGGAAGTTTCGCGTCCAGCACAAAGACTGTCGATTTCGAAAACATGACAAGCCCAATGAATGGACTCTGGTCCGGATGACCGAGGGCGAGGTTGGTGAGGGACTTCGTGTCCCTGATAAAGAACTCAGGGTGAATTGGAGAGGCAGAACGCACCGCGGAGGCTCTTACATGCCACAAACCATCTATTCTGACAGGCCTGGAAACCCGATTACCCGGAACGACCGTCAATACATCTTTGCTGATATGTTCTGTGGCGCAGGAGGCGCAACTCATGGTGCTGTCTTGGCTGATTTGAAGGTAAGTCTCTTTCGTATACCAGCTTTCCTGACTTGAAACGCAAAAGCTTTCTTGATCTTCTCTAATGCACTGGCAGCTTGCCTATGGCGTGGACCACTGGCCTCTTGCTTGCGCAACATGGCGACGCAACTTCCCTAGCGCTCGCATGTGTGAGCAAGATATGACCGACTTCATCCACGATCCCGAGTTTGACTATCGCTTTCGTCCTGTCGATATTCTTCATCTGTCACCGCCATGTCAATTCTGGTCGCCCCTTGCATACCCACATGCTGGGCGATTGAATGAGGACAATGAGACAATTCTCCTTGCCTGTTCTGATCTAATTGACAAGATTCGCCCACGATTGTTCACCCTCGAGCAAACTTTTGGTCTCTTACACGATGGGCACGCAGAGTTTTTGAGTGCTCTGATTCACGGCTTCACATCGAAGGGGTATTCTGTCCGATGGCAAGTCCACCCCTGCAGTTTCCTTACAGTTACTATCGAAGCGAACTAATCCGTTTACTCACTTGTAGGAAGAAAGTTCGTCTGGTCGAGTACGGTCTGCCACAAGAGCGAGAGCGACTCATCATGATCGGTGCCTGCCCTGGAGAGCAGCTACCCCCGTGGCCTCCGGCGACTCACGCCCAAAGGCCAACCGGCAGTCAGAAGCCTTACAAGACTGAAGCTAAGGCTCTTCGACGCCTCAACAGCCGAAGAGATCCCTTGCACGACGTTTCTCGCGCGATCATTCGTAATTACCCGCCAAGGGACGGTAAGGTTCCTTTCCCGAGGACCATTCTGGGCTCGGGTACTCAGGGTGGTTCGCATTTCAGTGGGCTTCGAGACTACACACTGCGTGAGATCGCCTGCTTACAGGGCTTCCCCGTTTCTCATCAGTTCGAGGGGAACAGGACGGCGATCAAGAAGCAGATTGGGAACGCATTCCCTTCTTGCGTTGCCAAGGCATTCTACGACCATCTTCGACGCTGGCTGCAACATGTGGATAGTATCGAGAGAACACCCGGCCTAATTGAGGCCCGTCGCTTCCCTGGTCCACGGGTTGTAGGGCCACTGGTTGGTCGCCCCCAAGACAACCCGGCGCCTGCCATCTCAAGGGACGCATGGCAGGTCAACGGCGACTACGCTGAAGATGAGGCATTCCAGTTGGCTTTGCAGGAGAGCAGGCGTGAAACCCACTCAACTCCCGTCATCGAGCTATCAGATGAGGACGAGGACGAGGAATTGGAGTTGGCCTTAAAGGAAAGCAGGCGTGAAAGCCACTCAACTCCCATCATCGAGTTATCAGACGAGGACGAGGACGAGCAGCATCAGTACTCGCCCGTGTCCGCAGTTGGCCCACTGCTGGAGCGCATGAGCATCGCGCCGTCAGAACACAGGCCTGGGGATCCCACCGAACCTGAGAACAGGTCTAGAAGCGTCACACTCGACTTCAGCCCCAGACCAAGCCCCAGACCAAGTCACCACGCAGATACAGTGTCGCAGAAGCGCAGTCTCGACTTAATGCACGACGGGGAGGCCGACGAGGTCATGGAGGAAGAATCGCCCCCGAAGCGCGAGAGGGTGGGTGATACCGACCATCACAACAGGGGCGCTGCTGTTTATGACGACAAGATACCAAGCAGACTGCCTGGGTATGCGGGGCCCCCTAGGCCGTATGATGCCCAATGCGAGATTGTTGCTGTCGGTCAGCCGGACATGAGAAATCGCGATAGCGTCCGGCTCAGCAAGTCGCACACGAACAGCTCGATTCGCCGGGACGAAGGGTCTCATGGCACCGCTGTTGTCGATGATGTCGCCCCCAGTAAGTCGGATGGCGAGGAGGATGTGTGGACGTTCTGATATGTTCTTATTAGCCGAGTTGCTATGGTCTTCAACTAGGGGAGGGCATGTGTAGGTCGGGCCGATTGTCATCGTCCTTGTCAACGAGGGAGTATGTCAGCGCAGGTGGTACTCTGAAGTTGGGAACAGATGACCAAGCTTTCCCAAACCTCGGAAGGTAGAATTCGTCTGATTGTCATCCGGTTGTCACAGTTCATACAGACTTACCGTGGCTCCACGCGGCCATCAATGTACGCACCATTGTCCGGTGCACGCGTTTATTGCAGCTCACGCTATGGAGTTAGTTGTGTCTAGAGCTGGAAATTCAACATCTGTAAAATCCAAGACAGACAGACATACTTGCATCATGTGCTTCTTTGTCAGGCGACAATTTGCGTCGACGCTTCCATTAGTTATCCAAGATCGCTAGGTAGTTTAATCAAGTGGTCGTGTGCCACTGTGCGGCATTTTTGTCAAAAGGCCTTCCATCCTGGGCAGCCAGAGTTCTCTGAGTCTGTCTTGGTGCTTGCAAACTCTAGAACGCTTGGAAGAGAGAGAGCTTGACGCCGAGCGCCGTCATCTTGCTTGGGTCAGAGCGCAATTGACTCAAGCGTAGAATCCGTGACTGGCGCTATCGATGCCTATTTCCAAGGCCGATGTTCACCATCGTAGGAGACGCTGAAGCCGAGGGCGGCGGAGGCGGCGGCGACGACGACAGGTTGCATACCTAGGTAATTGACGCCTCGTACACGACTTCACGACACAGCGGGTGAGAAGGAAGTGGTGTTGGAAGCATGCTCGTAATCCTGCAATAGTGCGCTCCAAGCTGCGCTACCACGACTTTGGGATGGCGAGGAATAAAATTGGAACGCATTGACCTGACTTTGTCTGCAGTGGTACTGTATTATGAACCAGGGGTTCAATAACCCTCCTAGGGTTGTCGAAACGCAGGCCTGAATCGCCATGACACAGATCTTCTCTCCAGCCAAGGTCGATTCCGCGTCGGCAAAGTGAGAAGCCTTCTTGGACTTTTGCATTCACCAATGGCGGTCAAGGAGATCTCAGCCACCTTTTCTTGGGTGGTGGTCCGGGCCAGTGCGAGAACGGGCCAGACATCTGAAGTGTGACTGGGCGAAACGTACCCAGCATTTCCAGCCCTGCCTGGATTGACCTTTACTGTGTAATAGATGAAAAAGCTTCGCATAACAAGAAGTCAAGCCTCTATACCTGTGGCTTGTTTGAGGGTCTGAAGGACTGACTTGGCTCTAGCTAGCGACCGATCTCCCGGAATCTTGCTTGTGTGTAAGCGCGGCTAGGCGGCCTCGGGAAGAGACCTCGGCGATGTGGCCCGAGAAGGGCCTCGACCACCTGGGCGACCTACTAGAATATCTGGGGTAAAAAAGCAGCGACCGCACGAGTCTGAAAATAACCTCTCACACGCCTCAACGAGACCCCCTGGCCTTGACTCAATGGTCTGGACGTAGCGGGAAGTCAAATAGATGGCTCAACAACAAAGCGCATCTGAGCTAGCTTACACACAGTAGACGTAGAATGCGGTCAGATTTGGGTTCGGGAGGCAAAAGCGTCGACAGCTTTGTGTGCTTCAGGTTTGCGGAGGCGTGACTCGGCCCAGGGGCCCGATGCAGAATGTTCTGTCCGGGGATCAACACCATATTCAAGCCAGCGGATGAAGAGCCGCAACGCCACGTCCCTAGCGTTGTTGATAACAACAAGGGACCGGCCGGCCTTTGAAATATTGACCGCGGCTGTTGACACGAGCTCGCTCGCGTGGGGTTCACGCTAAAGGAGAGGAGAGCGATACCACGGTGAGAGTCGGCGTGGCCCAGGATGCGCAAGCCTTTCGACAGATCTCTTGGTTAGTCTTGAAATATGGGCCCAGGCACTCGCTACCCTAGGTAGAGCTCAGGCGAGCTGCACTGCATGCAGGTCAAGGTAAGGTACGGTCACGGCAGAGGAGCATGCGTGCAGCGTGGGCATGTGTGTTTAGGAAGAGTCGCACAGAGCCTCTTGGCGGCGTCTCAGCCGGGGGAGAGCCACGACGACACACCAAGCACATCCGGCCAATACTAAGCTAGACAAGTCCAGGGAAAGCGAAGCGCACTGGACTCTTCCAGACAGACCTCCCCACAAAAACACCCCCATAGCAGTGAGAGCCAAGTCCGTACAAACATGCAACGCGTCTCAGAAGCTTTTCTTGGCGACTTGGCCGTCAAAGACCAGACGCCAAGTCGTGAGCCAGCCATGCAACACCACAGCTGCCCTCGACCGTGACCTCGTTGCCACCTTGCCCTTCCTGGGCTCACTGACCGCGCTGCCTGGGTGTGCCATCCCGCTCTTGGGTTCGTTTCGAGCCGTTTCAACCTGTCGTTCTACCATCACCGACCTGTCACATCCCATCTTGCCCTAGGGCACCGTAGATCACCGCCAAGAGATCAAGAATAGGTCCTGAGGGCGCACCATGTAGACCACCTCATACACGCTGCTTACTTGGCTGCCGGAGCGCAGGCAAGCCGTGCGGTCTCATTCGATCAACCCTCGCCCCGACCCAGGAGCCCCGTCGCCCGTCGACGAGAGTACCCTTCCGAGTCAAGGCCTCTCTAGGTCCTCGTAGGATAAAACTCTATGTCGTCCCAACTTTGTTCTCACGAATGGACTTCTCTCTCATCCACACGAGCAGCGCTCTTACTACTCAGTCCTTCACTTCTTGACCCAAGATCTGGTATCTCCCTACTTTCAAAACTTTCTTTTTAATATCTCTCCACACCCCATCCCCGGTTGCTCATCACCTTCTCCGGTTCCACTTCAAGCCAGTTCGATATATCCACTCTCTCTCCAGCAGACCGCACTGCTCCGTCGTGATACCCGCTCTCCAGCTCCACCCATCCAAATATAAAAACAACAAAGCCAAAATGAAGTACAGCTTCGTCGCCTTCCTCGCCGCTTCGGCCAGCGCGGCCCCGCTTAACATCAACCTGGGTGCTTACTCTCCTGCTCTGGTGGTCGGTGATGGTGAGATTTCTTTCGCCGGAAACGGAGCCGCAGGGGCAGAGGGCCTCGTCAGCACCCTCCAGGGTGCCGCCGCCGCCAACAACGGAGCCGTTGCCCAGGGCCAGGCCGTTGCCCCCGCCGCCCCAGCCGCCCCAGCCGGCCAGGGTCTCCAGCAGGCCTCGGTTATCAATGAGCCGGTAAGGTCCCGTTCTCTTGGTATGTTTGTCCCTCAAGAGCTCTGTTTTACTAAATATTTTTCACCAACTAACAGGCCACTCTCCCCATTCCAGGCGTAACTAAGGAGCTCGACCCCCGCCAGGAGGAGGAGGACGAGGATGAGGAGGAGGTTGCCGAGATCGAGGCCAGGCAAGAAGGTGGCCTGATGAAGCGCCAGAGCGGCTTCGACCGCGCCCTGACATATGCCGAGGCCGCCCTCCAGAAGGGACCCAAGATCCAGCTCGGTACCCCTGCGGCTGGCGTCGGTATCCTCGTCGACAACAACCAGCAGGCCGCCGCACAAGTCACCCCGGCCGAGTAAGGCATGTGTCTGCTATATGACACTGAGACTTTATTCACGACGACGAAATATCTTAATTTGCTTTTCATGTGCCACGATGGAATTTGGATGGTTGGATCTACGGATCCACAATGCGCGGAGTGCTTTCTTCTCTTCACACATACAAACACAAGACGGGAATCATGCGCGGAGTGAGGTCGGCGGTCTTGGGGGGTGGTGGAGGTTGAAAATGGTCTTCACGTAATACCCTCGTTGGGTTTCGTGGTGTAAAGCATAAGCGGCAGCTTGGTTGTTAATCGCGACATGGAATTCCCCTATTGTCATTTAGACCCGCCTTAATTTGGCTGCAAAGTTACGATAGAGTCAATCGCATCAAATGGGTTAATCCAACAAAAAATTTGTTCAAACCTTTACTTCGGCCGCGAGCGCATCGTCATTCTGGATTGGGTCGGAGAGAACGTTCCTCGGAAAGGATTTGGATTACTAAGGCGGCGGACTCTTCCTAACCTGCTCTTCCTCTGCGTAGGGTGTTATGTTAGATAGCTGTTTCACATCCCTCGCCATCGGACGCTTCATGTCGGCCTTGGCGAGCGGGAGGAAAAGAGAGGAAGCGGATCGCGCAAAGTGTGGCGTTTCAACCTCACGCGAGCAAGCCGCATCTAGAAGACTGCTACTCATTCGCTCAAGTCAATCGAACGAATAGAGGGAAAAATTAAACAATACTAGTTCGAAGCTAAGATGAAGTGGCGAGCTTTTCACAAAAATATACACCTCATGTTGTTCTGTTTACCTTCTCAGATTGTGGTTCATACATCATCTGTCCAGATCAGTCTTGTGCTGCTGATAAGACACCAGCGATGGCACTCTCTCAACCAATTGACGATATGTCAAGCAGTTGTGTCGCCGCTTTGGATTGCATATCAGACTGAGGTTTCAGTAACCATCCTCCCATCATCGGTCTGGTAACACATCCCGCCAGCCAATGATGTGAATTCGCTCGAGTTTACCAATACCGAGTGATCAATCGGCGCAGCCTTCACGCATGCTGGCCGCGGCCATGGATGCTCATCGTCCCCTAATCGAGGAATGGAGTTGGGATGCTCGCGCTATTAGCGTGCCTCTGTGTGCGAATTTGCTCTTGAAACTCAAGTCTCCTACCGTCTCATACTCAAAATGCCCTCCTACTATTATCAGCTTGAAAGCATTTGTAAATTGACCGGTACTCCATGACTAGCAAAGGTAGCCCACAAAATTGAAGATGTCCCGTGAATGTTCTGCTTGCCATCGCCTCTTGTGCGCAAGGCAATTTCATTACCAGAACCTGGAACGATGAGATGTGTCAAAGCAAGCTTAATTTGGGAAAGGAGATCATTAACTTTGCGCAAATCTAAATTCGGGTGATCTCCCCGAGCAGGTTGCCATAACCCTGTCATCGAAAATCAGAGCTTGTTCTGTTCCCCAGAATCTGGGTCACACGATGATTAGATTCATTTTCCTTTCAATCATATGCGTTCATCTGGAAAGATTTCTGGGGAAATTCCGAAGTTTTGTTTACTCATTCTTCGAATAAATGCACAGTCTCGAGTCGTAGCTGTGAAGTTCCTGCCCGACGGCGAAGTCGCGTATATCTACGGTGCCCTCCAGCTCCCCGAGACTCCGTCACGACCTCCGCGTATTTCGGAATAGCGACATCGATGCACCCCTACTCCATCGTTGTAGTATTTGACCAAGACATGTAGTAAAGAAATGCCTTGGTTCCTCTATCACACGATTCAGTCCTATACCAAGAGGATACATGCTCCTGCGTCGTCGACCCCACCAGAAAGGCAAAAGATCTCGGATAACATGCCCTGTAAATCTTGGCGCACGGATTCATGAGATCTCTTGAGGAGGGTGGGTCCCAACATGATATTGCAACCCTTCACGGCTCAATCTCAGACTTGGGTGTGTGCATGTGGGGGCCCCTGCCCGCCCGGGGCGTCTCTAAACACCTGCATACTGTGGTAGGCATCAAGTAATTCTACAAGTATGCTCGATGACTGTATAGTAGTGAAGATCACTCTACATTTCCTAGGTGGCCACCGGGGTTCCTCTCCGGAGGCATCGGGCAACACCTACATGCATGAAGCTTTCGAGGCAATGTCACTTGTTTGCCGGGTCTGTAAGGATGCCCTCCACGATGGGTTGCAGTCTTGTGTTCATGTGGTCCTTCAAATTTGCGGTTTTGTAAGCACATGGAGTGATTTACTAATGCTCGAGCACAGTCGCTGCAATGGAGCGAGTCAATGGCCAACATCTGGTCGGTAGTGTGATCCACTGAAGTCCGCTTGGCTCTTGTAGATTGCCTGCGTGCGGTATGAGTGCTTAGACCACTGCTTATCTTGTTCTGTACAAAATAGGCGGGCATATGTATACAGTCATCTCATTGTAGTAACGTCGCTCGTCGTCCGTCTCCAATTCACTGAAGCGCCGACTACGGTGGGTCTTTCGGACAACTCGGTTACGCCGACGGGCCATTTTACTGTGCCTGTTTCATGCATTTGGCCGACAAGTCGTCTCCTGAGTTGAGTTGGCCGTCAAAACCCAAGCCAGGTGTGGAGTAGGGAGGTATCCGCGGAAGGCAGCATACCTATGCAACGCACAAGCTTTTCCATCCCGCTCAAGGTTTCCCGTCGCCTCAGAACCCCAATACTTGATCACACGCCACGGGCAGCCATGGAATGGATGTTGCCTTGCAGGTCGACGCGTAAGCCCGCGAGCGAGCGGTCAAGGTCCTCACGTAAGATGACGGTCGACTACGGTGTTTTGGCCCGTGACCTGCCACCGTTGGGTCACTTCACAGATCCACGATCAGGATGTGGGAATAAGGGGGCCATGTGGTCAATGCAACCCTAACACATGCATGCACATACTTTCCTCTATGCGGCTTGGCAATGCATTGGGGCTTGCAGAAAGTCCTGTTGCAAACCACACAATTGGTCCAGACGTAAAACTTCGCCTTTTCTTAGCTTTCCGGGTCTTCCTCCTCGGGGCCGAGCCAAGACCCACCGATCCAATCGTGCCGATATCCTGGATGTTGGTCACAGTAACCTCCAATGCCACAGGAACGGGTCTCAGCTACAAACCATTATGACAGACGCCATAAAGTGACTATGTCATACATCAAGACGTCAGTCATAGAACACGCGTGTTTCAAAAATAACGTATACGAGGTTGGTCGGTCTCTGGAAATGGCTCCCCCAAGCCCATGTTCCTTGTGCATAACGACAGGTCGATATGCCGATATCGACTAGGGACGAAAAACCACGGCCTATAATGTCCGTCCGATCTCCGAATGTCGTAGTTGGCCGATGCGGAAGTAACCGCAGAAACTGAACCTTCAATGATAGCTCTAACTCAAACAACACACTAAACAATTCCCAGGGTCGAGAGCATGAGGAGGCTTAGTGGTGTTATTATTAGTAGTCTAGCGATGATGCATGGTCGTGAGGGAGGGGGTCGTCTAGATGTTGCCGCAGCATACCTCTACTATCAATTGCCCGAGAGTACGGGGAGACATTGGCCATCGGAATTATAAGTGGCCTTTACATGCATTAGCATCCACTGGCCGCAGGTATGAACATGGATAGAAGCCGGTATTACATGTGCCCCTTCAAGGTACAGGTGATCAAGCAAAGAGTCTAAATGGTGAATGAGGAGAGCGTTGAATGTCACAGTTTCGTGCGATTACACCTTTGTACGGTATAGGAACCTACATCTTTTCTTATTCAATAATTTTAAGGCGACCGCGACGAGAGTAGTGCCCTCTGGCATGATGATAGCTGCCTGACGTCTTGTCTGATTAATTATGCTATCAGCATTGTTTTGCCGTTCCGAAGCTGAGAAGCTTAAGTCAGGCAGGCACTCTCGCGCCAATTGTCGGACAACTTCGACCGATCAAGCGAGGTCGGCGTGGAGCTTGCTGTAACCATGTAAGCTGATAGACTTAAACCTCCCTGGAGCCGATCATGCCGGGTCGAGGTTCCAATCAAGTGGGTATACCAGACCGAGAAGTTACATGGCTTGGGACAGAGCCGCAACCTATGGCTGGTGACCACGATATGTAGTACCTACATATGTACTATCGAAAGTCTATTGCAGACATAAAGGTCAGTCTCGTACTATCCCGGCCCACCTTGCCCACAGACTTCGTCTTATGTTAAAGTCCGTTCGTCTGCACAAGGCCATGCAGGTTGCATTTACGGTGTGACTCTCACTCGTGAATAAGGGGCTCTTGACCGCGGCGGGCACAGGACAAGGCTAAGAACGACGCTGTAAGTTCACGAGCCGCATGTGCAGGGTTGATCCACCTGGGCACCCGCATCAATGAAGACCTCACATAGCCGCCTTGTGGGCGTTTCCCCTACGAACCTCAGCCCCCGTCCGATCCGGGTTGCTGGCTCAGACTGCCTTGGCCACAAGGGCAACACGAGAAACACGAGGAACACTTTGACCACCTCTTCAACACCGTTTTGGATCACAACAGGGTGCATGTCAGGGTCTTTATGCCTGGCCATGTGCCTCCCTCCTGTTTAGCACGTCGGACATAGAGCACTCGCGTCTCCGAGAACCAAACGAACCTGAACTGGAGTGGACAGAGCGGAAGATGGTGTATACGCCCTTGGCATCGGGCGTCGGTGAAGGCGTTTGGTGATGCTTCCCATTATCCCGGGAAAAGGGGGATGGCATGGCTGTCACGAGCGCCGTTCTCGCGAAAGGGTGGGTGGGCTTCCTCCATTGCCAGACTCACAGCCCTGGAGCATCCAGCACCGGCACTTGCGAGCCTTATCATGGCGGTGAAGTCGAACCCAACAGTATCAAGCGTGATACTATAAAAGGGATCATTCCCACTGGGGAGGTTGATATCCAGGTGTTGATATTCCATCCGCTACTTCACTTCTCCTGGCGACTCCAAACAACACTCTCTCTCCACCCGACTCTCGTTTAATTCTAATCAACATGAAGCTGTCATTCGTGTCGCTCCTGGCTGTTGCCTCGAGCGCAATGGCCATGAGCCTTCCTTCGCTTCATGACTTGACTTCTAATCTAATGCCCAGGCAATCTTCTTGCCAAAACGGTCCTACTTCACGCGGATGTTGGGGCAACTTCAGCATCGATACCAACTACTATGATGTTTTCCCTGATACAGGTGTCACCCGTGACATCTGGCTTTCTATCCAAGAGGGTCCATGTGCCCCTGATGGAGTCAACACGACATGCCAGACCGTTAACGGAACCATGCCCGGCCCGCTCATCATGGTAAGATATTGGAGAGTCTCTGTGAACGAGTCTTCACTAACCACATTGCAGGCTGACTGGGGGGACCGTCTCAATATCCACGTGACCAACAATCTTCCGGTTAATGGAACGGCGATACACTGGCATGGAATCCGCCAGCTCAACTCAGTGGCCTCGGATGGTGTCCCCGGGATCACACAGTGCCCTATCGCTCCAGGGACTTCGCTCACATACAGTTTCCACCTAACACAGTACGGCAGCACGTGGTATCACAGCCACTTGAGTCTGCAGTATGGCATGGGAGTCCTCGGGCCTATCATCATTAACGGACCGGCAACAGCAGACTACGACGAAGACCTCGGAGCGCTGTTTCTTCAGGACTGGGCGCACCAGACCGCATTCGCTCTCTGGGACACAGCCAAGCAGGGTGCCCCGCCGACCATGGAAAACGGTCTCATCAACGGGACCAACACCTACAACTGCTCATCCACGGCCGGGGCCAGCTGCACGGGTATAGTCGGGAAGAAGTTCGAGACCGTGTTCCAGGCGGGGAAGAAGTACCGCATCCGGCTCATCAACGTCGCCACCGATGGACACTTCCAGTTCAGCATCGACGGCCACTCGCTCACCGTGATAGCCAACGATCTCGTACCTATCAAGCCGTACACCGCTGACTCCGTGCTGCTGACCATGGGCCAGCGGTACGACATCATCGTCGAGGCGAACGCCACGCCGGGTGACTACTGGCTTCGAGGCGCCTGGGTCGACGCATGCATGACCAACGGTAATTCGAACGGCATAACAGGTATCGTCCGGTACGACAACAGCAGCACCGCGACCCCGACTAGCAACTCCGCCGTGACCACGACACCAACCTGTAATGATGAGCCGTTCAACAGCCTCGTGCCGCACGTGGCCATGGACGTTGGCACTGTGTCTCAAACGGCCACGGAAAAGTTGGGCTTCAAGTTCGACACCTACTTCAAGTGGACGCTCAACGACAGCAGCCTCCTGATGGACTGGGCGACCCCTACTCTCAGCAGGGTCATCGGCGGCAACACTACCTTCCCCACCGACTACAACGTTGTCTCCATCAACGGTACCTCTTCTGACTGGGCCATGCGTAAGCACAAGTCCTTTCCTACACTTTTTGCAGTTCTTTCCAACGTGTTGGATTTCGGAATGCTTCATGGCGTGTGACTTCAGGCTCCGCAGAAAATCAATACTGACACACGCCCAGTTGTGATCCAAGACAGCACCGGCTTCGGGTTGTTCCATCCGATTCATCTGCACGGGCACGACTTCTGGGTCGTGGCCCAGGATGTCGGGACGTTCGACCCAGCCACCACAAATGTGACCACCACAAACCCACCTCGCCGTGATGTGGCGACCCTTCCCGGCAATGGGGTAAGTAATACACCCTCCTCACCTGCCCCGGACTCTTGGCGACCCGGGCGACTTTAAGGAGCTCTGAGCCTAGGAGATTGTCATAGGCTGGCTCTGAATTTGTATTACTAAACCCAGCGAACATATTCACTGACGGATGGTGTAACAGTACCTTGCAATAGCCTTCAAGATAGACAACCCGGGCACCTGGATAACTCACTGCCATATCGCATGGCACGCATCCGAAGGTTTTGCGCTGGAGTTTGTAGAGAGGGCGGGCGACATAGTCGGAGCCATGCCGACTGTGGACCAGAGCGCCGTGCAGAACACGTGTCAGGGTTGGGGCTCGTTCAATCAGATCGTCAAGCAGGAAGATTCTGGGATCTGAGGATCTGGGAAGTAGTGGGAGACTGTTTGTACTGTATAAGTTGCCTTGCATGTCCTGCGTGTATCACATTCCTTTGAATGTTGTTCTTTTGTTTCGTCACCTGGGCAGCTTACCAGCGGCACTGTATCTCAAACTTCACTGTATTTTATCTTTCCGTAATGGATCGACGACATGTCGAGCGTACAGATCATTGTGTCCTTCTATAACGAATACATGTGCTTCCAGATATACCACTGTAACTATATGCCTTCAGACAATATCCAGGTCAGTGGAACTGAGTAAATATACCAAGACTTTTAGTAATAGAGCGAAATAGTCCTTGGTAGTCGAAAAGACCACGCCAGCTCTATGGGGGTGTGTTCTGCAGGCGTCAGGAAGAACAGGATGCTTGGGTGCTTTAGTATAGTAGGACATCTGGAGTCTGACTGAAGTCCTTATGTGGCATGATCTGAGCTCGGCAAAAATTTGAAGGCCGAGGTTGATCTGATCTGTCATGGGCTTCTAGGGGACTTTATGTGTCGTGGAGGTGAGAAAGACACCGGCAATTGGCTGAAATCATTAGCGGCCCTGGCTGCAACCACGACGAGGATCTAATCGCGAGGACTTCATCGTTCCGCTGTCGAGTACCGGTATGCTCCAAGTCCAGCTTTTTGATTGCTCTGGCAAACTTTTCCAGGGAAGGGAATTGAAGGATCGACAACGGGACACGGGTTCATCCAAATCTTCACCCTAGAGCAACATTTTCTGTTTTCTTTACATATTAATTTGTATTAAATCGGGATTCCCAGGTCTAACGCAATATTACCCGGATGGCAAATGCTAATGACATTTCCATTCTGTCATCTGAATTATACTTCAACGCCCTCCTTTGTCCCTTCAGCATTGGTTGGAACTGTGACCAGTCGGGCCTGACTCGGCGTAATCTGTCGTCACGAATGCCTGTATATGTCAGCAAAGGCGGGATCGATGTGTCAAGGGGCTCCTGATCTCAATGTACTTACTCGGTCGACCTCAGGCAGGCCTTCAAGGCAGTACTGCAATGTCTCCGCGATATCATGTGATCTCATGAGGGGAGTGCGGCTGTCCAGGAGAATATCGACCTCAACCCAGACGCCATCACCAGCATGGTAAGCTTGTATGTTCTTGAAGCCCTCGACAATTGGTGCGAACCGCCACGCGAGGAATATGAGCTTCCTGAACAGCCTGTCGTCGACGGCGGAGCCGCTCAGGCGCGTGACGTTTTCGAAGGCGGTACCGGCCCAGTCCCATATGATGAACAGAGAAAGGATGGCGGCGCCCGCGGGGTCGAGCCACCAGACATCCACTTGTTTTCCTATCAGGGGAAACAAGAGCGACAGCACGTTGAAATAGACGTCGGTCTTACAATCTTGTGCCAATGCCTGGACCTGGGTAGTCTTCACCTTGATGCATCCAAACCAGATTATTCCTTTGATCACAATGGTTGCTATCATGGCCGCCATGGCGAGTACTCCGAGGCTCACGGTTGTGTGGTCGCCCGAAGGCATAAGCTTCTCGACTGACTCCTGCAGGATCTGTGCGAACGACAAAATCATGAAGATGGAGAAGACGAGGATTCCGAGTGGCTCGAGCCGCCTGCGGCCTACCGGAAATCGACGCTGGAGGGCAGTGAGACGCCACTGCACCAGGCGGTTGGTGGTCCAGACGATGATGGTACATAGCAGATCCAGGGCCGAATCTACGGTGGAGGCGATGAGGGACAGCGAAGACGAGAAGAAGCAGGCGGTTACCTTGGCAGCCAGAAGCAGGATGTTGGCGACCACGTTCACCTGAGATAGTTGTTAGTAGGAGTTTGTCGTGGGCCCAGAAGCGGAATAGGACGGCTCACGTTGATGGCCCTGCGGGCGTTTCTCTCGGCTTTCCTGCGGTGGTCGATTTCCTGCTGTGGGAGGAATGCCTCGACATCCTCGTTCTGCAGCTGCAGATTACCGGCGTGTTCCCGATGACCATCGTGGTCCCTATCGGGATCGAAAGATTCCAGGATATCATCAGCGATGCTGCGGACGACCGAGTCGATTTCGAGCCAGTCGTCCAACGTCTCGTTTTGGTCTTCGTAGAAGTGCCTGATTTTCTTGTCTTTGATGTCCTTTAGCTGCTCGTCTGTCTTGCGGAACTTCTCCAGCTCGTCGCCCTTGACCGAGTCTATGAGCCTGTGCTTGAGCTGATTCCTCCTCTCGTCCTCCAGGGCGTGATTTGCACCATCCTGGAAACGGAAGATGGCTGGTTTTGGCTTATACGGATTTCCACTGTGTCGGCGCGTGCTGTTGTTGTGCTTGTTGGTGCTGACCCCAGAGCTTTCGGCGGGCCTGCCGCTTCCGAATGCATTCAGACCATGTCTCCCGACCATTGCGGCATTGATTAGGTTTGGAGCTAGCAGGGCAGTACGAGGAAGATCGTGTGGGCAGAATGATACGTCTTGGCAATGGGTGCAAGCCGAGCTTGTGGTCTATGTAAGTAGCAAGACTGGAGCCCAGCTGATATAGCTGTCAGTGGCCTGTCAGCACGCGCAGATCATGGAAAACAAGGTGAGTGCAGGTGCAGCGAGCTGATGCGGCTGATGAGGTCATGCATGGCCAGCGCGTCTGGAAACGCTGCTGCAGAGCTCGGTACAGACGGCTCACACCCCTGCCAAGCCTGCTTGATTACGGCACAGGTAATAGAAGTCGACGCTGGCCTCGAGCTCTTGCTTTCAACCTTGGTACGTAGGTAGTCTAGCCTCTCTGTGCCTACGGGCGTTTAACTCTATGTATACTACGCAGGACACTACTGCAGTATGCAGCACACACGAGCCAGTCAACCTGCACGAGTCGACGCCCAAGACCTGCTTCCCGGAAGCTTATTTCTGGCGGGCTTTTCTGAAGGCGTTGCAGCCCGTCCCGCCCCCTTGTGCTGATCAGGAGATGAGATGAATTCAATTCAATTCGACGTGATTGATGTGCGGCTGCGCTCTCTCGAAGCTTGCATGTGGTAAGTACATAAGCTTTGAGGCCTGTACACAGACCATCTCACATGTTCTGTGAGCCTTAATAGGAAGAAGCTGGTGACGTCAACATAGCCCTGCAAGCTGCATCGGCAAACGGCATCACCCAATCCACTCCCGTTTGGTGTGTTGTGTTGCGGTGAGCTTCACTGCACGTTGCCAGATGCAGCACTGATGAGTGAGTGTTGGCCCATGCCGCCCACCGAGCGGGTAAATGGTGAGACCGTTCGTAGTCTATCATGCGAATTGGGCTGTCATGTAAGGTCTCGCGTGCAACACCGCACGGCAGACGAGCGGCAGAATCTGTTCCCAGCCCAATTCAGCCGAGCCGAACCAGCAACAGTAACGAGCGATCAATATCTACTCGATGCCCTCTCATCTGTGCTGCTCTTCATGACTTTTGACCAAACTCACATCCAACGTCGTCCGCTTCAGGACTACTATTCTCGTCCGACCAACATGCCTGCCTGCGGCTGGTTAGCCCCTGAGAACAGGGTTGGGGGCTGCTGAGGGCTCGTCCGAACAGGGGTCTGAGGGAGTTTGGGCGTGTTACCGCAGGCCTACTGCGCAAGTGTTCTGCGCCCCATTTTAGATATCCACTTTTGGATGGCGGCATTTGCTGCAGCTGCGCGTGCGCGATAAGGAGAAATCAATCAACACCACCACAACAACCACCCAACAAGCTAAACATCCGGGTCCGGCTAAGCAGATCGTCATTCAAAGCTTTGCCTGCTCCGGCTTGCACATTCGCTCCCCCATCCACCTCGCCCAGCCACCTCACGAACACGTCTGCAGGTCGTTCTTTGCTGGGTTTTGTGTTCGCATTCTTGTGCGTCTGCACCTGCACTCGCTTTTGGCTTTGTTGGCCTTCAATCGCCATCTGCTCCGACACCAACAATGCAGACATAGCAGTGGTCAAGCCCCTCCAAGATGCGGCTGACCAGGAGACTGTTGGCCGTCGTTGCCTTCGTGGCCCTTATTGTCGTCTTGATTCGATATCGCCGGAATGTTCAGTACACAATCGAGGAAGCCATCGAGGAAGTCTCGGCCGAGTGGAAGGCCGCAGAGGAAGAGGCCAAGGCAAAGAATCGCGAACTTCCCCAAGTCATCTTGCCCTTCGAAAAGTCCGACGAAGAGAAGAAGGCCGCCGTTGCAGAGGCCGTCGAGGAGAAGGCCCATGGCGTCGACAGCCCTTCCTCCGAGTCGAACCCAGACGCGAAGAATGGTGACGCGAAGCCAGCGACGGCGGCATCACCACCTGTCGAAGACAGCAAGGGCGACAAAGATATTCAGAAGCAGGCTGTCGGGGACACAAAAGAGATTGAGGAGTTCTGGGAGAAATGGAGTCGTGCTATCTACGAATCACGTCCAAAAGTGCCAAAGATAGCCCTGCGCGGCAAGGCGCACGCATCCAAGCCCAAGGAGGGACAAGTAACACGGGAACCATTTCGAGATCACCTTGGAAACTCCGCAGAGGACATTGATATCTTGCGCCTGCTGCACAGAAAGTTCGTCGGCGGACTGGAGAAAGAGTTTCTACACAACACAGCCGACGGCGAGCAACAAGACAGGCGATGGGAGGGCCTAGGGATATTCAAAGGAAAAGGAGTAGTTATGGTAGGCGGAGGGGAGTACTTTGGCCCGGCAATTATCAGCATACACATGCTGCGTCGCACCGGCAGCAACCTCCCAGTCGAGGTATTCGTCCCCAATGATAGCGAGTACGAGGAGGTGGTCTGCAAGAACTATCTCAAGAAACTGGGCGCCAGGTGCGTGGTGCTCTCGCACATACTCGACAAGAGCAAGATCAAGGTCAGCGGGAAGGACGACGCAGACCTGAAAATTACGCATTACCAGCTTAAGTCTCTGGCGTTGCTACTTTCCTCCTACTCCGACGTGCTACTCCTCGACAGCGATAGCATCCCGGTCCTCGATCCTCTTCTCAACATCTTCGAAACCGAGCCATACAAGTCGAAGGGCATGATCGTATGGCCTGACTTCTGGCGCGCGACTGAGAGTCCCAAATATTGGGAAATAGCTGGCCAGGACTTTCCCTCGTACCTCCCGGCGACGGCAAGCGAGGCAGGCCAGCTCGCTGTCAACAAGGCGACTCATTTGGCGCCTCTGCTCCTGGCCACGTACTACAACATATTTGGCCCCGACTACTACTACCCGCTTTTGTCCCAGGGCGCGCTCGGCGAAGGCGATAAGGAGACATTCCTTGCAGCTGCAGTTGCCCTCAACGCCACATATTACAGGACAAAGACGCCAGCAGCGTCCCTCGGCCGACACGACGGTGTTACGCAGAAGGGGACAGCGATGGTGCAACACCTCCCCTCGGACGATCTCAAGCACGAGCCCACGAGCCGCGAATCCATCCGGCCGATGTTCCTGCATTCCAACACGCCTAAAATGAATGCAGGCCATCTGGTGGACGAGGGTGACTTGGTATCAGTTGACGGGGAAACGAGACTACGACTACTTGGCTCAAAGGATGAGCTGGTGAAAAGGTTTGGGTTTGACGTAGAGCAGAGCATCTGGGACATCATGGTCCAGACCGGTTGCGAGCTTCAGGACATCGTAGAGGAATGGAAGGGCAGGAAGAGGATGTGTGAGAGACTGACGGAGCATTATAAGAAGGTCTTTGGGACACCATCTGGGACTTCAGTACCAAAGGGTACATAGACGCGGGCATATCTATTCTGTGAGACACTTTTCAGGAGCCCATGTGCGACGGACGGCGTTGGGGAACCCAAACCATAGGCGTTACTGGCTCCTCAGGAGAGTCGGTGAACGCGATTACTGACACTTGACTCGATCATCTTACCGATTCGATTGTACAGTATTCAGCATGAAGCACATACGAAATGACAAACGAGATTCCGACCTGCAAACTCCAAGAACGAGGCAAGTTGCTCATCGTCAGAGGAAAGAATAGCGCCAGGGGCGCAAACTATTATAAACCAACGGGCCAGGCACCTCACTCAGCCACGAGTCTTTACCGCCTCACTTGGTGGTGGTCAGAACCCAAAAAAAAATTATGGAGGGAGAAACTTTCTTTCAGCTGCCTGCAGCCGGCAAACACCGCGCCATTTTACCGCAGGTCCCACCCGCCCCGTGTCACGTTACGCCAGGACCAATCACCTGTCGTGCAGCGTGAGAATCCTCCTGAGGCCGGCCCCCCCAAAAACAGAGGCGATTCACGCGGGTCCCCGGTTCTAGAACCGCAGGGCCCAGCGCCAGAGCACGTCCCCTAATTCTCAACCCCCTGCGCCCCCCCACCCCGTGCCAGGCGTGCCAGGCGCGAGAGAAAAAAAAAGCACACAAACAAGGTCGCCCGACGCCCCGGGGCCCAAAAAGCTTGGCACAGCCTTGGGAGGAACCGATCGACGGCCGGGATCTTTGGGGCTACGCTATAACCCATCCAGTCAGCACAGGAATCAAATTAGGGTCGTCTCGGGGCCCCATTGCTCAAAATAACTCTGTTATTGCGCCATGCTGTTCTAGCGTTCACGAGTCACGAGAGTAGGTAGGTGGGGAGAAAAAGCCGAAGGATGAAAGGAGAGAAAGACGTTAGGGACCAAAAATTAAAACAAATACGCTTGCATCGTATTGCTCCGGCGATTCTAGCTTTGTCGAGCGAGGGTATCCGTGACATCTAATGAAGGGAACCAAAGAGAAACAAACGTGACCACGTCGAGGAGGTTGCACACTCCTCGTTTTTCCTGCCTCTTGATACCAGAACGCCGTCCCTTAGGGAGAGAAAAAAATGAACTAGTCCACCAATCCTGGAGGTGTGATAAGAGTACAACCCGACCAGACCGGAACGCCTCGCTTGTTTCAAGGACGAATGCAACGTGCGCGAAACGCACAAACACGTTTCCTTTCCCCCACCATCTCCATGCAGGATGCAGGTCTTCCCCAACTCCCAAGCAGCAGGCACTGCCATCCCTCCATCACGCCAACGCTAGTCATGGAACCCCAAGCCAAGGCCGTGAGCTTCATCAAACAGAGTTAAATGAGCCACCTGTCGATCCCGTCTTCTTTGCTGAGCCATAGCCTTAGCTCACAGCGGCGCAGGATGCGTGATCATGCCTTTGGAGCTGGCCTCCTGCATCGCCGCGTAGAACCGGTTGGCCATCATGGCGTAGCCGACGTCGGTGGGGTGGGTCTGGTCGAACATGGTGGTCATGTTGGGCCCGCCGGCGGCGGCGCTCATCTCGGCGATGACGACCTTCTTGCCCTGGCCCTGCAGGTCCGCCGCCACGGCCCGGAACTGGTCGTTGGCGTCCAGCGTGCGGTCCTGCACCCTCTCGACGCGGTTGTTAATCAGCGTCGACATGACGACCGTCGCGTTGGGGCTCCACTCGAGCAGGTTCTCGACCACCATCCGCATGCGCGTGCCCACGGTGAAGTTCGCGTTGGCCGTCAGCTGGGGCGCCGTCGGGCTGGTCTGCGTCGTGTTGTCGAGGTTGTAGTTCTGCACGCAGTCGTTCGTGCCCAGGTTGAGCAGGATCACGTTCGGCAGGTCCACCGGTACCGAAGCCTGAGCCTTGGGCAGGACCTGGTCGATCCGGAGGCCCGGCCAGCCCTCGACGGCGTTGTTGGCCATGTTGCCGTTGCGCCGTGAGCCGACGTACTGGACGTTCTTGGTACCGCTCTTGATGAGGAGGTCCTGGAGCCTGTCCCTGTAGCCGTTCCCGTCCGAGGACTTGAGGCCAAAGGTGATGGAGGCGCCTAGCGGCATGATCCTGAGGTCCATGTCGTTGGCGACAGGTGAGGTGGGCGGTGGGCTGACGAGATCAGGTGGTGTGTCCGTTCCGCCCTTGTCGCCTGTTTGTCGCAGTGTGAGCGGCACCGCGATGGCTGGAAGACGGGGAAGAAGACAATAATCAGCTTCTGGGAAGTCTTTTGAGGATATTGAGAGGGGAGGAGTTACCTGGGACAAGAGCCACGACGGTCAGGACGAAGCCGATGATCGCGAAAAGCCTCATTTTGCGGGTCCAGTTGTGTGGGTTGAGACTGGATAGTAATGACGTCTTCTTCGACTGGGAGGTATTTGTGGGCTTGCCGAAATCTCGACTGTATGAGCTTCGTGGTGCTGAGCTAGACGAGGCGCCGTCGTCCAAGTGCCCTGGTAGTGGCCGTTGGTGTTGCTGTTCTAGGTCCTGGTGCGTGTGTTGGCTCTTATAGCCAGGTGTTCCGGCGGTGGCTCCATCGTGGGAGGCCATGATTCCTGAAGGCATCTTGAACGGCCGGTTTTGTATCTGGGCTTGAGCCCACGCCACGAGTGAATCCCACGAGTGAATCCAACGAGGGAATCCCACGGACGGATGTCTGTCACTTCACAGTAAGTGGAAGTGAAACGACGACAAGATGCCCAGGCAGGTGAATCTTGGAACAAGAGTCGCCGAAGCAGGTGATTAGAAACAATACAAGCAAGAGGGTGTGAATAGCATCTAGATGTCAACTCAGGTGGGTAGATAGGTAAGGTCTCATTAAAACGTCAAAGTGCACGAGAGCGAGATGCCAAGCAAAACGAGACCCTTAGGGTGGGAGGCGATCATGGTCTTTAAGGCCACACGACGGGACGGGACGGAGCAGAAGGGGTGCAGCAGCAATGTGTGGAGAGGAGGGAATGCAGGGTGGTAGGCAGAATGTACGGTAACTTTTTGGTCTAGACGGTGTCATGTACGAGAAGTGAGTACTGGTAGAGTAGCACAGGATGGGTCAAGGCGGAGCTGAAGGGAGCACACAGCACGCCAGAGAGAGCGAGATGCAGAACCATGACCAGGTCTGGGACCAGGACCAGGACCAGGACCAGGACCAGGACCACACGAGAGGCTGTGGGTCGCGCCATGGGACCAGTCACACGCACGCGGGACATGCTCATATTGACAGAAACGAAGAGCATGCCCGGCGGCGGTCAGGCACCAAAAAAGGGAGCAGGATGCAAAACGTGGTGGGTAATAAGCTCTCGTAGCTCGATGTGGGACGAACGCGCCGAGAATGCACACTAGTGTAAGAGGGAAGGAGGGCAGGGGCCAGGGCAGCCGCAATGTCGTGTGTCTCGTGCCCAGGTACCACGACCACAATTGATGCAAGCTAAGCTACCTAGGTACCTAGGTACTGTAGCGTGGTGCCCTGGGTGCTGGCTAGCTCCTCACAACACAGACAACACAAGATAGAGGCAGGGGGTGATGGGAAGGGACCGACAGGCAGTGTCGACAGGGTAGCACTCGCTCTAGGCTGCTACATTTGTTTTCCTCTTTCATCGGCTCATGTCGAGCCCATCCGTGCCATCCTAACCCAGATCTGGCCTCAAGATTTCTCGCATGCAGCATAAACGTTTCTGAATGGACTCATACCCGCCGACCCCGGCCCGACCGCACGCTCGCTTGTTGCTGACTACAGCTTCCTTCGTATCCAGCTCAGTCCAGCCTCAATCCATTCGCTAGTCCATCGTGCCCAGCCAAATCCTCCACCAGTCTGTCGGTGCAGTAGTGGGCAGTTGCAGGAGTCATACGGGCTTACGATCCGGCCGGCCGGCCACCTATGCAAGACTATCGTGAGGCCGACCAGACGATGTCGTGTGGTGTTTTCGGCGGTTGTCGGAGCCTTGCTGTCGCATTCGAAGGATGCAGCGGAATCCAGCATGGCGCCTTCACCGTCGTCAGTCACCGGATCACTTCCACTCACTTGTCACCCTTCCCGTCACCGCCGACGGCACGCAAATCTGTGCCAAGGGGGTCAATTGGCACGTGCTGAAAGGCTATCTGCAGCAGCATGAATAAGAATTCGATAAATGACTTCACCTCCGGAGACACGCCCGTCGGCAGAGCTGATCTGCCGTCACAACCGCAAAGCCAGGGGATAAAGCACGGAGAGCGATAGGGCCTGAGCCAGAGCTAGACAAGAAAAACACGCAAGCTGGCGGTGTCACTGTCTCCACACATATTGGCACGACGCTGTGTTGTCAGAATGATGACCTCAATACTGTGGTAATCAGGGAGCAGAAAGGCTTGGAGCTGCCATGATCTGCAGCGCAGCCTATGCGATGAGCTTGTCCTGTTCCTGGTGCGACCGCCCTCAGTGCGGCGGGGATCGTCGGCGGCTGCGCCCATTCACCTTGGCGAATCGGCATGGTGTGATGTGATGCATGTCTTGCATTCATTCGGCCTCGGTCAATTGAGTCTTACTCTCGCTGCAGTCGCAGTACTCATCGCGCTTCGGCGACAAATGCTGTGAGACTTGTCTCGGTGGTCTGGCCCGTTCCGCAGAAAACCCTCGGTGCAGCTCTGCAGCATTCTTCTTTGGAGCTTGGGTCCCTGCCCGGTCTGGCATCTGGGTCTCGCTTCAACTCCACTGCACGCACTCCACTCTTCGCTCCCCTTCTCCTCTCTTCTGGGCCTCCTCTGCCCCGAGTTGTCGTAATTGGTTGCCACCAGCCCCCCAGAGACAAGCTGGCAGCTTGTGTGTGTGCTCATCCACTTCTGCCACTCGTCCCCAGAGTCTGGCAGAGCCAATTTGTCAAGGCCGTCCCTGTACGCCGGTCGTGTCTCGAAACCTGACTCTTGATTTCTAGCCTCTTGGGAGCCGTCATTGACCAAACGCCCCTCTCAATCTTAAACGCCGAATCTGAAGATCCGAACAAGACACGGAAAGCTTAAGCTGGCCCATGCCTGTCGCTTCCCTGCGCCAGGCTGCGTGCCACTCTGCCACTATGCCACTCGCTGCGTGCTCAACGTTGGTTGATTTAGGCTCGCCGTGTTTCGTTCCCTGCGGCCCACCCGCGCCCGTTGATCCCCACCGGGGCTACGACTTGGCACAGATCTGACACGGGCCCTCCTGGACGAAACCACTCTGAGGGGGCAACATTTGCCGATTTCCTCCTCGCAGAGAACCTTACAATGGTTTTTGTGTCAAAGCGGCCCGCTGTTGACCGGGTCAATTATTGTGATTGCAGCCGACCCTCGCCCAGCCGGTCGGTTTGCGAATTTGAGCATCTCGGATCGGACGGATGTTAAGCTTTCTTCAGAAGCAAACCCCCGCCGGCCACTTTGTTCATGTCACGTATTAACCATGCAAAGGGTCCCTCGGGTCACATCAAACCAGACACAGCTGTCACGTAATCTCCAACACATAAGTCCAGTATGCCTGTGAATATAGAATCTACTGATTGCCGAATTAATCAGCGTGTGATACGTATGCAAGAAGGCCCCGGAAAGCAGCAGGCAGCTCCAGCCTTCATTGCATGCAAGTATGCAGATACGATCTTCTTCATCACTCCAAACACAATGTCTCGCGTTTGTGCCCAAGTAGGTCTTGACTAGTCGGGGACTTGCTAAAGGCATCGACTTGGCATTGAGAGGCTCTAATCAGCAAGAGTGGTTGCAAGAGACAGGCATGATAGGTGCGCATAAGACTACTCATTGGCTCCGGGGCCGCAGCAGCTTGCAAGCCCGGCACTGAGTCGGTTGCTCTGTGCTGGAAGATCATGTGCCAATCGTGGGATGGACAACAAGGCTCTAGTCAACACTTTCTGAACCTGACTTGGAAGTTCACAAGCCTCTAGCCGGCTGCGCGCTCTACACTTACTCAGGCGAGTTATGCCCGGAGCCGTTCGAAAAAGAGAAAGGTTAAAAGGTTTGTGATAGCCTTGATACAGCGCTTGAGATTAGCGAAAGCGAGGCCAATTTACACATATCTGTAGGGTCGGCAAGCTACATATCCTCTGTCGGGGGCTCAATTCTACTTCTTGGCGGCTGAAACGAATCCTCGACGGCCTGTCCCCCTGGCCATCACACTGAGCCAGATTCAGTTAAAGCCGGTTACGTGCCGTGTCCATCTCCCGGACTGCCGGGCTGCCGGACCAGCTGCAGCCACAGGGCGGCTCAATTCATTTACGAAAATAGAAACCAGAGGCGGCCGTGCTTGCAGACTAGAAAGGCGTGTGAACGAGTCTCCGCAGGCTAGCGTGCGGATGGTACAGTGAGGCTTTGATAGAAGGAGTTGGACATCGTAATTACAGGCATCTGTGCGTCATCGAGCTTCACCGAGCTTTGAGCACGAGGCAAATGAATGCACTTGTAATTGCGCGTTAGTTTTCATTGGACTCTCCAACACTTTCAGATGACATTGATGTCCTTCTAGTGTCGTGATCCATTACTCAGTGCGTAACTCCAACATATCGCTCCATGACGACATCCATGATCACTTATCGGATTTTCTGAGAGAGGAAGTTCGAGCCATTGGCAGATCCATTAATTGCTAGCTTCAAGGCCAAGTATTCAACCATCCGAATTTCTCAGCAGCGGCCTGAAGCGCTGTGCGGGGTGACTGTAAATCTCTAGCCTATAGATACTTCATCCTACCTTGCCTTGGAATCTACACTCTAGGAAGCATTCTGGCATTCCGGACTGGTTACCGAGTCATCAGCATGACTACCTATTCGTGGTAACTCATGGCGAAGCAATTATGTCTCTTTCAATGACGGCGAGAAACAAAACATTTCAAAGGTGATGATGCCATAGAGCGTCATGGTCGCTCATCATTGTCGTCACTCTACATCTGCACTCGGCCAGCCAATCTTCCGTCCCTGTGCCTCGAATCCGGAGCCCCGAGGTGGCCACCGACACTGACGGGACGGGCTTGTGAGTCTGATGATAAATCTGATTGTGTTCTTGAGTCGGACCCATCGGATGATCCTTGTCGGCTGCAGCTTCGCAAATCTCATGTTTGTTTCAAACATGCATCCCTGCTCCTCTCGCCCAGACGTGGGAGAGGGCTCTACTGTTGTGCCCGTAAATGACAACCACGTCGGAATGTTACATACGTACTCCCTATAGGACCGCACAGACCGTGACTGTTAATCAAATGGACGGCAGTGCGGTCGGCTGTGCACATCCCCGCTCTCATTCAAATTACAATGATGCTACAGTATTGACAGCATCTTGGAATGGACAGATATATCTTGCCTGGACGACATTTGCCATATTAATCTATTTTTTTTTAGGAAAGGGAAGCAGGCTTTCCTATCCGTGACAGTTTCGTAATAGACTATAGCATAAGTATATGCATGCTCTATGGGATGTCACCTTAGGGAGGCAACCCGTCTAAGATGGTCCCATTGGAGTTTGTAACACTGGTGAGTTCTATGGGAGGACATCCATTGGAGACCGTCTTGTGGGAAGGTTTTCCAGATGACATGCTCCCTTAGAGGCTATCCACGTTAAACTTTACAGCGAAGACATTCTACTCGTCAATTTTTACTCGAACGTGGGTTGGCAGGGGATTGACAACAAGCTAGCTACACAGTGCTGAGTGTATCCAGGGACGTATCATAATGTTCGTTGGTTAGACGCAAAACTTAAGTCGCCGATTATGCTCCACATCATCCGTTTTGCACCCGAGGATCTTGCATGAGTAGAGGAGAGGAATGCAGTTGGGATGATTCAACTGAAAGACGTGGACGCAACAGTCTTGTGCAGGACTATCGCCTAGGTCTGGTAGTCAGGTCCGCGGTTTGATTCTGCTTGAGGCAATGATAGCCTAGAGGGAGATGCAGCTCGCGCCATTCGACACATCGTTGGCTTCAAATTTCTTATCGCATCTTGTGTACCTTCTGTGAAGTGATTCAAGCTACTGTGGTACAACATTCTGGACGGCCACGGAAGCTACCGTGAACGGCTTCTTATTTTGTCGATTAGAATATTTAACGCGATACTTTGAGCCATGTAAAGACAGACGAAGGGAAGAAAATAAGTAGCTCTTGAAATTAGAAGGTATAATATGGGACGGTGCGAGATCGGGACAGCACCATGTTGGAAGGGGCGAGAGATAGCTCCAAATAGTCGCTAGGCCTGAGAAATCTAGGTACGTCCTAATTCCTACCGGTACCTAGACCTTATACGACTTCTATTGGTCCCGACCCACCACCTTGACTACTAGAATGAGCCCCTTGAGTTCCTCCTGTTGAGACCTTATACGACTTGGAATCAAGTTTTCATTCTCATTCCTCATGCTTACTGAAATTTAACACCATGTTGATGAAAGTACGACCTCAAGTTGTTGTGAGCTCCCAGCGTTTGCCAACGCGCAGCCATTATAGTACTACAATTTTGCCACTTGTCAGTTCTCACACCGTAGTCGGATATGGTGTAATGGTTAACATCGGTGACTCTCACTCACCAGCTCGGGGTTCGATTCCCCGTATCCGAGAACTTGAACAACATTTTCCTTTTTTTGTTTGTTTCATTCTTCCTTTTTCCTTTTGTCAATGGTGATCACTTGTTTGCCTGGAATCAGCTTTCATTAGGCGTTGATCAATTTTAGAGCAGATATTCTTGAATACGGGTCTGATGTAACTTGGTGAAATGTCTCAACCGTATCCAGGCCAGAATTCCAACCACCGGGCGGGCGCTTGCCAAGGTCGGCATCCGGCCGTCTTTGCACGGCCGGCCGCTTCGTGACCTCGCACTTATCTCGCATTCAAATCTGCCTTGAATCTTGACGGCTTACAATGCCATGCTGTTTCAATTTTGAACCTAAATGAGCCCTTCAAGACAAGCGAAAAAGTGACGCCGAGTCGGGCCGGCCCAACGCATAACCGGAATTCCCTGTGCTCAACTCGATGACTGTCCATGGTACCGGCATTTTGTCGGGCATCATTAGCCTTCCTTGCGGGAGGAGTCTTACAGACCACTCGAGAAGGCCGTTGTAAGCCTCCACAACTAACAAATAAGACATCTCTGCAAGTTTCAACCGCTAGGTCGCGTTTCACCACGCTGTCTCGATGATAGGCCCCGTTAGTCGTTTAATCCTCATAGTCCTGGTGGTTCCGAACTCAGAAACCGAGGACACAGCACGGTTTCTGATAAAAGGAATGAGTCCCAACAGGCCAGCATCTACAGCAGCTTTTTCAACATTTAGTAAAAGCATAATCTCAAGCCATAACCTATTTCTCAATTTCCGTCGAACCGTTGTCCAGTCTCCTTGACTAGCCAAAGATGTTCAAAAAGACCTTCCACGAACCTCGCATGTCAACAGCGGCGTGCAAATGCACCGTCTGCCAGAAAGAGGGCCGCCACTCGATGAAGTGCGAGGCCAACGCCCCAGACTGCGCCACGTGCTGGACGATCCGCCGGCAGGAGTTGCGGACCATGGAGGTCAAGTTCCAGAAGGAGCTGAACACTCCCGCGTTCAATGAGCACCAGCGGAACAAGTCGCTCGACGCCAGGAGGTACAACTACCGCTGCTGGGACCTTCCGTTCCTGCGGGAGCAGCGGGAGGCCTACGAGAAGGAGTGCAAGAAGGGGAAGGGCCCTGATGACCGGAAGCTGTTGAAGCTTGCCGGACAGTGGCATAACGTGGGCACCAAGTCAGTTCCCTTGATCGACGATGATCTACTGCCCTCTGAACTGCACAGCTTGTCTCTCTTTGAAAACGCCAATCATCGCTGGATCTCCCTACTTTTCTTCGTAACTGCAGCTGACATTGTGGCGACGACAGCGTGAAGCATAGCCGAGATGCCATTGACCAACTATTCAAGAAAAAGCCAGACTTGACAGGTAAGCCTAAGCCCCTCTTTTCCCCCTGTTTACGACGTGCGCATGGAAGGATATCGAATTGGGAATGGTCACTCAGGCATGCTGAAGAGGCTTGATTCTCCAAGGCGAATTGCCAATCTGCACATGATTCGCTGAGGCATCTTGATCAAATCTGCAATGACAAGGGCTTAGTAAGTCTGAAGGATAATTGATTGCTAACAGATATAAAGGGCCTCGCTACGAAGACGAAGAGGAGCAACCAATGGGATATCGTGGGCCCGGAATGGGTGTTGGGAGGCTAGGTCGGTAGTCAAGTTGCAATGTTGAGCATTGCGTGGGTTCGGTGCACTTAAACATTTACGGCGACCTGGAAAACAAAGTACATTAGCCATCTCCTTGCCAGTTGAATTCTAATGCCTCGTGTGCCGAGCTTCTAAAATCTGTTTTATTTGTGCTTATATAGCACATGGTTGGATCGACTAAAGAACCGCGTAGCGGCTCGAGACCTTGTCTTCTGAAGCAAGGTAATAAGTATTCAGAGCGCGTTAAAAATACACATTGAAGCAAGAAAACGGTAGTCTCTGGATAGTCACCCCAGAATTAATGAGAGAGGTCACGATGGCCGAATACCGCCTGGACTTGAGTCTCTGATTGCAGTTGCGCACAGGCGGGACATCGGACCGAGGAGATAGGACCCACATCGAGAAGTTTACAGCCATAATGGAACAGGTGTGACCAGACGTCCTAGACTCCAGCCATTTGTGCAAATTCCCGGATCATCAACGTCAAATTAGAAGGCACTGGTTACAGGAAACGTACCAGTTCATGATTTGCACCAATGCCATGGCACAATAGCCAATAAAGTAGTCGCATTTCCTAAATGCCTAATTAGGGATTTGGTTTAGTGTGGGTTTGCGGCCACACAATAACACGCAGTAGACTCAGATCCTCGGCTTGGGGCCGAGAAAGAAAGCGTTGCTTTCGGGATCTCCATCTCCATCCAATCTGGTCTCGACATACCCAGACTTCCCAATCTGCTCCTCGACAGAAGACGCCAGCTCCTGTAGCGTCCGTTGGTCGCCATGGTTGGCGACGAAACGATGGCCATTCTCTCTCAGACGGCCGATGACAAAAGCCATCTCTGGATTGCCTTCTCGGTCAAACTGAACCGTGAAGGTCTCGATAACGGCTTCCCCCTGTGCGAACGGCTCGACCGGGGCCGGCGCTCCTATGACAGTGCCTGAGGAGCCGCGGCTGTCTGGGTACGACGAGCCCTCTCTTCGCGGCTCCGATGATAGGCACAGGGCGTGCTGATACGAAAGCATACCGCCGTTTGCGAGTACCAGCCCGGTCTTGGCCTTCCGAGCTCGTAGCTGTCGCGACATCTCGGTGATCGCATGCATGGAATAGTTGTTGCCAGCCCCGCCGAATGATGTGAGACCCCCGAGGAGCGTCAACGGCTTGGGGCTGTTGAGGATCGGTAGGCCTAGATGGTGGCAGGCCAGCTTCGGGACGATGGGAAAGCATCTGCGAGGGACACAACTTAGATGAGCTTTGCCTTCCGTTGGTTTCATGATACTCACGAGTAAAGATCGAGGACGTCTATGTCTGCGATTCTGACCCCGGACAGTGAAAGACACTCGTCCACAGCAATTGATATTGCGTCACTGTGGTGAAAGCTGGGCCGCTCCCAGAAATGGCTCCTCTCTTTCCTCCCCGCGCCGCCTAGAGGGTATATCCACTTGTCCTCTGGCACACCGAGCTTCCTCGCATTTTCGGCAGATGTCAGCAGGACGGCCGCGGCGAGGTTGACAGTGTTAAAGGCGTTCATGAGGAGAGGATCTGCGCGCGGCATCAGTATTTCCTCTGGGCGCGAGCAGCCTTGGAAACGAACATGGGGAGCATATCATTCTGTTCCTCCCTGACACAGTTCCTATCTCCTCCTTCGTTGTGGGGGGTTTTCCATGGTTCCAGGAATACTCGTGAGTTGCAGCGACTTGTGCAAAGTCTGCGTAAAGAGCGGCAGATTCGTCGTTGTTCTCCTTCGGTGTCTGCCCACGGTGCGCCCTAAAGCCGTTTTCATAGAGAGGGTATATTTGAATAGGTGTTCCAATAGAATGTATCCCTCCAATATCTGCCTGAAGTCAGCACAGCTCTGTCACGTTGGCGGCGAACTGGAGTTGGGTCAGCAGACCTTGGCCAAGATTCATTGTTGATGGCGAGAAAACAGCATCTACAGACGCATCTGGCTTCGTCCAGCCTGGGGGCTCAGCCTGGCCAGCTTTTGCGTATGCGGTGGCTGGAACGAGTAAAAATTGATCAGTCACCGTAGGCTATGGCGGACATTTTGCTGCACGTAAAGTCTGGCTTCTTAACGGGCCCACAGCATTATTGCCATGCCACTAGCCGTACTCACCAGAAGCCAGCGCCTCACCCCCAGTAACAACAGCAACCTTGGTCTCTCCCCGCGCTATGCGGCCTGCGGCCTCATCAACCAGCCTGGCCGGCTCGTTGCCCCCGTGCTCCGTGTACCGCGTCCAGGCCGGCCTGTCGTCGAGCCCCAGCCACTTCCCGAGCAGGCCGGGGAGGTCGGCGTACGGCCAAGTCCATGTTCTGACGACATCGATGCTGTCGATCTGCGATGTCACCGGTGCGAGAGAGTCGAGCCCTGTGTCGTGGATTGCGTGGGAGATGGCCTCGAACATCAGCGTCGCGGGTTCCTTGTGGACCTTGGACTGGTTCTTGACGTCTGCGACGCCGATGATCACGGGTGTGAAGGCCATGCCAGGCTAGCTTTATTCATGAGCCTGTGTCATGGAGCTCTTCAACTGTAATTTTGTCAGTCTTATTACTGATGTTTACCATCTTGGCGTCTGTATCACTGCCGGGCTGTCAGCAGTCACATGAGCAAGCCGAGGCATGCGGTTGAGGGCCGGAGCCGATGCGGGGGTTGCAGTCCGATACTCTTTCAGCGCAGGCAGCTCGCTAACCCTGGTCAGGGTTCGACCCGGACTTCGAATTATCTACAGAGGTCAAAACTCCAACTCTTCAACAACACCCTAGACGTTCGCAAGATATCCGTGCTGATTGTAACGTGGGTGAGAGGAGTACTGGCTCGGCACTTCTTTTTCTGTTCTTTATACTATTGATAGAAAAACTTCTTGAGAACTGCTTGGAGTACTCCTAAATTGAGTGAAGATGTGTAGTATAGGGCAGTGAAGAAGAAGTAACGTAAATACCCATATTTCTGGATGGGTCCTATCGTATCCAGCATTCAAGCTTTCGGCCCCTCATCCCATCACGACTGTCGCTGAAGATACGTGGCCAGAGTGGGGCATCAGATGAGCGGGCCACGGAGGCCGTCTCCGAGGACGCCCAACTTGTAGCTCGTAGAGCAAAATGTCATGAGCCTGGCATTTCCTCACAAGAATTTCTCCCTCGAGTAATCTTGAAAGATCTTACCGGAAGGCCGAAGTCATGGGCATTCCCACAGAACTAGTCGGCAGTCTTCCCCGACCGGAGGCGTTGCAAAGGACATACGCGGACTACGACGCTGGCAAAATTTCCAAAGATCAATTGGATAAGGCTCAGGATGCGGCGGTTCAAGACTCAATCGATGGCTTGAAACAGACTGGCGAGACCTTTGTGAGCGATGGTGAACAACGGGCAAGCTCATTCGCGACTTATCCGATCACAGAGACGCTGAACGGAACCGGTCTTGCGGAAGGTCAGCAACAAGCTCACTACCCGCGTCACGATGATGAAGAACTTTGCAGCTGAAGGTCGCCAGGACTTGCTGCCGATGGTCAATTCTTCGCCTACTTCGACGATGGCCACCACCGCCAACTTCCCCGCCTGACGAAAGGCCCGTTTAGGTACAAGACCTATGCTTACGAAAATTTCAAGAAGTCTCAGGCGCTATCTGGAGGACATGAGATGAAGACTGCTGTCATTGCTCCTAGCATGCTCTACCTCTTGTATCCTCTGAAAGGCGATCTTGAGGGTTACACCAGGCAGCACTTCACGCAAGACCTGGTGGAGGAGTGTGCGAAGGATATCCGGGGATGTTTCGCAGCTGGGGCTAAGAGAGTCTCGATCGATTTCACGGAGGGCCGTAAGTTTGTTGAATACTGCCAGGATAGAATAAGGCGCTAATAAGAACGCAGGCTTGACGGCAAAAAGGGACCCTAAGAACCCCTGGACGAACGAGGATCTGCTTCAGACATTCGTGGACCTAAACAACAAAGTCCTCGACAAATTCTCTGCCGAGGAGCGTGCAAATATTGGGCTCCACACCTGCCCTGGGGGCGATTGTGACTCTGTTCACTCCGCTGACGTCCCGTACCATTCACTTCTCCCGTCGCTTTTCAAGATTAACGCAGGTATGTGAAACCGTATCCCGAACATCCAAGGACTCTCACGCTGATGACCGAGTCAGGATACTTTCTGATCCAACTCTCTACTGAGAAGGACAAGCCCGCAGTCTGGAAGGAAATCGGAGAGAATATTCGTCGGGATGCCAATGGCGTGAAACAGATTGCCTTCATTGGCGTCACGAACCCGCTGGATCCTCGAGTGGAGACTCCAGAGGGGATTGCAGATCAGCTGTGCAAAGCGGCGAAGTACATCCCAGTCGACCAGCTTGGCGCCACGGATGACTGCGGTTTCAGTCCTTTTAGCATCGACCGCAAGCCAAAGTACGTGAAGGGTCCAGATTATGCAAGAGATATTGCCTTTGAAAAGATTGCGAACCGGGTTAAGGGGGCGAGGATTGCCTCGGGGAGACTGGGAATATAGACTGGTATTGCAGTTTAAACTTCCTGTGACTACTCGGGCTATGCTGAGGCATCCGTAAAGAGAAGGTGTCTGTAGTACGGTCTCCATCATGCTGAGATAGCCTTCAACACACAACAGATTCATTCACAGTGCCAGCATGACTTCGTTGCAGGTGCATCGTGTAATATTTGCAAGGTCTTGTAAAGCGATAGATTAAGATGCGATGTGTTATCGGGTGCTCCAGTGGGCTAGGGAAGAATCCAAGGAGGAAGAGGTATAGAACGGCTCGAATAAGGAAATTCTATTCGCAGATGGTATTTGGCCCCACTCCAGGCAGCTAAATCCAAGTAGCTTAGCGGAGGATTTCAATGCTTAGTTAAAGCTTAGCTGGTCACTCCTGCATGTCATGCTTACGAGGATGCTTCTCTTATATCAACCGTTTTATCCTCGTAAATTTCATCAGGAAGGCGGTTTCATGCCAAGTCTGCTTTGGCCGCCTCAGAAATTATTTCAGGATGGCGCAAGACCCGAGAGTTATCTGGCTTGAGTGCCTTGAGTCGCGCGACAAGACAACCCTATGTGAGCTTTGCCAGGGTCTCACGATCGCTAAACTTCGCCCTCCGAACTTCTATCGCCACGCAGAAAACAGAGCCGCCCTCCAAGCTTCTGCCGGGAACTGTCGCCTGTGCGCAATAGTTGAGCGCGCAATCTGGCGTGAAAGCTTCGGGAAAACGTACGGGCCGCAGCTTCAGTTCGAGGGTGCCGTTGATGATGGCCGGTTCGGGAGTGAACAAGAGAGGGCGGAAAGGGATTCCTGGGCCGTGAAACTTGCTCTTGTGCCTGAGAACTGGGCTGAGGACCCCGGAAAGAAGGCACCAAAGGAAGCGCCTGGTTTTTCGTACATCGGAGTATGGCTGAAGAGCAAAACTTTGGCGACGGATTTGCACCTCGTCGTTGAAGAGGGCGACCCACTAGGGCGGCGCAACTGTGCAGCTGATGAGTTCCATATATCTGGCCGTACGATCGCCAGTAAGGATCTACCAAGCGATGACCTTTTCGATGTCGTCCGCGCCTGGATGGACAAATGTCATAAAAGACACAAGGTCTGCGCTCCGACTCGTGGGAATGACCCCCCATTGCTCCCCAATAGGGTCATCGATGTCACCAAGATCGGCTTAGACCCGCGTTTGGTTGTCTCAGAGGGTCAACGGGGACATTATGCGGCCTTGAGCCACTGCTGGGGTGGCTTGAACCTCATCCAAACCAAGGCTGCGACATTGGCGCTATACCAGGATGGCATCCCGTTGCAGCAAATGCCCAAATCATTCAAGGACGCCATCACCATCGCGAGAAAGCTGCAAATCCCCTTCTTGTGGATTGACAGCCTATGCATAGTCCAGGACTCAGAACAGGACTGGCACCACGAGTCTGCCCTGATGAGCTCAATCTACCGGAACAGCACCCTCACGATCTCGGCTACCGGCGCCATGGATGGCTCGCGCGGCTGCTTCATTCCCGAGACGCATTCCGAGATTGTTCAGCTGCCGCAAACATTCTCTGATACCGGTGGCAAGGCATTTGTGACAGGTAGCAGAATCGGTGTTTACGGCCCGCCTTGGTCTGACAAAGTAGCCAGCGGGCCATTGTTTCGGAGAGCTTGGGCATTGCAAGAGAGGTGCCTCTCAAGAAGGATCTTGCATTGCTGTCCAGGCCAGTGGGTATGGGAGTGTTGCGAGAAGATAGAGGCACAGTGGGGCTACACTGAACAGAGAAGCAATGCGTGGAATCCTGCATTCTTCGGGAGAATTAGAGCGATGAAGAGGGCTTACGATGGTGTTTACGAATTCGAAAATTACACAGAGGACGACAATGACATTGACAACAGCGAAGATACCGGAGCAATTGTGGAAGACCGTGAACAGCATGCAGCTCAAAACCAGCCACCTGATCAACTAGGCCCTCAAGAAAATGAAAACAAGGAGGACAACGACAGTACCATTGAGTTATTGGAAGACACTGCTCTCGTAAAGCTGGCAAACGACCATATCGAAACTTCTGTGGAAGATGAGGAAGAACCGGAGGAGCCTGAGTCACGCAGCATTGTGGTCTCTCTCATGGACCCTCCAAATGGGCGCTCGACGTACGTAGTCGACCTCAGGGCAGACGAATCAAAGACTCCCCAAAAGCCAACTTTGCTCGACCGCTGGACACACAGCGACCTATACGACTTCCTCGACGTGGCGTCGCGTAACTGTCGATACAAGATATGGTACGACCTTGTTGAGAGCTACACAGGCCGAGACTTGACCAAGAGCGGCGACAAGCTGCCCGCCATGGCTGGCCTCGCGGCCGTGATCCATGGAATTACCCAGGACTCCTATCTCGCTGGGCACTGGGGTGTCGAGCTCGAGCGCAGCCTTTTCTGGCGCACCGATCAGGATGTTGTGAGTCCAGAGCCGGCTAGGTGCCGTGACTATAGAGCTCCGTCTTGGGCGTGGCCGAGTATAGACGGTATGGTCAGGTGGGCATGGCCGGATCTCAGCCCCGGAGTGGGCGAAGAGGCACCGCTTAAGATTGTGGACGTGAACGTGGAGTTGATTGCGGGAGATGAAAATCCCTTTGGCCCGGTTGGGGGTGGAAAATTGACCGTTGAAGGCAGGACAAATTGGATTAGGTGGGATGGAGAAGCGAATGCATATGTCACTGGCTTTGGGGATTCTCCAGTCAAAGCTGTTGACTCCAAGGAGACTCAAATACCGCAGATCCTCAACAGGAGAGGCGAGAGTGTTGGATTTTGGGAATGCGACGACACACTGAACACCGTGTTTCCGGCCACCAAGATCACGCCTGGAATTACCCTGGAGGAATTGACACATAGAAGGATCCCCTTTTTCGGCTACGCGCGATGGACCAAGAAGGTAGATGATAATGATCTCGACCCGGAAAAGCGATTCACTGCATTGCCTCCCAAGCTCCTCTGTCTCCGTGGCCCCACTAGCTACACTCGGGAGAGCAACTCAGAAGAAGTCGTTACGACCAAGTGCAACATCGAGGCGCTTCTTCTGGCCAGGGCAGAAGACCACTCGGGCATGATATTTCGCAGGGTTGGAGCAGCGACCTTTTCTTCTTGGGACGAGAGTGAAGAACTGGTCGACACGATCACCATTATTTAGACAGTACGGCCGATGTATCCAAGGAAATGAAACAAAAGGCGATGACTTGAAGCTTCAGATCCATTGGACAAGCGAACAAGTACCAAGGTGACTGGGCGAAGACCAAAACCCCAGACCGCCAGACAACCCGGCCAGGCGCAGTCAATGACAGCATGATGAGCATCACCACCATTGAAGCGAGACTTTCGAATACGTGAAGCCAAGGCCATGTCTACTCAAAGGTAGCCTACGATGGGCGCGCTCGACGCGTCTGATCCAGGAGAAATGCCAAGACCTGAGGCTGAAGCCGCTCGTTCCCCTAGCCTCGTGCGGACCTCGGTCAATGACGCTTCCAAGGTCGCTACCAGACCCATGCGCTTAAACCTCACGTTGCACCATCTCAGATGTGGATAGCCACTTGAGAACCGTTGTCTGGAAGGCTGGACGATCAGTCCGATCGCAGCCAGGTCCGCTCCGGACAAAGCGCTCCGGTGCTGCAACCTGGACCGCGAAGCGGTTCCTGGCCCGCGGAATCATCGATCAATCGGCCGATTCAACGCGCTTTTCGTCATGACTTTCCCATCTCAGAAACGACCCTGGTGCAACAGCGGCAGTGATCGACAGGAACAAAATTGTTTCAATGGTTTGCACGGCTCGTCTCCGCCTGTGTGCATCGATGGCACCTGAGTTAGTTCGTGTCCAGCGGTTCGGGACAGATCCGGGACGTGCCATAATTTCGGACACCGTCTCTCTGCGACTCGCGATGATGTACTCGACTCGCCAGCGCTGGCCGCAGAAGTCGTCGTCGTCATGGCCATGAAAGCACCGTCGCTCAATTATGTGGCTGATTGAGCGCGTAATTGGGAACAAAGCATCGTGAATGGACAGGTTTTGACGTCGGACATTTAAGGCGGAAGAAATCCCCGGATTTGTCTCTGGATTTTCGTGCCACACGATCAACGTCACATACCCACTTCACAATATCAGCAATCCAAGACAATCTCCACGAGAACCGCATTTTCGGACCACAATTCCAGTCAGAACCCACGTGCGCTAAGTCACTAAACCTTAAGTCAACATCACCATGTCTTCCGAGGACCAGACCTACAACGACTACAGCACCGAGGGTGGCCAGCAGATCCCCGTGCAGGACGACAATGCCCCCATTGAGGATGGAATTGATGCTGCAACCGCTGACTCCGACGCCCAGCTTGGTATGCATCTCGGGCACGAAAGTCTTGGCCAACAAAATTGCTAATATAAGTGGGTAACCAGAGCGCGACGATAATGAGGCCATTGACAAGTCCAACATTGTCGATGGTCGCACCCGGGGCGCCAAACCCGATGGTGGCTCCTACCGTGAGCCCGGCGACGATGAGGCTCTGCCATCCGAGTAAAAGAGACATCGATTGAATTGCGCGCGCGATAGTTTACAAATTGAGATCCTTGTACGATAGTAGTTATTGGATACATTTTTGCAGGCGTTGAATAGAAGTTTTTGTTGACCTTGGGAGCTCACGTATAATTTTCTCGAAACGTTTGATCCATACCCGTGACCCACTTGAATCCATCCTCAGTTACTGGTGATTAGGAATTTCGGCCGCAGTCAAATCCCGTGGGTCGAATGGCACCGAGTCGGGAGCCTTGGACGCTAAACCCTTCCCCTCCGAACTGGGTGCATCACTAATGTACCTAACTCCTTCCGCACCCACCGGAACATGGCCGAGCAGGATCCAGTCGGCGCCGTTCCCGCAGGCTTCGGAGGATCTCACCACTAGGATCTCATACACAGTAGACAAGCTATGGGCCAGGATTGACGTCACGGGGGACCAGTTGCTTGCACAGTAGCAGGCTGGGCAATGCTTCTCTCGTCTCAAGTTGTGCCGAGGCAACTGGTGTGGTGCTTGTTTTGAAGTTTTGCGAGGGGATGTGGGCAGAACTACTCAGCAAGGCAATATCAAGGCGATGTAACAGCGACAAATAAACTTCACCGCTTTACACTATATGTGCAACGACAGCTTGGGCAATTTTTGTCTGGGGTGTGAAAGCGGTTCCGTTCTCGTGCAGGAACTTGGAAGGTGGTTCGTGGGCCGAAGCTTGTTGTTGACAGAGGACTGGGGCGTACCCGGTCCCACATGCAAAATTATCCCCGAGTATTTACCTAAGCGGAATGGATGTGAAACTTCCCAGGCGGACAGGGAAATCTGACGACGAGCTGAATGTTCATCCGGTTCTCGCTACCAATGTAACGTCGTCTCTTTTCGCCCCGCCGTGTGCCTGCTGAAGGGTCGATTGTCCAGCCAGCTGACTGTGTACCAAAGCACTGCCGCTGGTTCACAACAGCCGAGGATGTGTCAGGATCCTGTCTAAGACGCATGCCGATAACCTTGATAAAAGGAGTTTCCCTGTCAGCTGCAGGCCTGAAAACCCAGATCTCGGAAAGATCTGCATCGGCTGTCATGGTCAGGCCGGCGCGTCCAAGTATCCACGGCGGAATCGAATGGGAGTGGCGGGGGCGTGTTGATGACTGGGCTGGCTTGTCTCGTCTGATTCAGGAACGAAAGTGAAGAAGTGCTATCAGAACAGCCGATGTACACGTTTGATAAGGATTAAGGATTTGAGGGACATACCCTTAAATCTATCCACCGGCTCGCGAAGGCCTTGCGTGCTTGATAGGTGTGCTGCAGTGAGATGGAGATTCTCCAGCGTTTGCGAATATGAGATTTTCAGTCTGTCCATCGTGATTGATCGGCGGCCATGCTGTTCGCTTGCACGAGTCAAACAGGGGACCAAAGTTGCTGCATCCCCACGGCACCACTGAACTGGCTCGCCTGAGTTCCACAAAATCCCCATGGCACAGGACGGCGCTAGGTCGTGCGCGTGCAGGCCCGCAGTTCGGTGTGGCCTGGACCACGATCCGACGGCAGATACCACGAACTGAAGCTCGTGAGTTCGCACAGGTACGTATGTACACAACATTTGAAATCGCACACAATCACATCCAGATATACATACAAGGCCCACCCCGGATTGTCGTATTGCCCTCATGTCTCATCACTAATGTACCGTAAGCAGGACATCTTGGAAAATTCTGTAAAGTTTCTGTCATATAGCCCAAGCCAGTGCCGGCGCCAGGGTACAGGCGGCGGGCAGCAACACATGGGAAGTTTCGACGTCAGGCCAGAAGAAGATAAAACCTCCGGCCCTGCGGTTGAACGAGAAGGGTTGCCCAGGCCGGCCTTGTACAAAGCGGGGAAGCCGAGCCGTCTCTTGGCCCCATACAGATGAAGAGTGAGCGATTTGGCCGAATACATACACTACAACACTGAAATGACAAACCTTGACGGCGGCCACGCGATGACCTCATGCCGTCACACACCCTCTTTGCATTCTTATTGCCCAAGAGCCTGTGGATCCCGAACGCCTCAACCGCAACGCTATCCGTCCTTCCCTCCCGCCTTGGCCTATCAGAGCCTCAAACTGAGACCATCGAGCCAGCCCAGCCCGTCACCTCGCACCAGGCCGACGACGACGTGCGCGCAGTCAGCATGCAGAGACTGGGATCCTCACCTCCTCAACCAACACCACCACCAAACAACAACAACACCTGCGCACCGTAATGCATGCATGTATACACACACATGCATGCATGAGTCGACCAGATGCTGGGGCCTTTTTTGCTGCTAGGCCCCACGGGACTGCAATAACACCGTTACACTCGCCAGAGATGGTCGGTCAGATATTCAGGGACCTCTCTGCTACCGCTTGCCTATCAGCGCCTCCCAACCTCGAAGAGAAGTGGATCGGCAGCGCCCGCATCGACCCCGGTCCAGCTCAACCCCAGCCTGGTTTCTTCTCTCCCCTCGCTACTCGTGACCGACCATACCCGAGGTTGACATTTGTCGAGGGAGGTTGGACTTGCTCTGATGAGACGTAGTGCACCCCCTTCGATGGCCGATAGGGTTCCCGATGGGACCTGACGGGGGACCCCCCAGTGACTGATGGGTGGATGGATGGATGGGACGGTACGTGTACGTACATGGACGCCAGACGTTGCATTCGCCTGTGATGTACATATAAGATGGCCTGCCCTCGTGCTACCTTGATCCGCGAATGTGCCTGCCCTTCTTGACCCCTCATCGACGTGAGAACCTGGTCTGCCTCTTTCCTCGAGGTTACCCGAGTCTGCCTGTCTGTTCTCCAACCTGCAGGCGATCCATTTTCGTTTGAAGATCACACCGTTCAAGAGTTCTGCCCATCTCATCTTCAACATCACCACCCCCGCGCGAGGGTGAAGCGACAACATGGCGCCTCCCAAGTTCCTGGGCCTGTCAGGGCGGCCGCTTTCCCTGCTCGTGTCCAGCGTGGCGACTACGGGTTTCCTTCTGTTCGGATATGATCAAGGGTTAGTATTCGGTCCAGAGACGACGGCAGCGCATCTCCCCGCGCCTCCTTCAGACCAAGGCTGCTAACACGTATCACCGCGCAGTGTCATGAGCGGTATCATCACCGCAGTTCCCTTCAACAACATGTTCGAAACAACCAGGAACAACAGCACCATGCAAGGGTTCACCACGGCCATCTACGAAGTTGGATGTCTCTTTGGCGCCATGCTCATTCTCGGAGTTGGTGATCTGCTCGGCCGGCGGCGCGTCATCATCATGGGCGGCCTCGTGATGGTCGTCGGCGTGATTATACAGATCACCACCGTTTACGGCTCGAACCCTTACGCGCAGTTTATCGTGGGACGTGTGGTGATGGGCGTCGGCAACGGCATGAACACGTCGACCATCCCTACGTACCAGGCCGAGTGCTCGCGCACGACGAACCGCGGGCTGCTGATCTGCATCGAGGGCGGCGTCATCGCCTTCGGCACCTGCATCGCCTACTGGATCGACTACGGCGCGAGCTTCGGGCCCGACGAGCTGACCTGGCGCTTCCCCATCGCCTTCCAGATCATCTTCGCCCTCATCATCTCCGTGCCCATGTGGTTCCTGCCCGAGTCGCCCCGCTGGCTGCTCACCCACGAGCGCTACGAGGAGGCCGACATCGTCATCGCCGCCCTGCGCGGCTACGAGCTCGAGAGCACCGAGACCGCCCTGGAGCGCGACGTCATCGTCGACTCGATCCGCGCCTCGGGTGGCTTCTCCAAGTCGACGCCGTACAGCACGCTCTTCACCAACGGCAAGACGCAGCACTTCCGGCGCATGTTGCTGGGCGCGTCGTCGCAGCTCATGCAGCAGGTCGGCGGGTGCAACGCCGTCATCTACTACTTCCCCATCCTGTTCGAGGAGTCCATCCTGAGGGGCCAGCGCAATCTGTCGCTCATCCTGGGCGGCGTCAACATGATCGTCTACTCCATCTTCGCCACCGTGTCGTGGTTCATCATCGAGCGCGTCGGCCGCAGGAAGCTGTTCCTGTACGGCACCATAGGCCAGATGACGTCGATGATCATCGTGTTCGCGTGCCTGATCCCGGGGTCGCAGTCGGCGGCAAAGGGCGCCGCCGTGGGTCTGTTCACCTACATCGCCAGCTTCGGCGCCAGCTGGCTGCCGCTGCCGTGGCTGTACCCGGCCGAGATCAACCCCATCAAGACGCGCGCCAAGGCCAACGCCGTGTCGACGTGCACCAACTGGCTCTTCAACTTCCTGATCGTCATGGTGACGCCCATCATGATCACCAACATCGGCTGGGGCACCTACGTCTTCTTCGCCGTCGTCAACGCCTGCTTCCTCCCCGTCATCTGGTTCTTCTACCCGGAGACGGCGCGCCGCTCGCTCGAGGAGATCGACATCATCTTCGCCAAGGGCAGCGTCGAGAACATGTCGTACGTCCGCGCCGCGGAGGAGCTGCCCTTCCTCTCCGACGAGGAGGTCGAGAGGGAGGCCATGCGCTACGGCCTCATCGAGACGGTCGAGAGGGTCCACCAGTCGCACCACCACAGCACCGCCGACCCGGAGAAGACCGCCGCCGGCCGCAAGTCGTCCGACTCGGAGAAGGCCTACGCCGTGCAGAACCGCAGCGGCAACAGCTCCGACGACGCCGACGCTGCCGCGAGTGGCCTCAGCACGCATTAATGAGCGCGCGGGGTGGGCGGCTCAGAGGAGCTCGAGTGTTACAACCGCAACATGTCCGCTTGCAGACATGTTGTGACAGGCACGCGCGAGGAGGGACAGACCACTCAGTCAGGGCCGCAGTGGGGCGGCCTGTGGAGGCAGATCTGCCTTGAGTAATGCTTTCATAGATACCCGGTCGTCAAATCCCCACCAGGGGCGACCCTTTGGCATTAGAGATGCGAGACCGTGAATAGACGGATGCATACAAATGACCTCCCCCTCTTGTTAAAAACCCGCTGTGGGCATACATGTCGTTGTCATGATAAATATGTCGTGTTGTGTCCGTCTCATGCCCCAAATGACTTCCATCCTCGCCTTTGCCCTCCAACACTCGGCCGTGCCAAAACTCCATTCCGCTCCGTGTGGCCTCTCTAAAAACTTGTAATCCGCAATGTGTGCCCCCATTAATAAGAGAGAGAAAAAGCCGACAAAAGCCCCACAGTAATGCATTAATTGCCCGAGTCGCTTGTTATGCCTCCCAGTCCCGGTACCGCGGCCGGCCCCTCAACTCGTCCGGGTCAGGCCTGCGGCGGAACAGGCCGTTGGCGCGATGCCTGAGCCAGTGCAGCTTGGCGGCCAGGACGTCCTCCTCGACGAAGCTCTGCGAGAGAGACGCATGTTAGACTCAAAAGAAAAAGGAAAATGAAACAAAAAAAAAGGGAAAAAAGAAATGTTGAAGGGGTTCGCAACATACCGAGGTGTAGTGATTTGAGTAGACCGTGTCGGATGTGCCGAGGGGCAGCCTGTGGGCGGCGCGGATGTTGTTTACGTACAGCTTGCCGAGGTGCTGCACGCGGTTGTCCAGCACGACTGGGACGACGGAACGCGGCATTTTGGGTAAAATTTGGGTTCTTACTGTGTTAATTGCTGCTGACACTGAGGGGCGGTAAGAAGAATCATTTGAGATTGGGAAAAGTAGGAGGAAGCAGAGCAGGAGACATGCACACACAGAACACGACGAGGAGGGACAGACTCTTTTTTACTCATATGTGTATTTCTCTTCCCCCCCCCCCCATCATCATGCCATTCATTCATGCAGGTACACAGGAATTGTTGGGGATGTCATTTGATGCCAATGTTATGGGGTTAATTTCCCGTCACCGCTCCCTTCAACCTTGGGACCCCCCCTGGAGCGCCGATAGACCGCCTGATGATGCGCCTCACACGATGCACCACCACCCGTGCGACATGGGGGATGGCTTGCCGGAACCACGACCAACCCAGCTCCCCTCCGGGCCATGGTAGGGCTGCATTCGGCGGGGCAGGCAGATGCGGTCAGCAGGTCTTGTGGGAAGGAAGGGTGGAGAGTCTTCACTTGGCGGAGTGTTAAGGACATGGAGTTTCACGGGCGGCCGATTACTTCTGTAGGATGGGGATCATGCTGGGGTCCAATGTTTGCTTTGGATTGAGTTTTCCCATGGTGGCATTGTGCTCATCAGAAGTCCCCTGACCCAGACCGTCCGATCGCACAGTAGCGCCGTCCCCCCCCCCCCTTTAGCCCCTCCAGGGCCCTGAAAGGTTGCAGCCAACGATCACGCCGGCCATTTCTGAGGGGGGCGGCACGGGCGGCTGACACCCTCCGTTCCTCCCCCTCCACACCAGCACCGAGAAGAAAAAAGCCCGATAAACGTTTCTTACCCCAGATGTCTCGAACCACACTAACACAGATGGGACCCTAGCCCCGCACACGACCGTCGATTTCACAGTCGCGTGCACAACGTTTTGTGCTTCAACCACGTGCAACTCTGTGAAATCAACACATGAGGTTCAGCTTGCGCTGCACAAGTATTTTGGATGGCAGTGGGCTGAACGTCTAGTGTGACGAGCCATGTCTCACTAGGTATGAATCGACCATGGTCTAGGTTTTGCCATTGCGTTTGGGTCAGCTGTTCAGGCCACCGTCAACTATTTTCAGAGGGCTTGCAGCCGCCACAAATAGAGGCTAGGGACTGTCATATGTCACGCACATGCAAGCGCGATCTGTCGATGGCATGGTTGCAGTTAGCTAGACCACCCCCAGCTGCTGCTGCGTTCTAGACTGCTTAGGAACAGTGTTTGCGTTTGAACACAATCAGTGCAAGACTTTACACATGTTCAGTACCATACAGATAAGAACAATAAAACATGAAACTGAGGTCTTGGTCTTTGCATCCCTATCTATCCCAGACCTTGATACCCCCTTGCTCTACCGTTCGCTATAGCAATGACCAAGGGAGCAATCTCAAAGAAAACTGAATGAACCCAGGAGGCTGCGGATTGATGTCTTGTGGGAATTGTATTGGCCTTAATCTCGTTCAAGTCAGTGGTGTACATCTACATCGCTCTTCAAGAGACATAACAAAGTCTCAAGTAATGCGCCGATTGACGTTTTCACTTGTATGAGAATGTGGAAGACGAGTGACTCGATGTTGTTCTTCGAGATGGCTTACTTGTTGTATTGCGGCAGTGTGAATAATCAATGTTTACAAAAAGATTCGAGTCCGTCAAATGGGACAGCCTTCACTTTTGCTTAGAAACAAACATGTTCAAGATGTCAGTAGCAGTGGTTGGACCATCTCGATGAACACGTATTCACTATCATAGCATTTGATTCATTTCTGTCTCTGGGAATGGGTGAAATGGAGATGCCATACCAAAAATTATGACTCCCTAGCTGTGAAAGGTTGGCTGCTTCTCGAGTGAAGCTCAAGAACCCCTATGGCCCATTTCCCCTAGCCCTGAACTACTCTCGAACAACCTTGGAAGTTACTTGAGCGAAAGTGACTAATTACTGTTGTGGGCAATTTTAGCTACTACTATGGACCTCTATGGGCTGTTTCTGTGACTTAACTCCTACGACTCCTCAATTCACTTTCGACGCTAAAGTCAACACTGAAGCCTAGTCAACTAATTGTCCGCAATTCACACACCAAAGCACCCATCAAGGGACACAGGCAAAAGTGAATGTCCAGTTCTTCGAATCAGCCAGAGGCCTTTGCGTACGATCGAAAACTATTTAAACCCTCCTACCTCACCCTTGAACTTCTTCCTTTTCTCTCTCTCTCTCAACCCAACCCAACTCAACCTGACCGAAGCCCACCACACTCTACTACCCTCACATAACTAGGTACGCTTTCCCTCAAACAATGCTTCTCTCCTATTCCCACTCCCTCATGCGACCCTGTCATCTTCAAGTATTAAACCTCGCCTGACCCAACCTCAACCTCCCACAGCCTTGCCCTAACATGACCTCACTCTCACACAACCTCAATCACACACAACCTCGACCCCCCACGGTCTGCTCTGACCCCACTTCGCCCTCACACGTCCTCATCCTCACTCAACCTCGCCCTCACTCTACCTTCTTTAACACAACATCTTTGCCCTCACACAACTTTGCCCTCACGCAGCCTCATCTCACACAGCCTTGCCCTCCGATCACTTTACCTCGTTCATCCCCCATACACGACTATCCTTCTCAGGCAGCGGACACCTACAGCGCTGTGTACTCACACTTTGCACAGCTCAAAATCAAACCGACGACCAGCTCCAACGATGACGGAGAACGAGACAATGCTGCTGGCGAGGCAGGCACCAAAGGCAGGCAGGGAGGAAGCCAAGCGACGCCTTCGATCAAGGGTAAGCCCAGTATATGACTCTGGAGAGCTTGGGAAGGAGCCTTGGGGGAGTGTTCAGCACCCTCTCGGCGGGGAACCTGACGTGAGCCATGTTAGCAGTGGCGAGGGCGCGATCCGTTTTAGCGAACCGAGGTAGGACCAGAGACAGGCAGGGAGGAAGCCTTTCGACGTCTTTGTTTTTAGGGTAGGCCCGGTCCGCGGCTCTGGTGTGCCTGGGAAGAAGCCTTGGGTTAACCCTTGGTGGGGAATTTGACGTGAGCACTGTCAGCAGGAGCGAGGTCCCGATCCACGCCCTTTAGCGAACCGAAGCTCGAGCCAGAGACAGGCAGGGAGGAAGCCGTCCGATGTCTCTCGTGCGGGTTAGGCCCAGTCTTCGACTCTGGCGCGCCTGGGAAGAAGCCTTGGGGTTGACTCCTTGGTGGGGAATTTGACGTAAGCCTTGTTAGCAGTGGCGAGGGCCCGATCCCCGTTTAGCGAACCGTACCACGAGCTGGAACCGGAGACAGGCAGGGAGGAAGCCTTTCGACGTCTTTAGGGTAGGCCCAGTCCTCGACTCTGGTGTGCCTGGGAAGAAGCCTCGGGGTAACCCTTGGTGGGGAATTTGACGTGAGCCCTGTCAGCAGTGGCGAGGGTACCGAATCGACCGACGCAACACGATGACACGATACAGGGCAGGCAGGGAGGAAGCCATTCGACGCCCTTCGCTGTGGGTAGGCCCAGTCTGCGACTCTGGTGAGCCTGGGAAGGAGCCTCGGGGCAACCCTTGGCGTGGGACTAGACGAGAGCCCTGTTAGCAGTGGCGAGGCCAGGACTTATTTGTATCGATTATACGCACGCACGCACCTTGATGGGGATATTTCGAGGGTCCGGCTTCGAGCCGAAGTACGACGACTGAACGGGCCGCGACCATCGGCTCAAGAGCGAGCCTACGAGGCAATTTGGGTGGAAGGCGGTGGAAAGAAACTACAGAGACTTCTTCGGAAGTATACCTAAATGACTTTGTTGTTCCGGTGCCCTTGACTGATGTTTACGGATCTTTTTTCTCCCGTTCATCGGCTGGGCATCGAGTGGAAGCCAGGAGGGTTCATCCCCTCCACGACGTTGCTTTGTCAACAGGTCAATTACAAAATCTTTTTTTTCGTTGCGGTTCATGAGTTTACTCGTGACGCGAGGAAGAAAAACATGTTCACAGCAAATCGCAGAACCTGATACTAGCTGGTCACACAGAAGTTGCGCACAAAGCGCGCCCATCTGCGATTCAGTCAAAACGGGTTCTCACATATTTCGAGAAATTCAGAAGAAGGAACTTGTTTTGGAAGCAGCGGCTAAGCTGCAACTAATTTTGAATTTTATTTGCCTACCTTTTAGCCATGTTGACCATAGCATTATGAATGGTAGCCCAATCCTGAGCCTAAGACACCGATAAAAAGACAGTGCTTCTATGACAATCTAGTTACGCGCCTGATAAACCGTAAATCGAGAAAAAAAGAGGCAAACCTCTCATAGTCAAGGAAATCACCTAATACTCACCTCTCATCTGCCTGTGCAGATCACACGTACATAGGTCCTCAGGGTCCTACTCGGGGTCCTCGTACGGCAGCAGCTCCTCACCACAGAGGTCGCACGTAGTCGATAGCCAACGGGAGCCCTGACAGGACAAACTGTTCCCAATTGGCTCACGGGGCCGCAGTGGGGGCGTGGGAGCACGGCCGAGAATCTGGCCGTCTGAGTCCTCTGGGCCGTTGGAAAGGTTCACGTTGTAGAATTCCTGCTGCCAGGGACCATATAGACCGTATTCGTTTATTATCTGGACGCAGGACTCCAGCTGGCCGTAGAACTGCACCAAGCAGTCCGCGTATGGATACTCCAAAGTGTACCATCCCGCCGGGCTACGGAGTGGGCTAGGGAGTGGGCTATAGGGTTCCTCCAGGGCACGGAACAGACCCGGGCCGTAGCCCCAAATCTCCGGGGTCGTCATCGCACGGCGGTGGTGGTAGTCCTGCAGGCCCTCCTCAGAGAGGGGAGCAGGTGAAGCCGGTGAAGAGCATTCAGGGGCGGAGAAAAGTCCACTCCCGAAGGCGGAGCCCTCAACGGGAGATGGGACAGGCCTGTAGCGGAGGATCGGAGACGGGCAGCCAGGAGCAGCGTCTTCAGTGTTGGGGTCTCGACGAGGCGCGGCAAATCTCGAGGCATCAGGTCCAGCCGCAGAATTTCTAGGACCGAGACCAAACCTGACACTGGACGCGGGGCGCCACTCCCCGGGCTGTCGTCTAGGCCAGCTGCAGGCGTACCCCCACACCCCCGAGGCAAGAGAAAATTCGGGCTGCTGGGGCTGCTCAGATTGAGCGGTATTAGCCCGAAAGGGAGAGTTGTTGTTGGTGTGTTGGTCCTGCTGCTGAGGCATGGTGGATGAGCTGAAATTTCAGTGCAACTTGTGAATACCTAGTAATTGCGAGTTCGCAGTGTATGTGAGTAGTGATGAGATTGCAATGCAATGTGTGGGTTGTGATGAAAAGCAAGTGGAGTTCACATATCTGATATTGGCAAATTATATAGTCGAGCAGTGAGTCCGGCCATGAGGAACAAGATAATGCCATTGTCTTGCAACACTTTCCAGTGCAGTCGTCCCATCCACACCATCTTTCTTTATCCCGTGTGGGATTACAACGCATTGCTCAAGTGTGGTATGTAAAGGGATGCCGTTCTTCACTGAGCCGACCATTGAGTTCGTCTTTGAGAACCAGATTTCCGCTTTTCCGTCTTCATGGAGCTCAGAAAGGGGGTCTCAACAATTATCCCGTATGCTGACATGTCGAGGGTTTAAGCCTGAGTGGGCTTTTTGAGCCTCAGCTACTACGGCTTCTCTATGACCCTCCGAGCCGAACCTTTCGCACAAGAATACTCTTTAGCCTTTGCACTTCTCTATGCCAATAAGCATCGTACTCATCGTGGAATTCTGGACAAGGCACCTCGCAGGCTCAGCAGCTCAGTTTCGCGTGTATAAGACGACTAGGCCAGTGTTGGCCCCAATGTCGTGATTGAATACGATGCTCCTTTGGAAGAGGTGACGTCGAAAATATTGCCGCCACCACTCAGCTAACAGAATGTGTGCAGACTTTGCCGATACGATGTTAATGGTTACATGACATGCAAGCTCTTAGTCAGCCTCCAGCACCACATGTTCTCGTGTGGACAGAGACGCTGCGGCACGTTTACGAAAGATAAGACGGGAAATTGTGGCTTTGAACATCGCGATTGCTCCCCAGGCGACAGCCGAACCGTTGTTCAATTTTTCTTTCTTCCTCACTCATGTTTCCCGCCTCCAACCGTGCCAAATCTTCTCCTGGCGTGGCGCGCTAGAAAGTAGTACCCTGGGAAGGCGGGATGCCAAGTGGACATTTGAGGCTTCTTTGAGCTTAGCCGCACGAAGGATTCAGCATTCAGCCAACCACCTCTGCAGGCAACCAACTGGCTAATTTTATTTTCGACGCTGCCCGTATGCGCGGAACACGCCCATTCTGAATTCCACACTGGGCCAGGCAGCCGAGCAGCAGGGTCCGCCATGGCAGGGCACGGCAGGAAGGCATTCCAGGAGGAAGGGGGGCGAAGATATGAAGACTGAAGTCATTCCCAAGCCTTTTTCTTTGTGACTGACGCTCGTCTTTTCCCCCTTCCTTCTCGGCAGCTTCTTACATGTCTCTGTAAGAGCCTTCCCTCGCTCCAGGTCTCAATCCGACCTCTGGTTGACCACGCTCGCTTTGTGTCTGTGTTTGGTTAGTGTTGGAATTGCTTCATTTCACGATACCTAATTGTCAACCTCGCGCCCTTGTAGGCACAATATCTCACTTAATTCTTCCGCCATGGAGAACACAGCAACCACCCAGCCTGGAGGGCCCGAGAAGCCTGCAGCCGCACGCTTGAGCTCGCCCGCCCAGCCCGCCAACGGCCAACCCGCCCAGCAGCTGTTCCAGCCGATCGATGCTCTCCCTAGGGCAGAACCGTTCAAGACCACCAAGCCGTTCGCCGTCGCCAAACTGGTGCTGGGCTCCTTTAACCTCGTCTTTGCTATCGTCGCCCTGGGTTTGTCGCTCGGCGCCGTCACGACGTCGTACACGATCTCATTCGTCGGCGTTATCATATGCGCGTGCCTTGTACGCCCCCTCCCCCCCCCAAAAAAAATCCTTCTCCCAAACCGTGCCTTGCGCACAAATTTGGTGGACTGCGAAGAGCTAACCAATCCCACAGGCCGTCTTGTCGATCGTCTGGCAGCTAGCCGAGCACATCACCCTCGCCGTCCGCAAGGGCTGGCGCTCGATCCACCCGGGCGCGCACGTGGGGGTACACCTGATCCTGTGGGTGCTCGCGATATTCGTGGTCATGGGGCTGTGCGTGGGTCTAGCGTCCGAGATGAACGACTACACCGTCGACCCGGACTGCCTCACCGACAGCGACTACCCGGGGGGCTACTACACGAACGGGCAGACCTACTGCGGCTGGGACACGTTCCCCACGCAGGCCGCCGCCAACAAGTACTTCCGCATGCTGGAGGCCCTGACCGTGTTCGCCGTGTTCCTCCTCATCGCGCACTTTACGCTGTTCGTGATGGCCTGCGTCGAGACGGACCGAAGGAGGAGGTACAACAAGGCGACCAAGGTCGTCTACCTCGTTGCGGCGCAGGGCCCCGCGGACGGCAGGACGTATTACACGCCGCTTGCTATGCAGGCACTTGGGAGCCACAGCAGGGGGTCCGTCCTGCCTCCTCAGCCTGCGCACCATCACCAGAACCAGCAGCAACAGGGTAATGCTGATCCTGGCCCGCATGGGTACTATGCACCGCCCGCTGGCGTGCTTCCGGGAACGGCGGCGTAGTGTGAGAGACACGGCGTTGGTGGCAGCCATTAGAAGGGGCGTAATTAGGTTGTGTGTGTGTGTGAAAGGTGCTAGACTTTAGACGGCTGTTGGTGTGGGTAGAATAAGGGCTTGGACAGCATAATGCCTGGAGCTACTACATAATTTGTAATGATAGATGATACCCCTTTACGCTTTCTTGTGTTGGAGGAAAAGTATCTGGCGCAGTTCAGAAAATCAAGGTACTAGACTACAGACCGCCTGTGCAGGACCGAATGTTTATGAATTTCCCGCCATGGTAAAGACGTGAGGTGCGCGGGTTCCTAGAGCATATCCCTTTTCTTCCCTAGTTGCAGGCACAGCTTCGTGTCTATGCCCGCTGATCCCCTGTGCTGTCTTGCTCATCGTGCTGCTCTCGTGGAAGAAGTTAACTTCTCTGGAAAAGAGGATTAAAAAAGGTGGTTACGGGTGCCGCAAGCTGGTGAGAGTCCATCTAGTTCATCCGTGGATACGAAACGTTGCTCGTCGGGGTCTCCTAGAGCGAGAACATAACCATTCACATATTCGTCTCCGATCAAAACAAGCCAAGTATAATGAATAGTGATTCGAGACCATGCCAAGTTTATCTGTCTATTAGAATTTTGGGTATCGATTCTGATGTGCAAGACATGGCCCGCATAGATTTTCTACGCCGGATGACAGACCCACATCATCTTAACCAATTAATCGCAAGGGTGAATTCAACGCTCCGCCAATCGAAAATGCTGACAGCCATCTAGACTTTTCCCCGTCAAATCTTGACACATCGTTCCATCTAGAGGAGGGCGAAGGCGGCAGCGATGAAGGCAATGGCGCCGAAGGCAGACGAGCCGAGCTTGGCGACCGAGGCACCGCTGGCAGCGACGGTGGAAGACGACGACGAGTCAGCGGAGTCGGAGCTCGAGGAAGAGCCGGAGCTGGAGCCAGAGCCAGAGCCAGAGCCAGAGCCAGAGCCAGAGCCAGACGATCCAGTGGAGGTCGCGCCGGCCTCGCTGGCAGTCGAGGTGCCGTTAGCGCCGGACGTAGCAGAGGCGGAGGCAGAGGAGCTGGTGGTGGACTTGGAGCTGGTGGGGCAGGTGAGGTTGAACAGGGGGGTGGTGTTGAGGTCCTCGGTGATAGCGAAGGACATCTCGTTGACCTGCGAGTCTTCGACCAGGTTGTACCAGAAGGTGGGGACCTTGCCGAACAGCTTGTCACAGCCGATCTCGTCCCAGTACTGCTTGGCGTTCTGGACGCTGGGGACGGCCTTGTCCCAGTCGGGGCCCTCGTATGGCCAGCCGGTCTCGGTGACCCAGACGTCCTTGCCGCCGGCGACGTTCACAACGGCATCGTAAGCCTCCTCGAAGAGCTTGGCGGCGTTGTCGATGGTGTTGTCATCACCGGTCTGGTAGTAAGGGTACTCGTCAACTCCGAGCCAGTCGACGTTGTCGATGACGGCAGAGTTGGAGCCGTTGGTCCAGGCGTCCCAGGTGTCGACGTGGCCGATGGAGAAGTCGTACTTGGAGAACTCGTTCTTGAACTCCTTGATGAACTTGACAAGGACGTCGGGGCCAGCACCAATGCCGGCCTCGTTCGCGACGCCGGTGGCACCAGCACGGTAGAGATCCTCGGAGCCGATGGACACACCGATGATGAGCTTGGCGAGGTCGTCACCGTGCTGCTCCAGACCAGCCTTCAGGGCGTTGATCTCGTTCTGGATGCTGTCGGTGCCAGAGGCCCAGATGCCGAGCAGGAGGGAGGTCTTGGTGGCGACAGCGGCGGGGAAGGCCTCGATGGGGTCGGCGGTGGAGGCGCCCTGGATGTTGGTGTAGAGACGGACGGCGTTGAAGTCGCCAGGGGCACCGACGAGGTTCTGGGCGGTCTTGAACTCCTTCTCGAAGTCGCTCTGGGTCTTGGCGGCACCGGAGCCGTGGGTGGAGCCGGAGTTGAAGCCAAGGTAGTTGGAGGCGGCGGACACGCCTGCAACGAGGGCAGACGCGGTGAGAATCTTGGACTGCATGGTGAAGAGTCTTTGGGGGTTTTTTTGGGGGGGGGGGTTCGGGTGCTGAAGAGCGGTGGTTTGTGTTTGAAAGCGCAAAAGAGCGAATGAATGACTATAACATCAACCAAGAGAGAGACAAGTCGAACGAAGTAAGGAATGGACTTCGACGGCTGGTGGTTGGTGAAGGTGGTGAGTGGTGGTGAGGGCAAAAGAATTATTAAGGTCGTGGAGCCAGTCGCAGCTGGGAATGTATGGGACGAATTTGAGATGAGCTCGATCGAGAGGCCTCGCCCCCCTGCACTCCAGGTTCCAGGGTTCCAATGTCCGCAGTGGAGCAGGGATGCTTATTGGCGAACCCCTGAGTTAGACGTGGGTGGGGCTTGGCAGGGTTGGGATACGAAATGCTCTGCTGAACTTCTTGCTGGCACTGGCTGACTGTGAAATTGCGATTCGCGGGGGGCACCAGAGACACGGGCGCGACAGGCTCCTCGGGCTCAACAACGCGACAAGCTTATATGGAAACTTGGGGTTGTATACGGAGCAGATCACATACGCAGGTCCCACGTGTGTCGACAGCCTGCCTCTGCTCTTTTACTCTTGCGCTGTGCTTTATGTTTCGTTGGTTGCTGTCGAGTTGTGTGTGGTACGGCGTGGGCGATGGCGCTTGTCCAACGTTTCGTTTCATCCATCCGCAAATCCCTTTAGGGGCTGATCCCCTTGGTGACGAACCGAATCCCTCTCCGACCATCAAGGCCACCACCTCGGCAGCCGTCGAACAAAGACAAAAACAACAAAAAGGGCCTGACTCGTCCGGGTCGGACTGTTGACAGCTGAGATCCTCTGAAACTCAATGGCTTGACAGCAGGCCATGCCGACCCAAAGTGGACCTCTGGGGGGAATTAAGCTTGGCGCATAGCAATCTCGCCCCTTATAATGCGGGTCGTGTGTTAATAAGGCTGCTGCGCCGCCCCCAGGTGCTGTCAACTTGAGCACGGTCTGAAGCAGGCCTGCCCGCCTAGCAGGCGAGCAGGTCATATCACCAAGACCAGGTTTACTTCCTCCCAAGCAGCCACTTGATGCGACCAGCCGGACAAAGGATCCAACCCTTGAGTCGAGACAATAGCCAGAATCTGCCAATTGTGAAATTGTGCGTGGGCGCTGGTTGCGTCTCCTGATTGCGCGCATTCTCCTTGCCTACGTCTTAGTTCTTTCAACCACCTGTTGCAGTAACTCATCGGTATTTTCCCTGTCTGATTGTAGGTTTTTGAGTTGGGGCTCATCCGGACGAGGTTGGTGCTGCTCATCAGAGCACGTTCTCGCGTGCTCGTGTCCCGTGGTATTACTCCCTCTCATGCAAGTTGGGTGCTTTCGAGACCATCTCCCTTGCTCTCTCGTGACCCATTACAACAGCTGTAAATTTTCTCGTATGAGAGACAGTCTCGCTGCCCTCCCCCCACTGCGCATGTCGGCACAAGAAATCAACTTCGGACAGTGCTAGGCATTGGTGGTTCTTGTCTAAGTAACCTGACCAGCATGTGCAGAGACTCGGCCGGCTTGTCTGACAGTGTTTATACATGAGGCCTGCGCATATCAGAACACTTTCATTGCTCAGAAGAATGGCCAATACATGGCATCCATGTTGAACTATTCTAGCAACATGTCGCTGCTCGACCTGGGACCACTGAACAGGAGAGTCGGTGGTGCTGTAGTAAACGTCAACAACACCAAAGCAATACCATCTGGTCAACCACGAAGAATACCTAGATAAAGAAGGAAGACGCCAGCACAAGCATTTGTCCAACGGTAGCAAGCGAGATTCGCCCGCCTGAACAGGTCCAAGGGCGTGTTAAAGCCACAAGACTGAAGTTCAAGAACAAGAACACACGATGTCTACACGCCATCAAATCCGCCCTCTTTGCAGCGTCCAGCCTTGCAGCCCTCACACCGATCTTTCTGGTGCGGACCCTTGCCTTGTCCCTCCAAGTACGCAGGCGGCTCCATGCGAACGCCGCACCACTTCTTGATCCGGTACGCGACCCTGTCCGCGTACGAGCCGTCGTGCTCCAGGCGCAGGTCGCCGAGTGCATCACAGTCCCGGCAGCGCTGCTTGTACACGCGCGCGTTGTACTCCGCCCCCGGGTACATCCTGATGGTGATGGCGATCTTCTTGCTCGACCAGCCGTTGGAGCTGCAGCCGCCGTTGTGGCAGATGAAGCGGCCCATGATATTGGTGTCGTACTCTTTGACGCAGCCGGCCGGGTCGTCCACTTCGCGGAAGTCGAAGTACAGGTCGTCTTCTTCGAGGAGGGCAGAGACGTCTTCGTGGAGGGAGGCAAAGGTGCAGTATCTCTGTTGTGCACGCCCTGACCTTCTCCTGCGTGGCATGGTCGGTGGTGCCGTGTGAACGGGGTGTCGCTCGAGGAGGCTGCTTCAAACTGATGGGTACGGATAAAGTCAACTAGAATTGAGCCAGGTGGTATAAAAACAAAGATTGCGGGCTCCGAATTGGCCCAAGACTGTTGGATGCATTAAATAGAAGTCTGGGGAGGGGACTCATACCAGAAATGTAGTATCCTCCCTTTTGGTAGGCCTCCCGCATGCGATCACCATGTCTCGCGCGTAGGCCCTGCGCTCGATGTCTCGAAAGCCTCCCGTGCGGTCAAGACCTCCATGGTGCCTGCATTCTCCGTCCAGTTTCTGGCGGTGCAGGCTCGCAAGGCTCTTCAGAAGGGCTGAGTAACCAACAGAGCGGTCATGTTAGGCTGGCTGCCTGGCCAACACGAGGACCTGGACGCGGTCAGGGAACATGAAGCCACTTGCCCAGCCAGGTACCTACTGCATTAAAGGGCAATTCTGAATGGCACCTCTCAACTCCTGGCAATGTCAAAATTTGCGCAAATCCTGGGGTATGAGTGACGGATATAGGGAATACTGATTACATGCGTATTGGGCTGGCTGCAGGGGAGCTTGCACCGCGCTGCGATGGCCCTGATCGAGAAGGCAGCAACCATCAACGCCCGACTTCGTGAAGTATCTTGAAATCAGATATCGTTGAATGCTAGAAGCAAATTGAAAAGTACGCGTCGAATCTCCGGACATCCTGGCTCTTGAAACGCCCTGGATGGCGCGGTGAGGATAGCGCAACAGACGATACTTTTGCAAGAAACGCCAACTGCTCGAGTTCCATTAATTCTGGTCAATACAACTAAGCTAGATGCATGAGGGCTCGATCGTCAAGGTGCTGGGCGCGGTCTATGAGGCAGCTATTCGCGTTGTAATACGACCATCAGACCCATGATGCCCAACATTGCTGTCTTCATCCACGGGTTTTCGGATAACATGATCGTCACGTATCCAACAAATGGTATGTAGCCCACTGCCCACGGTGTTAGTCATCACAAAGCGTACATACTGGGACCTGGCCGCAACGTACCAACACTGCCAATGATATCTTGCCTCTCAAGGTAGTCCTGTCCTTGCGCGTCTGGTCCGGTTGGTTAGCTCCCACACAGTCCATTGTGGAAGTCGGGAAAGCACATACAAAGCTCGGTGTCATCAGCTTGGTTGTTGTCGCCCTTCGTCAATAATCGGGCATGCTCTCTGCAGTTGACGGTGTTAGCTGACACCCTCTCCAGTAACAGGCCGAACCCTCTTCCAGCCCCCAACGGTATTTCCAAGGTGATTCATACCCTTCGCCAAACTTGCGCACGACGCGGTGGACAATAGGGATATCCTTGTCCCTGACGTTGTAGACCACGACCTCGCCGACATCCGTCTCTGCGATCAGATTACGATTCCCTATCAATAGGGAGCAGTCAGCCTTGATTGTATCCTATGATATTGGTGCGAGATGGTTCGAGGCAGGCTGGAGGACTCGGGGGGATCCATACAGAGGAACAGAAGGTCGCCGCGCTGGAATGCCGGTTCCATGGATCCGGACAGGACGACGACGATGGGTGAGGGCGAGTCGGTGACAACGGAGAGGCTGGACCCGGACCATGTTAGCACATGGTAGCGAAGAATGGGGAAGACATTAGCATCGTACCCTTTCCACATCATAAAAGCCGTTGACAGAATCAGACCTGGTAACGGCGCATGTCAGTGTCGCGGCACGCAGTCGGGCTTGCAGCTGCAGTGCCATACCAAAGTTGAGGATCTGGGCGGCGAGTTGCCGCGGGTTCCCGAGGACGGAAAGCATGACGATGCTTTGATCTGTAAATTTTTTCGCTTCTGCTCGGGGTGCTATCGCATAGTATAGGAGTGGAAGGTTCTCGGTGGTCGAAAATCACAACGCTTTAGATGCTGATGATCGCACATGCAGCCTAAGAAAGTTGAGAGGTGGCCTGTGGGGAACTTCACAAGCTGTCCTCAAACAGCGAGTGAGCGGGTACGTACCTGACACCAATTGGCCCGGGTACAAGGATACTTGCAGGGGTACCTCGGTGCGTACCTCAAGGGTCCTGAACCGCTGTGGGGCCTATCTCAGGCACAACCTCCACCACGATGAGGCTGGCGAGCAAAGAAGTTCCGCTGCCATCACAAAACCAGTTGCAACAGGATAATTATGCGAGGCTTGCTGCTGGTGCAGCCACGGACTGAAGAATGGCTTCGTTCTACTGTTGCCAGTTTTCGCTGCCTCTCGCAGTCGTGGGATGATGCCGCGACGGCACGTGCTTGTTCTACTCGACGCTGATGACTGTCACCAGAAGGACAAAAATACAACAACCATCTGGGCACGAAAAGAGAGACACACTCCTTCGGTCTGACAAAGTGGGACAGGCGTTGTGGTCAAGTATCGGGCAGGTGCAGTAGCATCCATCGTGCTGGTCCCACGGCTTGACAGCCCTGACAATATGTTTACGCTTCGGGCGTACAACTACAAAAGCAAAGGCGGCTGGTCATTGTTGGGACTTCCTCGTATTCTTCTGACCTCCTCGAGCTTCCGAGGTAGACATATCTTAAGAAGTCACGAAGCAGGAAGCCCTGGGCTTTGCGAGTGTACCACTGTACCCCCTCCTCGTCAGGAATGTCCTTCCCCGTGGCACCGTGTCTCTCCTTCCCGAAGAGTAAGAATATGACAACTCGAGCTGTTCCTGCCGTGAAATGTTCCTTTCGTTTGTTGACATCCTTCTTCTGGCAGCTTTCAACTCTCGCGGAAATCTCCCCCCCTTGCTCTACACAACTCACAGCTCACCTTGCTGACCTGCATCTCTTCCCTCACCATCCACCCTTCTGAGGATATTCAAATTTTTCATGTAAGCATTGATTTGACCTCAGGTCAGCCTACAATCCTGGAAACACGACGCACCGACATCCAGTCGCCGGAAATCCATCCGCCCTCCCGGTACTTTTCCTTTCCCGATTACCAGCCAAGTGGCCGAACGATGGAGCGCCAGCCTTTGCTTCAACACGTCGGCAACCTTGTCGGCGTCCGCCAGCAGGATGAGGAAGGCCAGGCCTCTGGTGGCGACCACGTATGTCTCTTCAACATCAATCTCTTGGTACTGGTCACCAGCCTAGTTTTCTGACATTGTCCAGCCCATCTTCCTTCGTGCTGCCCACTCGCCATGGAGGCCCCTCAACCAAAATGCTCTGGGCTACATTCGAGGTGCTTTGGTAGCATACCTGATTGCAACAGCTGGTATGCTGCTCGACTACGAGATCAAACATCGCCCGGCAGACCACACGAACTGGCGCATCCCTTTTCAGTTCTCTGCTGTCACCTGGTTCTTCCTCATCATATACCACATTCTTGTCTTTGTAAGTAGGGGCAGGGCAATGACTTGTCTCGGGATTCTCCTGCTAACAACTTGGATCAGTCATGGACGATCACGCACATGCACTGGCCCGATATTGACGAGGAAGACACTCGCTGGGAGTCTCGACTACTGCGCTTCATGTCTCCTCCTGAACAGACTGCCGATGGTCGCGGGCGCATCTATTTCAGCCTGTTCCATGTCGTCACCCACGTCTTTGCCCTCATGAGCGTCATTGTGTACTGGACCATCCAGGCGCCAAGCGGCCATGGTCACCTTCCAGCACCCGGCGATAGCGGTGATGGCGGTGGCGATGATGGCGATGGTGACGCCTTCATGGTCTACGGAGACGGTGCCACCAAGAACCCTTTCAAATTGGTCAAAGGCTGGTTCCCCATGTACTGTCTATTCAACCTCTATGTCTTCCCAGCTCTCGAGGTCGTGGTCGAGTCCGTGATCCTGAACAGCATGAGACGGCCTGAGGTAAGGTGACCCCCTCTGGGCGTTTGCACCAGAATAACTGACCTTTGCTGCAGCCCGTCCCGACCCACTTGTTCGCCAGCATTGGATCTGCCGCATTGTACTTGGGATATGCGGCGATTGGAGCGAAGCTTACCGGCGAGAATGCCTTCTTTTGGCTGGACGAGACCATCGTTGGCAGCAAAGAAAAGGTGACAGCATACTGCACTGGCTTCATCGTCCTAGCAGCTGCATGTGAGTGCCTTCGTGGATGCGACTCTGGGGCCATTTTAGGCATCAGCATGAGCACCTTACTGATCTGCCAACAGCTTTTGCCACGCTCTACGGCCTGGTCGGCATGCGGGAGAGCATCTCTGACCGTGCACATTCTCGATAATTCCACGGCAAGCACAGAACGCTGTGAAGGTACATTGCAGTCGGACCGGAAGCCCAACCGACGCTCAGGGCGTTTGACTCTTACTAGACTTAGACTGGTTGGGTGATGCATCATGTTTCTTCGACGGAAAGACGCTAGGGAGGTAATAATGGTGATGTGTCCGTAATGGGTTGTTATTGATTGATTACAGGCCTACCTAAAGTATGTTTCTTGTATCAGGAGTTCGCGCAATACAGATTGACAATACTTGCGCCGCACCTGATGGACCTGGAAACATGCATGGTCTCGATTGCTCTCTTCGAAGTGAAGCCGAACGTCCAGTATTTGCCACAAGGCTGCTCACCGTGCGTAACATTAAAAGGTGTGGCACCCCTGAATCCAGCCACCAGATATGTCTTGGAGTAGGGTTCCTCCATCGGCAGCTAGTGAACAGGGCGAGACACCCTTCACACCCACCCTCGTACGTACCGTTCAGGGACTCCCGCCAACCCCGCGGTGACAGCGTGGCACCCCAACAAGATAGTCTAAGCGTCAATCCAGCCATTCGGAACCGAGACAAGGCTTCCCTTGTACCCTAGCCCGAGCTTGTGAGGAGGGCAAAACCGAATCAGGATTCACAGCCCCTCATCCGAGGGCGATACGCTAAAGAGCCATCATGTGTGTGTTGTGAACTTCAGTGAACTCTTCAGGCACCGTCAGCACCAGGGCGGAGGCGAATTTGATGGTTGCCCAATTGTTCGTGGATGACCTCTACTGCAACGCAGCAGGCAGTCCGAGTCCTACGGGCGACGGCAGAGTCGACGCCAATACCAAGGACATCAAAGACTTCAACGATCAGGGACCAACGCTGGGCGTCGGGCTGTGCTCCGGAAGTCCTACGTGGGCTGTGATCATGTCCAACCACACCCAGCTCCGCACGAACTTGACACCTGAACTCATGCCCTCGGCCTGCGGAACGGGTTGGCGGCTATTCTGGAATGCACAACTCACCCGACTCTGGCACTCGATTCGTCGCAATGCTGATGTGAGAAGCTTCTTGCGACTTCGACGCGCTTCGTTCCCACTCTCATCCTGTCCTTGCAGTCATACAGCTCAGTTGCCCAGCCATAAGGCGCACAATACTCGACGCTGCATCCCTGAGGCAACGCGCTGTCACCCGCACGTGCTGTGAGCCCAATGCACGGCAGCGCCAATTTGATTATACGGCTTCGCGTCATTCAGAGCGTTCACCAGCCAACGCCAGAGCGATGATGCCTGCTCGTCAGTCATCGATAATCGCCTCACCTCTGTGTGCAAGTGTTCAACACGTCGTCTTTGGGTGTTCTCGGGCTTCAATGTCGTAGGCCTCAATTTGAGGCTGGGCCGTGACGGTGACGGCACGACCCCGGAGTCAACTCTATAAAAAGGATGGCAGGGCGGGCTGGGGACTCCACTCTGCGCTCTGATGACGGCACGCTCTTCTGGCGATCCCACCTTGTTTTCCGGGGCACAAGCTAGCTCTTGGAGCTTTAACACACCCACCCACACTACTGCATATTGACCTTGGCACCACACCCTGTTCCTCAAACCCCCAGATCCCAATTGATTCGACCGTTGATCTGAGAGGCTGCAGGCAATTTGCAGGCAACCAAGCCGCGTTGCCGCATAAATATCCCAGTCAACCACCCATACCTTTCGGCATCTTTTCTCCTCTTTCTTCTCCCTCCCCCCCACCACGAACACACAGGGCGCCAAGTGCTTATAGGATATTCACTGAGCTGGACGGTCGTTACGTACAACCCAGTGGTATTTCTTCACGGGCCCTCTCGTCAATCTTTGTGTGTCAGCGTTTGCTTTTGTTTTTTTTACAGCTCTCGTTCCGTCGTTCTTTCGATCGCGGGAGTTTCTTATCTGGTTTTCGTTCGTCTCGTCACTCTCTTGGTACCAACACACGCCGAGGACAAGGCAGCAACACCGCGAGATCCGCAAAAGTGGTTTCCTCGTTCTGTTCGTTTTTGTCTTTCCGTCGTCCCGTACGCCTCGAGTCCGAGTGCTCTTCACAAGTCAGCTTTCCGGAGAAACCTGAACAGGCGAAGCAACAACACGAACGAAAGTTGGGGCTCCGCCGCCGAAGAGTCAAGGTCAAAACACCCGCCGACGACCGTTACTACGTCATCACGTCCACAACCACGATGTTCAAGCGCCTGAGGTCCAACTCCAACGCCCAGCAAGCTGGTGCGGCCATGGACTCCCAGCACCGTGTGGACAAGTCGGCGAGGCTGGCCAGGAAGGGCACGAATGCGGGTTCCGTGCGGGATCCTACCAAGTTGTCGAAACTGCAGCGGTCGCTTACCGAACGCGAGGCCTCCGGGTCGGCTTCACGAATAAAGGCCGAGTCGGGCAAGACACAAGATGCCTCCAAGGCAAACCTCGCGCCATCGCCGATCGTCACCCTGACCATCGGCATGGAGGGGCGACTATTCGCGGCTCACGAGGACGTCCTCCTGCAGAGCCCGTTCTTCGAACAGGCCCTGAGGGGTGGATACCTCGAGCAGTCGTACGCGCAGTCCAGGAGAATCGCGCTCCCGGATGAGGAGCCGGAGGTTTTCTCGGCGGTCCTCGAGTACCTCTACAAGGGCGATTACTATCCGCGGCTGCTCCACAACAAGCACCGCAACTCTTGGGAGCTCGAGGACAGCGTTCCCACGCGCCGAGGGGGCACGCCAAACGCATCCCCGAAAATCAACTCAGAAAACACCTACGGGGGTGGCCGCGCAGCATCATCACCATATCAACCCGCGGCTGTCGAGGCTACCGTCTTCCTGCCGTCAGTGGGCCACCACCTCCTCCGGGACACGGTGGTCTACTGCGCGGCCGAGCGGTACGGGCTGGAGGAGCTGAAGCGGCTGGCGCTGCGGAAGCAGGGACTGCAGTCTGGCATCGACGTGGGCACGATCCTGCGTTCGGCCCAGTACTGCTACGCCCACACTCCGGACTCGGACAGCCGCCTGCGCGCCCACTACCTGGCACTGATCATCCGGTGCCGCAAGACCTTCAAGAGGTCGGGCACCATGCAGGCCGAGATGGAGAAGGGAGGAGAGGGCAGCAAACTGTACTTTGACCTGTTTGTCGCGCTGTGCAACCACCTCGACGACGTCATCGAGGCGGGGAACAAGGGCACGCCGCGCACCATCTGAGGGGACTACCCTTACTCCCCCGCGGAGCAGGAGGGGAATACCTGAAGAGAAGTCTGTGAGGCTCGTCCGGGTCGACACACGAAGACCGCGCGATGGGCAGGTGGATCCGAATCCCAATTTTTTCTTACGGGCGTTCCGTCGGCGTTTCCACCACTAAAGACAAGAGAATGATACACACACCCCATGCGAGTTTCCTCTAATCCGCAGCTATGGAGGGAGTCTGCTTTCGAGGAACGGATGGGCTATACACGCTTGAGGATACCTGGTTTTCTTTTCAGTTTGGGAACCTGCTCTGCTCTACTCCGCAATTCGTTGATCTGATCTGGCATTTCCAGAGGCGTTCTCTGCTTTCATCCTCCCCCATGGCCGGAAACTCACGTCAAGTTTTGGTACACGCGGCCATTTGGGAGATGCTAGATTTGTTTCTTGCTTCTTCACTTCTTTATGGAGGTTGGCCGAATCTCACCAGAATTTTTTGACTTTGAATTTTCGCCAAGGGGAGAGCATGGGGAAGGAGGACAGGGCTCGCTTCTGCTAATGCCATCCTGCCCGGGAGAAGATCGGGACGACGATTTTCGGACCAAGACATTGCGGGATCCCACAAGAAGACCTACCCCGAGTGGGCCCGTCTCCCCTTCTGCATTCACTCCCCCTGGCTAACGATTGTTGATGTCTTTGCGTGTGTTTCATCAAGCGCTGTTATTTCTTTGGAACAATTGGATCTTGGGAACGGATTCTGATTTTTCTCTTTTACGCATGGCGAGCCGGCGTTCAGAGGAAGTCCGAAGCGAGCGATGTTTTGAATTTCTGTGATTTTTTCTTTACACGTGCAGTTTGCCGCTCTTCCACACGGACCAAAAACAAATACCCTCTCCGATCCATCTTATACACACCACCACACACACACCTGGAGTTTGTGTCACGCGATTGTTTATCTCTCAGCTCAATGATTTTTCTTGGTTTTGCCATTTCATGTTCGGAATGTTACTGCGGGTTCTGTTAATGTTTTCTTTCATGCGGACTCTTTAACTAGACCGTCAACGTGGAGAAAAGAAAGATCCCTGCTTCTTCCAGAACGGCGGCCGGAAAGGAGACGAAACACAACAAATCATCCAGAATGCTTTTCCACCGGTGCGACAGGCATGCACCAGCCCGGCCAGCCCGAGCTTGTTGCCTGTCGCTACCAGACTGTCTCTTCCGTCTGCCGACATCGCATCTCAAAATAAAGCGACCGCAATCAAATTGTTACCAACGACGACCTTCAACCAGGCCTTGATTACTTTTCCTTTGTCATATGATCAGGGGATGAAGCTGGAGGCTCTTAAATGGGGAGAGGAAGTCGAGCAAGGGAGGGAGGGAACAGGGTTCTTGCAAGAGATGGACTTGATGGAGCAGCGAAATTCTTTTCTTCGATTCTACACCTCGAAACAACCCCGTGTGTGGCCTGCATTTGGTGTTTAAACCCGTCTGCGCGTTGTTGTTTCTTGTTCCCAGAGCCTTGGGTCTGCGTCACTCACCTGTTTCTCTTTTTTGAGCATGATTGACGAAGTTTGATGATTTGATACCACACATTCCCTCGTGTACTGTATGATGTCTATGTACTCTACTTCGGGCCTTACTGCGCTCGCGCCTCTGGCTCTGCTTGGATAGCAACGCGCCCCTTTTGGGGGGCCTTGGTAATGGGAGATTCGGCCACCTCCAAACCTCGTCCCATGGGCTTGTCCCAGTTGTTTGTGATATGTTGGTTGCATCGATCCATCTCATGCTGGAAGTCCAAACACTCGCCGCGAATCAGTGGTCTATTCATTCCTTTGGATAGCACATTTCGCTGGGTTATCATGTGCATATGCTAAGGGAAAGCAGTTGGTTTGCTGTGCAGCTGTCAGGACGCCTGGGCTCTTCTGGTTATCTGTTGGACACGGGGCGTTGAGTACTTGGTTAGTCTAATTGTACAAAAGGGTGCTCAATCCTGCAGAATTGCATCGACCAGAATCAGTTTCCCACCAAGTTTTCCACTTTCATCTGATCTCAGATTCTTCAGCTAAAGTTCGGTGAAGAGAGTTTGGCAGAATACCTGCTCAAAGACCACTGGCATCAAACGTGGTAGCAGTGGGCGCCCCAGGGCGCACCTGCCTTCAACCCTTGGCCGCTAAATTTTCACTGTCCACCTTTCACAGCAAACTGCAAGCGATTGGCAACCTCTTTTCAGTCATCTGGACAGTCATTAGTAAGAGGTTAGCTCATCACCAGCAAATCCTTTCACTCTACGAATGCTGGAGGTCAGACCAAGGATCCAGCGCATCTATGGACGCCTCCGCCACAAGACACGACTTCAGCGGCGCCCAAGGCGCAGCTCAACAACAAACACCTCACCAGTTGCTGAAAATGACTACACCAGCCCTTCGCGAAAAGGTGCATACGAACCTGAACATTCCTACACGTCATAAGCGCTTCATCGTCGGCCGTACTAACCGCAACTACAGAGCCTCTCGAGCAACATGGCCGACCAAATGACGGTCGAAAACGAGAAAGAGACCGAGCAAGAGACCCACGGGACAATGAAGTCCCATGAGGTCGTCACGCTCGAGACACTTCCAAATGAGCTCATCTCGTCGATCGCAGTCATGATGACTGTTGACATCGAGCTACCGTATGTCGTTTCTCCATCCATTTCCGAGACCATAAGCACCCCAGCGGCCCGCAAGAAGGAAGACACCAACGCACGTCGAGATCTTACCAGCCTTTGCATGACCTCCAAACGGATACCTTCGAACGCTCAAAAGGCGCTCTATCGGTACATCATCATCACCGACGTCAGGACCTTGGTTCTCCTCTACCGGACCTTCCTTGGGAACCCCAAACTCGGCATCTATGCCAAGCGCATGAGCCTCGACATTCATCACGGAGCCAGATACTCTTGTTCTCCTCCTGCCACTGTTTATGAAAGCGAGCCGATCGACCTGCGTCCACTACTCTCAAGTGCCCAGCATGGCTTAGGAGAACATTTGACGGCAGTAGGTTCAGGCAGTATAATCTCATGCCTCGAGACTGCTGTTGAGATACTCTACACCCTGCAACTCAGAGTCCTCGAAAGTACCAGCAACATTCATTCATTGGACCTCAACCTATATCCCCAACTCTTTCCGAACCGGCGATTATTGGCCAGAATGCCAATCTTTGACATGAATGCAGCTCATGAGATAGCAATCAATAGAGTCCTTCGTTCACTGTGGAAAGATACATCGCCCAGTCTGTCGAGACTCAAGAAACTACTGCTGATGGGAAGGGAGAGATCATACCTTGAGGGAGACCGCAGTTACTTTGTTCCATCGGTTTGCAAACGCTTTCTCACACTGCCCAAATTGGAACAGCTTGTCTGGTTCGATCACGCCGATGATTGGTTTGATACATTTGCGCCGTGGACGATGCATGGTAAGTCTTGAGTTCTTTGTTATTTGCATTCGCAGAATCCTCATCTCTTCTCCGACATCAGGGAGTTCTAACGCACGTTACTGTTGTCCTTGCTCACCATTTCCTAGATATTCTTGGGCAACGGCTTTCTGGAACTGAGTCACGATTCGAATCTATAAGGACACTCGAGTTGCTTGAGAGCTCCTGCTTTCCGAGAGACCTCGTTACCCTCTGCTCCGCGTTCCCGTACGTTGAAGACACATCCTATATGCTCGGGTTCCCCAATTTGGAACCTGATCTTTACATTGTCTTGGGCAACCGCCATCTTCAGCTTTAACGCATGTCACTAACAAAGCGCAGGAATCTTCAGTCATTTTCAGTCGAAACGGGTGTCAGCCAAATCTACAGCAGAATGGACATTGGTCACAGGCCGCCTCACCACCTTACGGGTGGAGATCCTAACTCAGGCATCGGCGTCAAGTATCTTACCAACAGCCTCGCAACTCTTGGAAACTTGACGACACTTTCTCTCGACCTTCATTATCCTGGTCGCAACATCAGCCTGACACTCGGGCCGTCAGGTGTCTTGAACTTGGCTAGCCTGCCCAACCTCCAGACTCTTGCAGTGCCTGTCCACTTTTTCGTCAGGGAGAAACTTGACGGTCATCACAAAGTCGTGAAACCAACGATTGTCCTTCCACGTTCACTCAAGACTCTGAGGACTGTGGCCTGCTTCAGCTGCCTTACAAGGCGGGCTGGCGAGGTTTTCCCCGAGGTACCATCCACGTATCAGCACGTGGACGCGGTTCTCGAATTTCTGGAGGGACTCTCAGACCTTCACGCTGAGTCTTTCCCCAGCCTCAAAAGTATCTGCTACGAGGAAGACGAGCAGCAGCAAGACTGTGTAGACGTCGGGTGCTGTGACTATGAGCACCCCTTCCACGTCCTTGCCCGCATATCGTGCCTGGAGGCCGTCTCTGAATCTTTGCGCCAGAAGGGCGTTAGGTTCGAACAGAGTGCCAGATTCTTTAATTGTTGATGCTTCAGGGATTAGGCAAGGCTACTATCGAGCACTACAAAGCAACGGCGAGCCGCCATTTGGCATCGAGGGCTGACGTCTTACAACCAAGCCGGTGCGCTACATTCTGAGGGAAATCTCTCAAACCTGCGGCATAGGGCCAAAGGACAGCTCCATTGAAGCATTACCATCTGGAAGTGGAGTGGCAGTGATCCTATCCATGGAGGACCGCTTTTAGGGGACATGAGGCTTGTAGGCACGAATGTAGCAACACTGAATGCGATTGATAGTTGAAGACCCTCAAGGCACCAGTTCATGTTTATTGGTTGCAGGAGGCTCGACCGTATTATCTTAGTACCTTGTTAAAACCATCAAAAGCATGCGGGGATCTAGAGTGGGCTGTGGAGCTATGTCTGGACAGCCCCCATGCATTTAAGCATCGGCGAAAATTATTGCAAGACTGATGAACATCGAGCTGAGGGGCATAAGCTGGCAGTGTGACAGCAAACTCAGTTATTTTTCACAGTTGTATTAGGTGCCACACCGTTGCGGCTACATTTCAGCATGCAGCTTGCTACCAGTTGACAGCCACGCGGCGTGCTGTCGGTCTGGCACCCGCTTCCTTCATCCCTCTGGCATGGTCGGAACCCCGTCTAGACCCACTGCACATCAAAATCCTTGAACTCAACCACAAGGTCCTCGGCAGCATTTTTCGCCGGCCGACAAGCATAAGCCTCAACGCTGAGCTCCCACTTGTTCGGGTCGCCATGGCCAAACACCCAGCACACCTCCCTCATCGGGATCTTCTCGCCGCCCACGACCTGGTAGATCCAGAAGCTCTTCCCCAGGACGTCCGTCCCGTTTTCAACTAGCACGGTGACCCAGTCACCCTCCTTGCCCTTGACGTCCGCCAGGCTCCAGTCGGCCCACGAGTCACAGGCGACGGTCGCGGCCTTGGGCACGCCGTTGTAGTACTCGACGCCCGTCTTGAGCCATTTGGGAGGGGAGTCGCCGGGCAAGGGGCCAGCTGCACCAGGGGACTTGAGGGACAGCACTAGCCCGGCCTGGTCGTACTGCTCCTTGGGGTGGAGGAGGAACGACACGCGGGCCGACTTGAAGGACGACAGCGGCGCTGTGGTCTTGCTGTCGGCGTCAGCGCCTCGGGGTGCTGGGTATATGTTAGTCGGGCTGGCTGCTTTGAGTTTCGCTGATGAGAGAGTATTGAATTTACCGTTGAAGACGTCTGTGGCAGGGGGCTTCCGCCAGATGTCTGTGTTTGGGGATGCTTTGATTTTGAAGGAGGAAGACATTACTATGTGGCTGAGAATAGGTATTGAGCTGTTTGTGGCCTGCTTGTGTTGTCGTGACAGGGGAAAGTGAGGATTGGGTATAGGTGTCTTTTTGTAGTTATGCCAATGGTGCCATGAGGGCCATGATCTAAACGGCGGGGTAGGTGACTGGATGCCGCAGCGTGCTTAGAAACCACTGCAGCTTTGGCGCAGCATCAGTCACGCCAAGCTGTGGACCTTGATTGATCCTTTGCAAAATCATCTCCCCAGGGTTTTCTTCACGTAACACCGGCTTACATCTGATGATATTTCATCCTCGCAAAAAATGGCAGGGGAGTTGATTCTATTGGATCAAACAAACTGCAATAAAACAGTTCTCATGCATTTAGGCACGCCGAGGTGCATTCGCTGATGATTGCTGGTATCTGTTCTCTGGATCTGCCGTCTTGATCTGTTTCCTAACTGTCATTCCATCGAAGTATTCCACTTAATTGTTCGCGCAGGACAGACACAACCTCGAGAGGCCTTGAAATGGAGCTAGTGAAGACGGTTGCGCCGCCTTAAATGCACGCTGCAAGTAATTGGTTCGTGTCGGGCCCACAAGATTCGTGAAATCCCAAATAGGAACAAGTCTCCCAGAACCCCAAACAGGAATAAGACCCGGGTTCCCGAATAGGAACAACTGCCAATTTCCTGGATAGGAACAGTGCTAGTCCCTTTTCTAGTGTGGTACTCAGATGCCAATCGACATTCCATACAAGCTCATCACATACATTATTGCAATACATAGCCACATTTTCAAAAAGGAGTAAGCAACTTCTAAGCGGAGCCCACCTGGAACAGGTGCTTCCCAGGCGTTCTTGAAAACTGGGCAAAAGCCATCGTGGCAGTTGGTCGCAACATCCACACACTGTAGCACGAGTCAAGGCACACTGACCCAAGTATGAACAACCTTGGAAATTTAAAAACCTAGGCTTCCTGCAAACACAATTGCTGATTTGATGAAAAGTTGTCCAAAATGATGACTATGGCAAGTGCCCAAACTTTGGCCCAAATTTCTGCCACTCTTGGTGACTGTCCCGACGAGGTATCTAGCAATGTGGCGCGCAAACTCGGTCTGTAATCCGACTTCTGGCAGGGACAGAACTCCAAGCGCTAAACAACACGAGATTCAAAACTGTTACTTGTCTGTATTGCCACGGACTCCTAGAACTCGCAGGTCAACTGGTTCCGTCACTTGTGAACTCAAATGTTTTCATTGATTCTTCAAGGGAAATCATGTGAGACCTCTCGCTGCTGCACCATGTCGTGGAGGAGCAGCTCCCTGTCCTCCGAGGCTCTCGGCTTGCGGCGCCATGCTGGTGAAGGATATACTGATCCCTGTGACGACGAAGCCACCACGCGGAAGAACTCGATTCCATCGCCATCCTGCCCCGGGTTGGCGGTCTGGTAGGCTAGGGCTTTGAGCAAGTGACGAACTCCTGCTGCAATCGCTGCACCAAGCGTTGGGCCAATAAAATAGATCCAAAATTCAGAGACATAATTGTTGTTGACAACTGCGGGACCCAGACTGCGCGCTGGGTTAACGGAAGCACCGCTGACGTTTATGCCTGCATATTCGAAGTTGTCAGCGCCGCTAGTTTCTATACCAGTATTCAGCGACTACCACCAAGTACGTACCAACAAGGTGAATGATGGTGAGAGAAATTCCTATGGCAAGGGGCGCGATAAATGTAGTGCGGCTCTTCTCCACGGCCAGCATCAGGATTGTGATCATCAATTCTGCGGTCAGGAACATTTCCATCAAGAAGCCTCCGCCTATGCTAACACCCTCGCCGACAGAATTCTCTGCTTGGAGCGGTCCGGGTAGGATCCCAGCTACCAGGCCGGCAGCCGTGATACCCCCTAACAACTGGGCCGGGATAACACAAATGAGACGGACCCAGTTGAAGGCACCTGATAGCCATAGACCAAATGCAATCTAAACCTCGCCGTCAGTAATTAGGAAAAAACCATTTCTCTCGGCTTATCCTGAGGCATAGGATCACTGACCGACGGGTTGAACATGCCCCCGCTGACTCTGTACCAGATCCAGACGTTGGCAGCAAGGCTGAGTCCAAACACGGAGGATATGTAGGATATCTGCAGCAGGCTGGGCCCGACTGGTGCCCCAGCCGCGCCGATGGCGGCACGCAAGGTAACATCTTTCTTCTCATTCGCCGTCTGAGCCGCGATATATCCGAAGAAGAGAAACATGGTCGTGCCGAGGTACTCTCCGATAATGGCTACGATATGGCCCCGGCCAGCGTCGCTCAGCGCCGCGAAGACCTTGTTCGGCCTCTGGCTGCCGGCGCGGAGCTCGGTCGGCTCGAGCATCACGGGCTGTTTGATGATGAGCGGAGGGTTCCCGTCGTCACCGGTACGGTACATCTCGATGTGGGCTCTTGGAATTGACGACATCTTCTTGTTGTAGGTATTGCGCGGCTGGCCGTTTTCGAAGAGAATGTCTCCGGATGACGAGAGACCTTGTATCCGGACTTTGGCAGACATTATGATGCTGTCTCTTGGTTTATAAGACTTGCGTGTGGGTCTTTTGTACACGTCTCCACGCTTTCGATTTAACGCCTGGATGAGGATCAAACGATTGCTGGACTTTTAAAAAAGCCAACTTGGCCAAGAAGATGCCTAGCCGCGGACTTTTGGCTTTGATGTCCAAGGTTCCGACATGAAAGGTTCGTTACACGCCAGCGCGTGTCTGTATCCTTCGCGAATCCGTCTGAGCTCTCGACATGATCTGATCCTTTCATCATCCGATGCAGGAGGCAAGGTAGATTTCTTGCAGAAAAGCCAGATAAGTCAAATCCTATCAAGGGAAGGGATGAAACCACAGCAAATTCACTCATCGACTAATCTGCGATGTCGCGTCGTCATGCAAGACGTCTGTGAGCCCAATGGAAGGTCGACTTGACCCTCCTTGGCTGCAGATACTTTGGCCCAGACGTTGCAGTGCTGTGGTGTCAGTGTAGTGCACCACAGTATTCTGTCTGAGCTGAAGCACCGCACACACACCCACACCGAGAAATGACGTGCCTGGAACGACCCCAACAATAGCCCTACTACACCCCCCTGCTCAGCTCACCGGAGAAAATTTAAGGTTTCCGAACCGAAGATCGGCATCTCCGTGGCCAAGTTCGTGCTAAATTTCCCGACTGTAAGATCAACAGAGTCTACAGAACTTAAACCTTGCTACAGCCAGCTCAGGTCATGCAGGTCGGCTCCGAATGTCAATGAACACTGCTGTATATATACGAGAAGTGGCGTGATCCTACAATATAAGGACTTGGGGCATGAAAGACGTAGTCCAGATGATTGCGATCACCTGTCATTATTCGGTGTCGCAATCGGGACTGCCATATGTCAGATACGCCTCATCGTGAGAGCAATGGGTTTAACAGCAACATGAGGTCGCTGCGGAAGAAAATGCAACGTTGAATATTACGCAAACCACCGTTCTCTGGTTGCACTAGTCCGAATGGCTAGTTTTGTGGTTCAATACAAAAACTAAGTCATTTGCTCGTTATCAATCTTCACGCTTGCGTCCTCGAAGCAGCGATCAGGCCGCAAGGGTCTCAACATAATCTAGACCCACTCTGCGAAACCCCTCCTGCCTCAGAACAGCAAAGCTGTTGATGGAATGTGACTCTAGAGTCCATTAGAGTTCGACCGGGCTGAAGTATCGCTAAGAAATAGAGTCCTCCGAGATCTTCAGGCAAGGTTTGGCTGACTGGAAAAGTGGGCCCTGAACATCGCAGCGGCTCATACCGACCTGCGAAGCAGTTCCGCAGCGGAGGTGGAGGCCGGGGCGCGCGGGTGTGAACACCGACAGTGGCAGCGCCTGGACTGGCTTCATCACTGCGTTTGTGCCCAAGTGCAACCAGTCTCAAAACTATATGTGTAGCCGTTTCAGTGGCAAAATTCTTTCGTCGCTGGTTTAAGTTGTGTTTCCGCTCAAAAGCATCGCGGCTGACAACCGCCGCGGCCCGATATCTCCGTCTCCAAAGAAGGTCCAATTTCAGCATCACGCAGGTTAATCGATGCTTACCCGCAGTAACTCACGCAGATCTATTTCGGTAGGTAATAGTTCAGTATGTTATCGATGTAGAAACCGATGTGTATCGCAAGAGTTCCAAGGGGAAAGGTAGTATTCCTAGTGAGGAGCCTAGACATCGTAGAATCTTCTGAATGACATTACACCATAATTAAGCAACTATGAAATCATACGCTCCTGATTTACTCCACCAATGTCCTCCAAATATAGACACAATTGCCGTTATATCCATATGTTTGGCACCGATGGCAGGCCCGGAAAGTCTGTGATGGCTGCAATTGGCAATGGGCATTGGCACTTGAATTGCCTTGATGGTTTTCACGTGGAACGCGTAGAATCGAAAGTGAGACTGGTAAGAGATCTGAAGCATTTGGAATTTTACGCTTACGAAGGGATCTTCTGCTATGTAAACCGCGCTTGAATGACATTTTATGCTTTGCCTAGCATCGAGGAGACTTCGAGAACATGACTTTCGAGAAGCACGGTTCAGTTACCTTAATGCCGTTACTCGTACCATGTCTGGTCCTCAGACACGGGACCCAGCCCAAGGATGTGATCGCAACGTTTTCGCCTTCAAACCTGCCAAAAAGGCAATACTTTCGCAAGCGCAGAGCTTGGAGTCTGTCTGGTTGGGGTAGCATTCAGCAATCCATTACCACTCCAGGCTTTTGAAGTGATTCTCCGCGCAATTTTCCTGTTCTGACGGAGAAGGGAGACGGGTGCAAGTCAGCGAGATTGGTTTGCACACATGTCCACAAAGCAAGCGACCACTTTCCTCGTTCTGCGTTCCTACAGGCATCTTTCACATTGGTATGTACATACACTTGTTCTATGACCGTTTTAAATGTTGGAATGTAATCGCATGTGTGTTGCTTATTGGATCTAGTTGAAGACCTGAAGAGTATCTGGTTCTATGCATATGTGGTTACTCCTGGGCAAAACAATAAGAAACGACGACGTTCACTTGATTCTTTGGCTCATCGACCACAGCCCCATATTCCCTAGTAAATCGTCTGTTTATCACATACATTATTTCCATAACACAGCCACACTTTAAAAAATTCGAAAACGTCATAGTGGAGCCCCCTGTAGCTTGACTATACTTTGACTAACCAAAAAACTAAAACTATACGGCTCTGTATACAGACTTCTTTCAAAGTGTGGCTTGATTCGTGTATAGGTGCTGCGGGCCCATCCCGCAGGGTGGGCTCGCGGCCTTGCGGATTCATCAGATAGATTCCGTGGCTGCGAAGCAGACACCCGAGGCAAAGCTCGTAAACTGTTATTGACCACCCAAAAGTATGCACACCAGTAGTTAAAAAGGCAATCTCCTGGAGTCTGGCAATTTTGTGAGACGATGCGATGCGACTGGTAGTGAAAATGAAGTTCATGAAGCCAGGCGGAGGAGCAGCCGGTTAGGACCGACAGCAGACTAGTGCCAGTAGAGCGCGGAGGAAATTGTTACTGTGGGAGTGATCTTTCTGGAAGGCCGAGTGGGAGCAAGGAAACCGACCTTGGCACTTGCAATTGTCGGCAAACGCATAGCTCGGCCTTGTGAGTTGTGGTGCTCCAGTGGACGAGGTGTTGCTAAATGAGTGATGAGAGAAGAGCCATCTCAACAAGGTTTCGGGACCCTGGCAAGAGTTTAGACAATAAGTCAGAGGTAGCAGGTACGAGATGCAAAGCAATCCCGACAGAGCCAAAAGATGCCCACGTTCATATCAATTCAAGCTACGGTGTAAACTTGAGAGATAAAGCTGATGTGGCTCACACTGTCGTTTGGTGTGCGACAGGTCGAGCTCCAGGAGTGCGGAAATGTGGTGTCCGGCAGAAGAAAAAGGGCCAGCTACTGCTGCAGTTTTTCGGCACCCGGTGGTGCTCGAACTCGTCGCCTGTGGTGCCTTGTCCCGTTTCCAAGCAGTGCCAGGCAGCCACCTACCTGCCTGACTCAGCCAGCACTCACCCATAAATTTGTTGGATGGTCCGTGCGTCTACCCCCGCTCTGGCTTTCCCCGAACTTGCAATTTTCCCCATTGTGCACGCTGAAATTTTCCACTGGACCAGACGACAAAATCCAAAACGCGCAACTCGCAATCTCGCAGACGCAACACCCACCTTCTTGCGTCGGCAGCACCCCTCCACCATCAACACCCATCGCCCAATGGCATCACACCCTTCTGCAACCCCATGCAATTATCCTCATTTCTCCCTTTTCACTGAGCTTTTTTGAAGAGCACGGCAGAGCAGGTCACTGTCGACCTCAGAGCTCGCCGTCGTTCCTCGACGGGTGACTCAACAGCTCGCCTCACCTCGCCTCGCTTCACACATCTCTCTTCTCAGAGTCTGGTCCCTACATCCGGCCAGCAGTGCCACCCGAATAGTCGCCTATATCCAAGCCGCTCACAGAGTACTGTCTGTTGGCCATGTCGTCCATGGTCAAGAACCCACGTAAGACGCCGGCCGCAAAACCCAAGGCCTCGCGTCCAAACCCTGCTCGAGCAATCAACGACCGAGATCACCGTCGCAAGCAGATTGCCGAGTACAATGCCAGCAGGGCGTCCTCTTCTGCCGGCTCCCCGCCTCCTGTCAACCCCCGCTCCCAGTGTCCCAACCCTAAGTGTTCGGCTCCCAACCTTGTCGACGGAACTTGCCAGTCTTGTGGTGCCGTCGTCGACGACAGTAATATCGTCGCCGACGTCCAGTTCGGCGAGGCTTCAAACGGCCAGGCCATCGCCTTCGGTGTCACTGTTGGGCATGACCAGGCAGGCCCTCGTTTAGGTGGTCCGGGTTTTGGGCCTCGTCGTGCTGCTGGCGGTGGTGAGGGCGAAAATCGTATCAAATCCATTCTCGAGGGCAGAGACCTCATAATCGGTCTGCTCAACCGCCTCGATCTGGGCCAGGTTGAAGGTCAGCTTTACCTTTCTGCCTTTAACAAATTCAAGGAAGTCCTGGGTCGAAACTTCTGTCAGGGGCGAAGTGTCGCAAGGGTTGCCAGTGTTTGTGTGTATTGGGCCATCCGCAAAGAGCGCAACACTCCGGTCATGCTCATCGACATCGCCGACGTCGTGAAAATGGACGTGTTCCTACTCGGCCGGACGTTCAAGAAGATGCTTCACATGCTATACGGCGGCGACGAGGCTAACTACCCCTTCGAGCCTATGGTCCCCGAGGACATCATCAGGCGCCTTGCTAGCCGCCTCGAATTCTACAACGACACCGAAACCATCCAGGCGGCTGCTGTGCGGATTGTGCAACGGATGGACCGTGACTGGATGATGCTTGGCCGTAAGCCTGCGGGCATTTGTGGCTCAGCCCTTATCCTCGCTGCCAGGATGTTCAACTATCGCCGCACCCCGCTTGAGGTTTCCTTCGTCGCAAAGGTCACCACAGCTACCCTAAAGCTCCGTCTGGACGAGTTCGCCCGGCTCGAGGCCGCGCAGATGCGCATCAGTGACTTCATGAAGGGGGAGTTTCCCGGTCAACAGAAGTCCCATGATCCTCCGGCCTTCTACCGCCAAACAAAAGAGTATCAAGAAGAGATGGAGAAGAAGAAGAACAAACCTGGCCGGAAGCGAAAGCGACCCGTCATTGATCAGGAGACCGGCGAGCCCATTCAGCCCGACAAGAGACCCCGTGAGGACGGCCAGCCAGATTCTGGGGCCACTTCTCAAGGCGACGCTACGCCAGCCGAGCAGCCGAGGACTGATGCGGATGGATTTGCTATCCCTGCACTACCCCAACGACAACCTGCCAGCCCCACGGGCGAAGGTACACAACGCGTCACTGAAGATGACATCAGCGAAGCCGTGCCTAGAGACGAACAGGATGAAGTGGAGGCGCTTGCATCCAAGTATGGCGATGTTCCTTTGCCTGGATTGAGCACTGGGGATGGTGAGCCGGGTGCCTCGGGGACGCAGAACACAGCCGTGGCTCCAGGTGCCAAGAGTCACCGAAACCGCTTGCAAGGAAGCTCTCTGCGGAATCCTGCCCTATATAGCGAGAGTGAGGAATGGACCGAGGACGAGAACAAGATGGCTGAAGAAATGCTCAGCAACATTAGGGACATCAACTCCACGGTCTGGGTCGCTGCGGCAGATCTGGCTGGGCTCCGCACTCAAGAGCTGATGGATGAGCTCGAAATCATGCGGCCAGCCAATTATCAACAAAACGAGTTGCTCGACGCGCCAGAAGTCACGGAGGATGAATTTGCTGACGACCCGGAAGTGCTCAACTGCTTGCTGAATGAGGAGGAGCGCAAGATCAAGGAGCAGCTATGGCTCAACGAGAACAAGGACTGGCTGCGTCTCCAGCAGGAGAAGGAGTTCAAGAAGAAGATGGCGCCGGTCAAGAAGCCGCGAAAGCCCAGCACGCGAAAGCCACGTATTGGAGAGGGTCAAGCCACACCGGCGAGCTCGGCTGAGGAGGCCGCCCAGGAAACGGCCAACCGGCGTGGGATCTCGACCAAGATCAACTACGCCGCCCTCACCAACATGGATCGAAAGGGTCCTGGATCATTGATTGGTAGCGAGATCGCAAGTCAGCCAACCAGTCGCACTGGCAGTGCCGAACTTTCTGATTCGGACAGCGACGAGGATGACTATGGTCTTGGTGAGGACCAGGGCAACGAGAATGAAGAGGGAGAGCAATACGATGCCGAGGATTTCGAGGATGATGACTAGTGATCATCAAAATCGCGGAGAGCCGGTGGAGGCTTTCCACAGGCTTCATGCGCCATACGAGGCACGGAAAGTAGAACAACCGTTGTTCCAGAATACCCATCAGTCAGCAAGACACCATTAGAGGTTTGCCACCGCACACCGCGAGTGAGGAGTATCGGTAGAAGTAGGAAATCCTGAACAATCGGACAGCACATCCCGGGCAAGTTGACAAAATTCAAACTCAACAAAATGTTGAGCGTGTCCGTTCCGCCCTGATATCTCGTAATGGTTGGGTAAATAATGGATGACCACGGCCGCTCGGTCCGGGCGTTGAACTCAGATGAGGAAAGTGGGCGGGACCTGCCGAGGCTATCAATCTTACCCCATGGGGAGTACGGGTCCCTTCGATGGGTTGGACCCCAAGTTTTCGGCTAAGCATGAGACCTCGTGCTGCCTGGATACCCATAGGACCCAAACCCGCCTAGTTGAGGGATGATCGAGCATCAGCATCGAGGTCACGATGCTGCGGGTGTTGACTAACAACGTGGTATGCTGCGGATAAACCGCTTATTCAGCGTTCATCCATGCCAGTGACTGCAGTGATGATCAGCAGCGCTAAGACCCGCCAAGGTACACAAGCTCGCAACCAGTGAAAGCTTGGGCAGGCTGGCAACACTCAGGCTGTCAGGCTCTCAGGCTGGCAGGCTGCACCCCATGGGTGAGAGGGAAGGATGTTCCTTGCCAGCGGCCATGAACCGTGGTATACACCATTTCGGTCACCGCATGTGGAAGGAATAACCACGAAAATTCGGACTGAGTTGGAGCCATCACAGCTTACGGACGATGTCACCGTGTCCTTCTGCATTGATGCGCCGAGCTCGTTGCGGCGCGATGATTGAACACAGTTGGATTGCCCGGTGGCCCCATCCCTGTACTCGCAGAGGCGACTGACACTCTGATCTGCTCTGGTTGGATGACGATCCTGCCTCTTATCTGTGGAACAAGCCCAGAAGATGGAAATTGAAATCCCGTCGAGTCAGGGCCAGATATCCTCTCGGAGATAGGAAAACAATTCAGGAACCAGTTCGGACGAACACGGAATCAGTTCTTGGGACGTCTCGTTGAGTACAGCCAGCAGCCAAAACATCATGAGAGAAAGGGGCAGTCAGAAGGGTGGGTCGGTACTTCAGGAACAAGCCTTGCGAGCAGGGGTTCTGCGGGTAGGGTCAGGCCAAGGGTGGATTCTATTACGGGAGGCTTTCATTTCCAACACGGCGCCGATTTTATTTCCGGTTTCCCATTACACACCAAATGACTCGTGTTGCCAAGTTTCTCACCGCAGAGCCGCATGCGCGCCAGACGTCACACCCACTCCCTGTACCCGTCAGCTAACTCTTTCATAAAAGTTTTCCTTCCGGCCCACCGTGTTACGAGCGAAGATCCACCGGATGCCCCCAAAATTGACCTGCTGGTACCTGGCTAAACTGCCAGATTCTGGCCGTTGGAATCCGGGAGATGCCGGCACACACCAACCCAGCCAGGCTGCCTGCCAGCCAGCACAGCCAGCCCAGCCAGCCAGCACAGCGCACAACCTGCTTGCTCCCTTGCACAATGTTGCACGACCAATGCTCACCCCAACGCGACTAGCTCGTGCCCGTGCATAATTCAGAAGCCAAGTTGCTCTGACAAGATCTTAGATCTAAAGTTTTCGTACCAATCTGTGCTTATCTCCCCCACGCGGGGCGCTCCTGGTCCTTGTCTTTTGCTCTGGGACACTTGGTCCGGGCTGTCAGGGTCCAAAATGGCCAGAGATGGCGAGACCACCCGCCCCAGCAGCGACCTGTTCTTACACCTCCACCAGGGTAATGAACGTTAAATGTTTTGGTGTTGCATCCGCCAAAAATTTAACGTATATTACCCTGGTGGAGGTGTACCAGAGCCACCTCCCGAGGGGGCGCGATCGTCTCTCGCCATGTGCGTCATGCATATACTTGCTGACCCCATCTGGGCCGCAATTGGGCTAGGGACGCTCGCGCAGTCTAGCAGCACGAGTCGGTTGCGCCTCGGCGTCTCTTCGCTTGTCGGCTTTTTTTCCCCAAACACGCTACGCGCTACCCTGATCTACTGCCGGCCTGTCAAAGTGATAGCGCCAGTACACACGGTACGGATCATGCTGCGAGGTCAGGTGGTCACTCTGGTGGTCTTGACCTCGGAAATATCCATGGATACTGTACACACTACCCTAGACTGCCGTTCCTGGAGGACCGGTCCAGTCCGGCCCAGCCATGCCCTGTCGGTCCAGCCAGCAAGCGCGACCGGGACGGGGCATGGCATGGTAGTAGGATAAGACAGGACCGGGGCAAGACAGGCGGATCAACGCTGACGAGTTCGTTGTACGTTGCTATTCGGGCCCTAACCGTTGATCAGTCGAGTCGGTCCCCTCTCATGATAGATAAGCTTGACCCTCAGTCATATTTAGTCTTGCTTGCTGCCGCGAGCACTTTTGCCACCGCTTTTCTCCCTTTCCCTTCCACCTCTGTCACTTTGGCAAGACTCACCCAAGGCCAGTCCTTACCGTCCTTCAAAGTCCGGTCCGGAGCTTCAACGTCGACCAAGGACGTCATCGCAGCGTCCTTCCCCGTGGTCACTTTAAAAAAAATCAACCTCGGTGGTTCGATTTCACACGACCAGACCTGACCTGACCCGCGAAATTCACTTTCGTCAAACAGGTCTCGTCTGTTTTATTTTTATTACTGACTGACCAGCTGTGCATCAACTACACAAGCTGCAAAGTCCTTACCACCCATATCCGGACCCGCCCCACAAGTAGTCGACGACATTCCCGAAGGCTCCACCCCACATTACCAAAATGGCCGACTACAACATCACGGCCGCCCAAGAAGTGGGCTCCACCGACAAGAAGGCCGAGAAGACCATCAGCGCCAATGAGAGCCAACAAGGCTCCGGCACTGGCATGTTCGGACAGACAGAGGTCGGCGAGGTGACGGATTGGAATGACGTGGAGAAGCGCAAGGCTGCAGAGGGCCACGCAAAATTCAACCGGCTAGGCTGGAAACGCCTGACAGTCGTGCTCATCGTCGAGGCTATCGCTCTTGGTTCCCTGTCTATCCCCGCGGCATTTGCCAAACTGGGCATGGTCGCCGGTGTCATCCTCTGTGTCGGTCTCGGTTTCATCGCCATTTACACCTCTTACGTCGTCGGTCAGGTCAAGCTCGCTTTCCCGCACGTCACCCACTACGCTGATGCCGGCCAACTGCTCATGGGCAAGTTCGGCTACGAGCTCGTCGGTGTCATGTTCGCGCTCCAGCTCATCTTCCTGGTCGGCTCGCACAGTCTGACGGGTGCTATTGCCTTTGGAAACATTACTGAGAACGGCGCCTGCTCCCTCGTCTTCGGTGTCGTGTCGGCTATCATCCTGTTCCTCCTGGCCCTCCCGCCCTCGTTCGCCGAGGTCGCTGTTCTGGGATACATTGACTTTGTGTCGATCATCCTCGCCATCGGCATCACGATCATCGGAACCGGTGTTCAACAAAGCCAGGGCCTGATCCCTGCATCTGACTGGTCCGCATGGCCAAAGGAGGGTCTGACGTTCGTCGAGGCATTCATCGCCCTCGGCAACATCATCTTCGCCTACTCGTTCGCCGTCTGCCAGTTCTCCTTCATGGACGAGATGCACACGCCCAAGGACTTTGTCAAGTCCATCTGGTGGCTCGGCATGATCGAGATTGTCATCTATACCGTCACGGGAGCCCTGATCTACGTCTTTGTCGGCCAGGACGTCAAGTCGCCCGCCCTGCTGTCTGCAGGCGACCTGCTCTCCAAGGTCGCCTTCGGCGTCGCGCTGCCCGTCATCTTCATCTCGGGCTCCATCAACGGCACCACGGCGGGCCGGTACGTCCACGCGCGCATGTACAAGGACTCGGTCATCCGGTTCATCAACACCAAGATGGGCTGGATCACGTGGACCGTCCTCATCGCTGTCATCACCCTCATCGCGTGGATCATCGCCGAGGCCATCCCCTTCTTCAGCGACCTGCTCTCCATCTCCTCGTGCCTGTTCATCAGCGGCTTCACGTTCTACTTCCCCGCGTGGATGTGGTTCAAGCTCATCAAGAAGGGCAGCTGGCACAGCAAGGAGAACCTGCTCCTCGCCATCTCCAACGGTATCATCTTCGTCATCGGTATGGTCATTCTGGTTGCTGGCACCTACTCCAGTGTTCAGGATATTGTAAGTTTTCATCCTACACCCACCAACTGACCTCGGGGAACCTCATGCTAACTTTCTTACCCCCAGATTAACCAATACAACGAAGGAACTGTGCGAGGTGCTTTCACTTGTAGCCCTCTGTCATAGATGGCTGTGGGACGGAAGCTGGGAAATGTGTACGGGGTGCAGACCTAAGGCACTGACCAGGCCTGGCTTTTGTCATTATCAGACTCCCATGTTTTGGCTTGTTGCTGTTTGGCATTGCCGATCTGGGGAAATTAAATGTATATACAATGAGATGAATGAATTACACGAACATCAAAATACTCGAAATTCTTCCAGTGCATGTGCTTTGCATTGTGTGACTCATCTTGATGACCGTGAGCCTGTTAAGCCTGACGAGTGGTGCATTTAATCGTGTCCGTTCATCATCAGTGATCAAGCAGTGCCTCTATCTTTAGTAGTCCCTCGGAGATGACTTCTGTCTTGCCAAACCCTCCAAGTTCTGAGGTATTGAAATTACTCGGTCGCCACGCAGCCATCTATTCATGTCGGCTCTTGGCTGCCAGGAGCCAAACCTTTCCTGCTCTCCATCATCACTATCCCGACTGTGTATCGCTGAGAAACTTGAGGTCATTCGAGTCACGGCAGCCGCACGCAAACGAGTGCCGGGGAAGCGAATTTAGGTCGGTTCGACGAGATTTAATTTAGCTGATTGGGTTGCCGGCAAGCTGTGTGTCCACAATTGTCACTGGCGGTAATTTTGGCAATTTTCATGGGTCAAAGAGACCTTGCTGCGAGTTCTCATGATCGTCCACGGTCTCATGGGCAAGCTATTTGTTGGGCATCATGATCCAACCCCCCGGTTGTAGAGATTTAGTGGCGAGTAAAAAGAGTCTTCAGACTTTTGGATGATAGATCAAGTGGGTTGTCACACTGCTTTCACCAAGCACCAAGATGCCCTCATTCTGCCATTTGCCCTGTCTTTTTCCGAGCAGACGATCGAGGGCGTTCCAGGCACGCCAGAACGGATGTATGGTTGAATACAGCTGGCAGCATTCAAATGAATTTCGAGAAATTTGGAGACACAGATCTGTATCAGGCTGTCTGAGCGAAGAAAGTGCTGTGATGTCCACGGTTGAGGTGGAAGAGTCCTTCGAGAGTCCAGGCTGGCAGTCTATCTAGGTATGCTGTAGACCTTGACCAACTGGAAAATACCTAGGTAACGTGCCCAGGCCATTCGGGTTGGGATTGTTATGGTACGGTCAACGTGACATTCACTTGGACCATTCAGTCATAAGCCATTTCTTTGACCTCTAATTCCAGGCTCGATCGCAAGCCATTTGATCTCTTCCTGCCTTCCCTTTTCGGTGGCTGCAATACAGCCAGTGACTGCCTGATTGCCAGTCCACCACAAATGCCCCAAGGTGACCTGATAACGTTATTCAGACGCACTGGGCGAGCTCTGATTTTTTTTTCCTCCCCCGTTTACGCTCCAGCTGCAGCCTCAGTCAAAAACTGAAGCTTGCACGTCAACAATTCAATCTCACCCCTGCCTTCTGTATCTTCACAAACTTCCACATCAACAACTACTTCCAAAGTGACACCTGCAACAAACGTCTTCTTCATTCTCATCATGGCCGTAGCTCAGGAGGCTGTCGATCACCTCGATCGCCTGCCAGATGAGCTCATCCTTGAGATCGTAGAGCAGAGGTGCCTGCGGGTTCGTGATCTGATCTCGCTGGCGTGTACCAGCCGCCGCCACTACAGAATCACCATTTCTCCTGCATACAAGGCACACGTCGAGCGCCAATTCGGCTTTGCTAGTGAGTGACTTACATATTCATGCACTGATAAATCACCCCAGGAAATACTCACGTGGGCCAAAGCTAACGTTGTACCCAAAGTCTACTGGGCCATCGAAAACGGACAACACGGAACACTGGAGCGGCTTTTCGAGCATGGTGTTGACGCCAATATGCGTGAGGACGACGGTGTCACCCGCAAACTCCGCGAAATCTTCGACACTATGCATGTGGACAACTCTTGCATGAAGGCATATGAAGTGACTGAGAAGCTTCATCAAGAAGCCCGGGTCTCTCCGCTTGCATGGGCCGCAAGTCTTGGACGGGACTCCATGTTGGAGTATCTGCTTGACCACGACGCAGATATCGAGCAGAGATCAAGCTGGGCATGCTACTGTTCGGATCAGCTGCTCTACTGCTCAGACAGTCTCCCCCAAACCCCGCACTTCCGAGAAGTCAACAGCCCTGAAGACTGGGATAATGTCTGGTGGACACCTCTCCATTACGCAATATGCAATCGGAAAGCCTCGACTGCACAGTTGCTGCTTGAGCGAGGAGCCAATGCTTTCAATCTAGCCGACACCGACAGGGTCTACAATCAGGTAACCGCCCTTCATGTCGCAACACGCTGTGGGTCGCATGACACAATCAACTACCTTTTGGACAAGGACCTTTTTGATATCAACGCCCAGAACAGAGACGGTGTCACAGTTTTGCACGTGGCGCATTTGGCATACGAGTACGACCTGGTAAACAAATTTCTGGACAAGGGCGCGGACATCAACCTGGCTTATAATGAATTTACGGGACCTTGGACTGTTTTCTCCATGGCGTGCGCAGAACAGCAGTTTGATCGGGCGCTGCAGTATCTACGGCGAGGCGCTGACCCGCACTTTGTACTCGAAGGTTCGAATGGAGACAAGTTCACAGTGATGAGGCTCATCTATTTCGACGAATCCTACCTTTCCGATGCAGATCGCGATGAAAGGATGATATTGGAACGGGAGATCATCGCAGGCGGTAGGTCGAGCCCTTAGGATACGTGAGAAGGTTGCATCTTGGGAGGACTACTGTGGTGCACTCGCTGTCGCTGCTCCTACCGGCTCGACTTCTCCGCGATGATGACCTTGGAAGTTGAGCGGATACGCCAGACATCATTGGGCCTTGCATGGAAGTCAGAACTCAGGTTGTGGCGCAGTCTTGGTCATCGCGGTTGCTCCCATCAAGTGCTAGTTGAGATCTCTTTTCAGAATGCCAGGGGCTGTGTTTGTTACGAGCTTATCTCGCCTTACGACATTTTGGTAGGCCGGGGAAATAATGAAGGAACAGAGTCGTAGCAGTTCTTTACTGATCGTCAGTCTGACGCTGAGGTTCCATGTGCCAGGAGCATAACCAAGTTGTTATTTTGATGCAATGGTTCTAAAGCTGAGCTGTCATATTAGCTGTGCTAATCCAGTGAATTAGAATTGCCCTCCCAAGCCTCCATGCTCTCGCAGCGAGTCCATGTTGGCAAAGAAAATATTACGAGGAGGACCAATGCCGCCTTTGGGAATTAGCCAAGGCGATGCAGATAAGCTCCGAGAGCGCTGTGACTGACCGAGACGCGCTGCATGCACACGTGGTTACATTTGCTCAGAAATGGCAACACAGCTGTGCCGCAGTCAGGCGTTAGCCCGTCCTATCACAACCACCACGGGTATGTTGTTGGTTCTCCAGGCTTTCAGCTCAGCATCATGATGAGCCCTCGCGCAGTTAAGTGGCGTCACGGCGACCGCCTCGAACGTTCGTCTCTCTTACCATATCTCTCAATCCAGCTTACCTGAAGGACAATGGATGGTGGTCGGCCAGCCCCTAGGACCCCGCAAGGGGATGTCAACAGTTTCTGGTCCAAGTTCTCGCGCAGACGCCCGAGCAAAGTAACTTCCATCTTCCCCCGTTTGTTGTACGCCAGCCTGCTACCCGTCCACCCCGACCCTCGTGGTGCATCGTCGGCTCGCAATGCGGCCGAAAGCTACGACATCGCAGCCAGGGAGTGCCGCGAGAAGGTCAGGCGGATCAAGGAGGAGTGCGAGCGCACCAACGAGAAGTTCACGGACCCAGACTTCGACATCGAGACAGACTTTGGCAAGGACAACTGCCTCTATGGGTTGCGCCGACCGCGCGTGAATCATCGTCAGGTCTCTCCATCCCCTGCACCCCCCGACGGGATGAGTGTGGCCTCCACCAGGGGCCCCATTTTAGACCCTGGATCGGTGCACCGTCTGGACTGGATCTTCAAGAATCCCCAGTTCACTGTCAACGGGTACTCGCATACGGATGTTCAGCAAGGGGAGAGCGGGGACTGCTGGTGGTTGGCGGCCATCTCGACCATCGCGCACCGCAAGGATCTTATGGACAGGATCTGTGTCGCCCGGGATGAGGAGTGTGGCGTGTATGGGTTTGTGTTTCAGCGCGACGGGGAGTGGATTTCTACGATTGTCGACGACAATCTGTACCTCCGCTCGGTGGACTTCCGAGAGGATGATCCCGAAGTCTTTGATCCAGATGGCTCCAAGGCCGCAAAGTACAGGGACACCCACCAGAAGGGGTCCGAAGCTCTCTCTTTCAGCCGCTGTACCGAGCAGAACGAGACATGGCTGCCGCTGATGGAAAAGGCTTATGCCAAAGCCCATGGCGATTACGAGGCCATCGATGGAGGCTTCGTTGGAGACGCCGTGGAGGATATGACTGGTGGGGTCACCACGTCTATTGCTACGAATAAGGTGTTGAGGAAAGACAGACTGTGGAAGGAACTGAGCGGGTCTGACGGACAGTTTGTGTTCGGTTTAAGTGCCTCTCGCGTTAGCGGTGTGCAGGCGGACTCGGGAGTCCGACTTGGTCATGATTATAGCATACTCCAAGCGGTAGAAGTGGACACGGAAGATGGAAAGAGCTCCGTACGCTTGGTCAAAATCAGGTACAGAATCCCGACCGGCTTTTATTTAGCAAATGAGATATGCTGACAGTCGCAGGAATCCGTGGGGAAAGAGAGACCGTATAGGAATGGCCGGCGAGTGGAATGGGAGGTGGTCAGACGGATCTGAAGAGTGGACCCCTTACTGGATGGAAAAGCTCGACCACCGATTCAGAGACGACGGCATATTCTGGATGGAATATGGTGACATGCTCCAGACGTTTGCATACATTTACCGCACTCGTTTGTTCGACGAGCGCTGGACCGTCATCCAGCAGTGGACAAGCTGCAGCGTATCGTGGATCACTGGATACCTGCGCACCAAATTCATCCTGGATGTAAAGAAAGCCGGCATGTTTGTGATTGTGATGGCACAAGTAAGTCCCAAAGCTCATACACTTCATGACGAAGCCCAGGCTAATCTGAGTTCCAGTTGGACACGAGGTATTTCAGAGGTCTGGAGGGTCAATACCGGTTCAATCTTCACTTCGTCCTACGCAAACAGGGAGGTCAGGCTGGGGACTACATATGCCAGGCCCGGCCGGTCCACTGGGGAATAGATCGATCGGTCAGTTGTGAAATAGACCTTGAAAAGGGTCAGTACGAGGTCGTTCCCCAAATCACCGCCGAGCGTATCAAGAAGCGCTCTGTCGAATCCTTGGTTCCCGAATATGCGAGCTTTAATCCGCAGAAGCTCAGGCAGGTGGGACTACAATACGACCTTGCGCACGCAAAAGGAGGAGAGGAATGTGAGTCTAGTCGAAGTCCTCATCTCTGCTTTTCTTCACTTGCATTTTGAAGGCTTCGACATGGTGTCTCTTTCAAGGGCACGACTGTACCCTACTAGGTTTGGAACGGCATTGTGTCTGCTGAGTCGTCCATTCTTGGTCCTGATAGAATTGCCAGCTAACAAACCTTGCCACAGCCCAGATGAGGATATGAAAATTGAGCTAGAAAAGTCAAAGCGCAAGAGGGTGCCTCGTGTTGGGACCCGTCACCCCCACATTCGCGGAAGATATGTAGAGTTCGACTTCGGTATTTTGCCGCCACAGGAGCCGACGCCCAGTGAGGGAGATGACAGCAGGTCGGAAGATCAAGCAGAGGTTGACGACTTCCAGGACGCGGCCGAGGGCCCAGAAACTAATGGAGACGGAGAGCGGAAGCCTAGAGACCCGGCCTCGGAGACCCCCAAGGTCGACACCGATCACAAAGGGGCAGAAGACGGGAAGCATCCGCAGGGGCAACAGCTGAGCCGCCCTGAAAGGGGGAGAGAAGCTCTCCCGATCAGGGACAAGAAACCTGAAGCAGAAGAGAAAGATGGGAGGGACCTGAATATCGACGAGCACGCGGAGACGCCTTTGGACGAACCTTCTGACTCGTACAGTGGGGAGGGCGATGACGCAGAGTGGAATCCTGTCTGCGTCGCCTGCCTTCGAGTCTACTCTAGAGATCCAGACCTAACCATCACCCTGGTGAATCCTGACGACAAACGAGGAGCGTCAAACCTGGTAAGAGGTCAGGAGCCTGCAGGAGCAACGATGTGAAGCAGCCGTATTGAGAGGACCGACCTCGAAAGTTTGAAGGCGGCACGGCACGTAAAGACCTTTTGGAGTGGATTTCTACAGCTCTCTATCAAAAGAACCTGGCATTCATACGTGGGCGAGAACACTTAGAGGTGTTAATAATATGTCTCACAAGAAGGGCACAGGTATGTCGGCTGTCGGGAGGAGCTCTCCATGGCGGGAGGGCAGAAGTTGGCGGGCTTGGACGTTACGAGGAGTGAAGAGGGCCTTCTGATAGAACATGATACACATGCTCAACGTTTCTTTTGTAATTTCATTACGTCTTCGAGCGAGCGAGCGCTTAATACTAATCCTATGCTCATACGCGTTTGAACACGTGAATCTGAAACCTCATGTTCTCCAGGCTGACTGGGTATTCTAAATCCTCTTCCAACCTGTACCATACGCTATCCTCCGAAATGACCTTTTCCCATGCACAAGTCGGCTCTTCTTCACCACCTTCACCATCCACAGCTTTCTTTTTCGGTTTTGGCAAGAGGGCGTAGTCCATCAGCCAACTCATGGGATATTTCTTCTTCTCTTCTCCTTCCTTGGCATTGCCGACAGCGGTCTCCGAATAAGACCCAGGGCTGTCAACCACAAGCAACAAGCTGCCCTTTGGAGCAGACTCTGTTAACCTCAACAAGAAAGAGGTGGTTCGTGGCATCGAGGCCGTGTAAAGCTCATTCAGGGTGAAGAGAAGCGTAAGGAGCGCCGGATCAGGTCCAATGGCTGCGCGAAGGTCTTCAGTACTACAGCTCAGTACGTCACCCCGTGTGAAAGTATGCTTAACGGCTCCAGGTGAAAGAAATGCAGCGTTTGCAGCACGGGCTGCTGCGCTGGCATACTTAGAAAGAGTCGGAGGGGTCTCGAGGCACTCATGTAGCTTCGAGAGCACAGAGGACCAGTCCGCTGTATCCATAAGGTGAAGATCTAGGAATGTGGGCGAGGAGCCAGGCTCCGAGATTGACAGGGCCTGCAGATCTTTCGAGATATCCTCAGAAGGTAACTCTGGGCTGCCGGCGGCATCCGACGGCCGTAGATGACGGAAAAGACCCGAGAAAGCCATGATCTCAGCTGCACCGCCCCCAAAACATACAACCTTGGCTGGCCGCTGCTCATCGTCACCGCCAACCAGCCGCTGGATGCAAGCGTCATCAGCCCTCTCCTCACAGATCCAAGCCATCAGCTGCGCGTACCCCAGGGCACGACTGGGGCTCCAACGGATCGCATACGCCTCCAGGAACTCGGCCTTCCCAAAGGCCATCTCAAAGTCCCTCCGGAAGAGCGCGTCCTTGATCTCCTGCAGCGTCGGCTTCAGCGCCTCGAAGTCGTTGCACGCGGGGAATGTGGTGCGGAAGAGGTTGATCATCAGCTGCTCCAGCTCGACGGGGAGTACATGGTCCAGCCTCGGGGGCTCTGCTGACCCCGAGGCTGCAGATGGCTGCTGGGGCTTCTTCTTCTTCTTGTGGATGTAAGTCGGCCCAGTCCAGCCTGGGTAGCCGCGAGTTAGCGGCGGTGGCGCCTTTGATGCACCGCTGTCTGGGGGCTTCCCATGTTTCGGCTGTGATTTTGCCTTGCGGTCGTATTTACCCATCGTTGGCTGGTCCTCAGGGGGATATCGTCTGCCGGGGGCCAGTGGTGAGGGGTCTTTTGCTTGCGTTCTCGTAGGGCTGAACACGTGCTTTGCCTTTGATGAAGTTGACTGTAGTGCCATTGGGTGAATTTTTCCCCAAACTTATCTCTCACACGACCAGGTCGTGTTGATTAGTCAGCAATCAAACTGTACAACCTGTAGCAAAGGGGGCAATCCCCGTGTTCAAACCCGAATGCAGGTCTGCTCATGTTGAGGATATCTAGAGGAAATCAGTCCGAAAAAGAAAAAACAAAAGTCCCTCTGTTCCTAGTGTATCAGATTGAGAAGATTCATAAGGCCTGGGATGATTGGGCCGAGCAGCGTGTGTATGAGCACTCGCATCACCGTCCCGCAAATCCAAAGCGTCTCTTTTTTTGCGGTCAGGAATAGCATAACAAGGAATTCTGAGTGTGGATAGTGGGTGAGATTTTGCCATCGTTTTTGAATTGACGGCATGAATCGTCAGGTTCACGGGGCTACACTTATTACCCCGGTTGCCTGAGCAGTTGTCGGAATGTCTTCAAATGTTCAAAGCTGTACCTACAGGTCGGTAACATCAATGAAGGCCTTGGGACTATAAGCGGAAAATTATTTGAGTCAGAAATCAGTGATATGAGATCGTACATGGCATTCATCCCATGCGGTCAGTCATACCAGCGGTTGGATTAGAGCCGAAGCTGGGCGAGTCACGAAGCCTTGAGTGAATTAAGATTGTGTATTATTTTGATATAAAAAACGTCTTTAGCCAGAAGGAAAGTTATCGTTCCTCCAAGATTCATAATATCCTCATCAGAAGATCTAAAACTTGAACTTTACCACGCCTGCAAATCCAAAGATAAAATGCCGTCAAAGGAGTTTCTGACAAGTGATACCCATCTCGGCGACAGAAGGCTGAGTGATACACGTTATTGGAGTAAGTCCTAAAACTAATTTCATACGGAAGATCATTCGTCATTACTTTCTGTTTCAGTTGGACTGGAGCTGTGAGGCCCACGAAGTGGGCACTATGGCGTACATCATCCTGTGCGCCGTTCTTACTGTGGTCATGAAGCAAAGGCTAACACAATCAAACTTTTCCAGATAATAAGAGTATCATGAAATGGGTCGAGGCCGTACCTAAGAGTTCCGAGGAGACACCGTCTGCGGAGGAGCATCGGGTGCCGAAAGGTGTTCAGACGCCCTCAAAAGCAACACAACCCACCGAACCCCAACCAATTGCTGCGCACACTAATCAAGATCATGTTATTAGAAAACGCGAATCCAGGGCTAATTTAAGAGAAGAGTATCAGCTAGGCACTCCCAGCTCCAAGGGTTGCAATCCCTGTTAACCTTGCTTATTGATGGGCTCTTGGGTATCACCCGAACAATCACATGCGGCAATGTGCTAACTGATAGATACTTACGCTTTTTATAAGGAATCCCAATAAAGTTAGTCCATTATATCTCATCATATAGTATCAATACAATAGCAATGATGATTCAACATTTCTTGTCGAGGCCCCGTTGTCATCACTTCTAGTGTGGTCAGAGATCGATTGTGCGTTGCGCAGCTGGTCCCAGTTCGCTGGCAGGCACTTTGAACGGATTCGTGGTGTGAGAGAATTGCTCTTATTTTGCAGCTGTGTATGTACTCTCTTGGCCTGCCTCCGACTTATAGACCGCTGCATATTGTTGCTGCTGTCAATTGTACTGTGATGATCATTCAATCATCATGAACGTAGCGTCCTCAACATAGACCAATCGTCTCCTTTGGAGGAACACCAGAAGATGATATCAAACAATTTGATCAATCTTTAAGTTAGGAATCAGAGACAGCAACAGGCCATGTGATGTACCGTGCATTTTGCCCCCCGTCAGCCAGCAAGGGAGTGGATGCTTGGTGTGCGCGACAGGTCAAGACACAATATGAAATTGCCACCCAAAAGAAGAAATCATACTAGTATAGGTTCTCTCGTTTTTGATCTCTATACGTGCTCTTTCAGAGCAGTAGATGGTCCCCCACATAGTCGTAAACGCTCAAAGACCTCGCATTAGATAGTATTAGATAGTGCTAATCACAGTAGTAAGCTTAAGGGCCTTAGATGTCCAGTTTTCTGTACAGGACCGTTAACATTAGCTATTAAATAGATGAGATGGTGGTTTGACTATTTCATTCCCAAAAGGGGATGGGTATTAGTTAAACCACAGATGGACTTGTTCTTGGTATGAAAAATGCTAATCGGCTAGAGCACAACTGCTCTTGTCCAGACATGAGAGCGTCGTAGCCAGCTCCAGCATCACATTAACGTACATTGCAATCCGCGGTTCAGCAAACAATGTTGTCAAACAAATGGCGTTTGTACAATGCCATTGAGGGAACAAAGCTCGGCTCGCTAAAATTTATATCTTTCACCTTGTTGGATTTGGTTGGTTAAAGAACTGTTGCGCAAATGTGTCCCAACTCGGTTCTTAATCCCACTGCTATTGGAGGTATCAAAGATTAATGTCGCACTGGATCAAAGCAATTTGTTGAATGGGATTGTTCTCAACGTTATGTACCCGATGGATTACGAGTGAATGCTTTCTTCTGGTCCCCAACGAGGAACGGGTCCAATTATATAAACTCCAATTAATTTCACCTCTGAGCTATCAATTGCTCATCTCGTCCATCATCTGAACCTTCACCATCACCAATACCACAGTACAACCACTTCCTGCAACCATGCCAGCGGTATTTGGCGCTTTTAGCCAGCCCGGTGGGAAAAGAGCCCCGTTTGTCTTTGAAGACTCTCAGGTTCTGAAGTACTCGAGGAAGTGCAAGTATGGCAAGCGGGCCGGGCGCCGTGAGGTTGTTGAAAAGTTTAATGCGCTCTCAATCGATCACGAGCGCGCTCATAGTCTCACCACGTATTGCCGTTTTTGTGTATGGATAGAGGAATTCTTCGAAAACAGCGAATATGACGGAGATGAGGATGAGGATGAAGATGCTGAAGCCTGGGACCCCTGGGAGGCCGGATGCGAGCTCCCCTGCCGGAGCAATAGCTACCGCAACGTCAAAGGGGTCTACACTATCAACCGCCAGGCCTTCTTAATCCACGCACGTGTTATTGGACAGGAACACAAAGACTTTGACTCCCACTTGAGACGTCATCGTAGTTCAAAGCAAAAGCGATGCGAGGCCAAGAAGAATGGACGGGAGGCGCTGCGGGATTTCGAGGCCCGCGAGTAAGGTTTTGAATGGCGCTGACTGGCGCTGTGTGCAGGCGTGAGCCAGCCTGAAACTTGTTGGTTGTTGTATTTACTAGTATGGTACTTAGTTTAGGTGGTAGTCAACTTCTTCATTTTACCGCATAAATATCGTATTTTGTTTGAAACATTTCTGACCGTTTGTTGACATGCTCCCCTGAATTTTTCTCAATATTAAATAGAGTACCGAGCTGTAATGGTGCTGATTATACCGTTGTGTGCTCTAATGGCTCTTAATTTGAGAGACAGGCGCGTCTGTGCTTGCAAGTGACCAGATTTATCTATCTATATGCAGCTATAACTATGTGGTTTTACAATTTAATCTGTACACATAATCCTCTAGAGAAGTAGGTAGTTCCCTTGCATAGTAGCACTTGAGTAAATACTTAAAGACCCAGCATTACCTACTTTAAATAACTAATAATAGTACAGACAATACGGAAAGCCTTAGCTAAATAGTAAAGAGTCATATAATGTAGCTGAAACTAGCGATACTAGTACATATTTGCGGTAAAATGACATTGAAACTTTCTGAGCCAGAAGTACCCGCATTGCGTAGCCAGAACACTGCTGTCAAGCTGTCAGTGAATCAAGGTGTTCCTCCCAGTAATTTACCATGTGTGGTTGTGATACATTCGTGTGCAATGCTGAATGAACCCAGGCGCTACTCGTTTAAACCGACCTCATAACCGTTACAATTGAAAGCAGAAGGAAAACCATGCTCAAAAGCTTTCCGCGGCCGTTCAGTCTACTGGTGCGGTGGTCACTCGGACTAGTTGTTGTAACCTTGACTCTGAGCGTTGTGACCTGGGTCCCGGGCCTGGAGCGTCATCAAATGAGGTATGCCGAGATGACCGGTTATCTGCACTGGCAACAGGCGACGAGGGAAATGTGCTCCGATCGGTTCGGTATGCTGAAGAAGCGCGCCTTGGGAGCCCAGGAACGAGATAGGACGGCCCTGCCACCGAGGCTTGTTTTGAACCATAGGCCCGGGATCCAACAGTGACAGCTGATGTCGGCGTATATATCTGCCTTGACAGAGAATCTGCGCCTCCCTCTCCTGGTGTAAGTCTGTTATCGACATCCTCCAGAATGCTGCCCAAGAACATCTTGTAAAAATCGCCGTCTGCCGGTTCTGTATCTACCATGTCTCTGTACGAGAATTAGGACCGGCAACTTTTACATGATGTGATAACTAAGCGATTACTTACGGGATCTCCTTGTCCGATAGCTCAACTCGACCCTTGAGCTGGTCATCTAGTCGCTGCAGCCTTAGGATGGCTTCCGGATAATCCCCGAAACGTACAAACTGTATGCCAATAGGGCGCCGACGACTTTGATCCTCATGCGGCATTTCCTCCCAGCCACGAGTGGCCTTGTTGGTCTTGATGAAGTTCGCAAGATAGTCATCGACGTCGGTTTCATCGTTCGCCTCCCACAAACCGTCAGTCAAGACCAGGATAGTCAGCCCCCTTTTCAAGTTGTCTCCTTTGCAATATCGTCTCATGTGTGGACCCAGAATGGACTCTAGGCTCACTTTCATGTCGGTGTTCACTTGTTCGTCCTTTACTGGCTGCGCCTCTTTCATCTTGCTTACAAAGTCTTCCGGCTTCTGTTTCTTGTCTTTCGGTTTCAGGCCAAGCTCCGATTCTCCGGTAGTGAACACCAGTTGCATGCCATCACTGTCCCAGTCTAGGGATCGCCATACCATCACCTTAAGTAAGTAAGTCGCATGGTTCCAGAAGCGAGCCATTGACGAAGCGTTGTCCACCAAGTAAATCTGGTCATTGAGGTTAGCCATTGGAAAGAGGGCGAGCGAGTGGATTGTAGACAGTGGTACACGAATCAATTGTGTGCTTACAAGATCTCGATTGCGAAAATGCTTCTTGAGCTCGTCGTCTCTGCGGTTCATCAGCTTAGAGTTCGAGGACGGTCTTTTGACAAAATCCTTGATCTTGTTAAACTGCCTATTTCCTGAATTTCTGGCGAGTTGCGCTTCGACCTCCCAAAACGTAATTGGCGGATCGTAAGGGACAAAGCTGCGCTCGGTATTTGAGACCGTCGTGATCAGCGACAGACCAGAGCGGTACAACCCAGCTTCTGAACCTTTCGTGGGGATTATGCCCCTATCTGAGTGTCTTACGGAGCGCCCAGGCGCCGAATCATGTCCATGGTTGGACTGCCGTAAGCCAGCATTCCGGGGAAAAGGTGGCCTTCCTTCAGAGCGAAGAGAGCGGTACAGTAGAGCCTCCTCGAACATGTCTGCACCACTATGTGAATTTGTTCGTGGAAGGTCCCTGAGTGCCGGTGAGCATTCAGCTTCAGTTGGTACCGTTATTTCATCCAGAAACTCGAGGATATCTCCAGGTGGTTGTGTCCTGTGTTCGGTTTGTCTGGCCCGATTCATGATGCTATCCAGTCTGATGGCGAGGTCAGCGCCAGAGATTCGCTTTTCATCTAGTGTTAACATTGAATGGTCGACAATATCTAGGACCTTTGCCGTATAGTCATCTTGAGCTCGAACACATGTTCTTAGATACTGGTGCCACTTCGTAACCTCTGGGAGAACAATCCTAGTATTGTGAAATGTGTCACTAACACCAAGGTTGAGCTTGCTTAGTGCTTTTTGGCGGAGGAGGCGATATTGTTTCACCCCTTCTCTCCCGGTCACGACATGCGTAGCAGCGACGGAGAACACGCAGCCCAGAGACCATACATCGATTCCTTGAGTGACTAGAGGGATGTCCTTGGTCAGGCCCGTAGTGTATGTGTTCTTCTCTGGCGCAGCTAGATGCGAAGTATGATTGATAAGCGTAAAGGACCAAACCCAATGGTATCAGAGATATACGCACCAAAACTTCGGGTCCCCCCTGGAACTCGTGTTTTCAATGAGTGCTTAGTATCATGCGGCCTCTGCTCGCCTTTCATTACCGACTCGACACATGCCTCGCCGGGGTCGGCCAATTTGAAGTGCCCCTGAACGTCGAGTATGTTCTCCGGTTTTATATCCCCGTGCCAGCTGTGGTCTGTCAGCTTAGGATCTATGAGCGGATGAATCCTTGTCTCTGGGCTTACACATATCTCATCTTCATGTCCTTAGGATCATCGATCTCCTGAATGGAAGCCAATGCATGGGCGACATCAAACAGAGAAGACCAGAACGCATCAATTTCGACCCAAGTGATCGGCGGGTTTTCCTTTTGGAAAGCACTATAGAGATCTTGAGAGCCTCGCTCCAACACGAGGTTATAGTAGGTGTGGATGTCGTCTGTATTCGTATCTTTCTCGCAGTGTTCATACCAACCAAAGTACTTGACGATCCCTTTCACAATCCGAGGGGGGCGAAGGAAGTTGAATATATCCTTCTCCCGCTCGAAACTGTCGTGGTCGGCGAACTGTTTGATGACCAATTTGTAACTCTGCGCACAAAACTGTAGTTCAGTATCATTCACACGAGTCTTCCATTGCTCTGGTAATTTTCGGTCCGCCATGAGAATCAGAAAAGCCTGGGGGATGCAAAAGCAGAATGTACCTTGTTCGCTCCGCCTCTGGCATCAGGTTCGTCTTCCGAACCGGTTTCGCCAAGCTCTTGCTTCAGCTCTTCTGTCAAACACTCCATCGGGATCTCAACCACCCAAAGATTCGTCTTGCGATCCACTTTCGGTACCACATCTCGGGTAGGCTGTATCTTGCTTCGTGCAGTAATCGGTGTGATGTACTCATGATGCTCTATTTTGAAACCCATTCGGCTGTTGAATTCCAGTGCACACCATTGCCATTGTTGCTTGTAGAAATATTCAGATAGCTGATCAAAGCAACGTCCGGTGAGACGGTCAACTGCATTCGGATGGAACATCCTTTCTAAGACATGTTTCTCGATTGGAAGTCGTAGTGGCGGTCTATGTTCAAGGAAACGATCGACGAGATGGCCACAATCGAGGTCAAGGAGGGTGTAAAATACAGGAAGAAAATCATGCAACTCGTTTGGCTTGTGTTGCGGTATATGACTTCCATGCCTGTCGTATGATGTTCGGAGGAGCGCCCAGAGAAGTGTGGAATCCGCCTCATAGGGTGATTTCATCTCGGCATCCATAGCGCTAACAAGGATGAATGAGCGTCCCCCGATGTCCTTGGATTCATGTCGCTCATACTTTTCGCGCAGCCTATTAAACGTGGCAATTGCGCTACGGTACAAGTCTTCGGTCTTCGTGGCGCTCATTGGCCGCAATGTGATAAGGTATAGCCGTGTATGAAAAGGCCTTTCCACAGTCACTGCGGCCTCAGATTTTGGGTTGGGAGCTGGGTACAAGGTTGTAGGCCTTGTATCAATCTTATTTGTCGTTCCTTGGGGGTCACTTTCGATCTCAGGGGTGCGTCATGATATAGACGAGGGAAAACAGCAGTGGCCGTGTGGACTTAAATCACCAGCTAGACCCTTTCATTTGAGGCAATGCGGTAAAAGACACAAGTTCAATCTTGCCAAGCGGAGGCCTACCGCTGGAGACCTGTATTTACACTTTCCATCCATCGGTGTATAACCAGGCTCAGCTGGTAGCAGTTTGCTGATCAAGGTCAGGGGGTTAGTAGCACACATCGGGTGTTGTACAACCCCAATCGTCCACCGTCAGCACGCCGTCTGTCTGAGTACCGAAGCGGCCAGTAAGCGGGTACCTTAGCCTTGCGATACTCTGGTATACAGAGAAGCAAAGGTACCCATGGTGCTCCACTGCATGCTTGCAAGTAGAATAGCGGCTGAGTGGCTTCCACCATACCACCCCAAATCTGTTGAAATCCTCTTGGCTGCATCCCATGCCAGCATCAGGACAGCCTTAAGGTCCATTAGCTGAGAAAATGCAAGTTACTCGGCGAGGCCTGACAAACCTGCTGTTTCTGCGCCATTGGAGCTCGGCCACAAAAATGGGATGCTCGAGGGCGGGGTCGTGTTGTTCCACAGGTTCGGGTGTTCCAAACTTTGAAGATCAGCGGCTACATGGCCACAGTTTACTGAAGGGCGCAAACATGTCTTGGAAATTTATGAATGGAGAGAGGTAATAGCTCAAAGCGGTCTTTCAACTGTTGTGGTGTGACACCCGGAGCTATTGTTTACGTTTGAGTAAAATAAGTGATAACGAATGCAAGGTTGTGGATAACACGCAAGAATTCGCAAGGCAGGTAGCATTATTGTGTTTCAAACTGTTGAGAATTTCCTGTATAACTGAAATGAAACTAGACCCATCAGCATGGAAATAGCGTCGACAGCTATTGCTGCAGCAGGTGTCTTGAAAGTTCCTACATCCCTTTTTCCTTCAGATCCCTTGATGTGCTGCTGATGCTGCTGCTTGGTGTCAACAGTTTGGGATATTTCGAGACCATGCGGATCGCCGACTCCGCTCTCTTCCTCGCTTCCTTCTTGTTCAAGAAGTACACCACAGCAATAGTTATGAACCATAGTGGGACTGTAACGTAGAAGAAACTCTTCAGCGCTTCAATCGAAAAGTACACCTCACCATGCCCCTCGTCCTGGTACTTGATGACATCTGTGCCAAAGAATGTACAGACAAACGTGGGCGGGAGGTATAGAAGAGTGATGACTGTGATGATGCGCATCGCAATGGTTTCCCTCTGACTGGTGTTCGAGGATTCCCACATACTCGATGCAAGGGCCTCTTGCTTGATGGCAGTCTGTGTCTGGAGCTGCTGAAGAACAATGTTTTTCCGATCGGTAGCCACCTTTGACAACACTCTCGCTCGGTCAGCTTGCATACGTAGATCATATGTATACTCTTCCATCTTGGTGTTGAACGCTTTGACCGCTTGTTTGCACGCATCTTGTTCTCCGCGGGGAAAGTTTTTATCCTCGACCAGGGCTGTGTAAGATTTCGAAAGGGATGAGAAGATCTTGAGGTTGGCCTCTATAACCATGAGAGACTCGTTTACCTTGTCTTCGTATGCTTGCACAAGTGTCACAGCCCTGGGCGCAACCTCTGGCTGATCATTACTTTCGAAATCGAACAGGGTTGCAGCCCTGGTCATGATATCGATGGTCTCCTCCAAATCTTGTATATGCCATCGCCACGAAGCCGAGGCCCAGTTGACAAGGACCAGATGCATATCGAGGCTTGCCGCGAATGCAGAGGGCACTGTCTCAAAGCTGAACTCGTTGGGAACGGGTCCCGCCGGCAGAACATCCCCGAAGTCGTCCTTGACTGTTTCCCGAGGATCTCCGATAATCCACAGCGAGGTCCCAGAACCGAGGTCGAACCGGTGATATACAGCGGCTTGACGTATTTTCCATCGCTTCCGAGGATGTTGGGATTTCCCTGACTCTTTCACAGCTACTGCCTTGAGATTGTAGCAAATTTCGTGCTGTCTTCCACTCCGTTGCAAATCTGGGATTGTACAGCCCAAGACTGGATTCTGCAGAGTGGTTCTAGTTCGGAAACCGGTGAATCTAAGCTCTCGATCCTCGTCGCGTGTTCCATATACCAGGAGGAAATCGATGTATGCGGGCATGACTTGATGATACGTAAGGATGCGGAGGAGGGCATCTTGGGTAAGATTGAGCGGTGCCAATGCACTGTCTGAGACGACAAATCTGGGTACATATATCATGTCAACGACCAAAGTCGACATAGTTATGTTGGCTGACTGACATGATCCTGCATTTTGGGTCTGGCCTTGTTGCAAGAGCGCCCACTGTCTTTGTCGGGTTATTTGGAGATTCCTTGGTCGTGTCTCCAAGTTGCTCCTTGAGCTTGTCGCAACTGAGGGCATTGAACTTGGTTATGGTCCACACGCCATTCGTATCTTTGTCTATTTCTTTGAATGGTATGACGAAAGAATTCTCATCAGGACCTATGAAAAGCTGTTTCGCATGCTTATCGAGACGATCCTGATATGCAACGAGAGCCGAGCCATATGCGGATTTCGAGGCAACATTAAGAGGGTATCTTGAGTGCTGTAGAGACGATTCTACAAAAGCCGGAGGAAGCTGCATAGCTGGAAGTATAATAGGGACTGTGACGAATTTGGTACGACGAATTACTTCGAAAATCTAGCAGCGATATCTACACAGAATCCAGCTGGCGCATGTGGAGGAATCACAATAAAATAGGGAACAGTTATAATGCCTAGTGATCAGAATGACTTCTCGGCCTCCAAAATTCAGCCTCACAAAGCGGCGCATTCGTCTCCTTCAGGGGCGCATTGCCGACGGCTGAGCGTGTGACCGTGTGGTTGCACGAGAAGCATTTTTGCACTTCTTGTTGCACTACCTAAGCCGCCACGGGTCTCACCGGCCTGCAGGTACAAGTAGAAAAACACGTCCTAATTTTCGCTCAAGAAGCCCCGCTCGTGGCCATACCGCCCAGACTATGGCCCCTCATGTCTGCGACCAGCGGCCTTCGTGGGCCATCTGGGCTGTGTTCCACTCTCTCTGCCTTTCTCCCTGAGAGTCTGTCCACCCTCTCACGATGAGCCTGCCTAATGTGCTCGATTCTTCTCTCCTCCTCCTATGAATCATTAGCGTCACTCACGCCCTGTGAAACCAAATTTTTCTACTTACCTCGTTGAGCTCTCTAGGCACGTAAATCAGGTAATGGTCTTCCACACCACCCATATTCTGCCCCACCCTCGTGTCAGCACCTGGACACATGGTCAAAAATGCATCTAGACTCGGCTCACGTAATTTGGGAATTCTATGTTCGGGTAGGCGTCTCTGAGCACTGGTAGCAGCTCTTCCCATTCAAGATTGTAAACGGTGATGCAAACTGGTACCAGCGGCTGGCCGTGTCTAGCCTGTGGGTGGTACATTGCGCAGTATGTGGAGCTCTTCGACAGTGAAGTGCTGCTATCTGTACTTCGGTTGGCACCCGTTTCTGTTGTCTCGGATCTGCCTCTTCTAGCCTCCGCCATGGTCTGCGGCATCGTGAGTGCCTTATGCAACCATTTGCTCATGCTGATTTTATGTCCGGGCAAAGGTGGCTTTCGTAGCGTGGTGTCAGATGATCACAAGGTCAGATGAAGGGCTATATTTGTCGTAGGCGATCGGAACGTCGTGACCGAGTCAAAGGTGGACACAAGAGGCTGCTGTGTCGGGAAGTAGGATTCGCCCCATTATATTATGCCAGTAGATGAAGGGTTGGGCATCCGTATCACACCTGAGAAAGTAGGCAGCGGGCGCCCAAACGACTCCGTGTCAGTAGTGACTTGAGAACACCAGACCGTTCAGCGGCAGTGCTCGAGTCGCCGCATGTTGCTAGAGAAGCCGTCCCAAGGGTAGCCAATGAGGCCGTCTGCAGACGCAGACTCGGGTAAAATGGACGCATGTACAGCCCAAAACATACGTGTATGTCTCACCCACCACGCAGTGATAACCAATAGCTTCTACCTATACACATAGGGCGGAGAAGATGGCTGGCCCCTGTGAAAGAAACTCCTGGACGACGGCGGCAGGGAAAGACACGCACAGGATGACACGCGAAATCACTCTATCCTGAGCATCTTGAGGGCATTGAAACGGCTCTCGAGGCCCTCGAGATAGAGAGCAAGAGAAGAGTCACAGGTGTCCTCTGCAAACAGAACGCTGGGATTAATCCTGCTTTCACAAATTGCGCAATCAGCAGCAGGCATCAATCTCGCACACGCTCAAAACCTCTGGTGTCTTTAGACGGATCGAGTGACATTTGTCTGGACCCCTCCTGAAGCCAAAGATGGGTCCCTCGCTGTATGCCCACTGCCGTCCTCGTGTCACAGGTGAAGCAAGAACCCCGCTTCTCATCCGTGCTCGTCCCAAAATCCTCTCATTCTTTTGTGGTCGCAAGACGTGCTTACGTGCCATTCCCAGAATGGGACTCCCACCGTCCTTGAAATGATAGTAAGAGGATTCTAAGTGAAGTAGAGATGGATAAGGGAGACAAGAGCCTACGGTTGTATCGATCGGGCCGCTGTTAGGCAGATCGTAGGAATACAATCAACGGCCAAAGCACAGCTTCAGATGTTACCACCTGTAGAACATCAACCTACCTACACACCCTGTTCCCTTGAACCAAATGCTAGCCTGGCCAGACTGAAGCACCGCTGTTGCTGGAAGCCCTATTCTTGCTAGAAGCCCTAAGCCCCCACTAGGCATACCAGATACCGTACTTTGGAGGCGCTCCGGTGAGACCATGGCTATTCCTCGCAGCTTTTTCGGGGTGCTCTCCACTCCACTTATTTCTGTTTCACTGTATCGAAGGTCCCACAAGTGGCTGGTAATCAAGTTAAAGAGTCCCCGGATAGGTCCCTTAACCGTGAAACTCGGGTTGTACGACCAGGACCCAAGCTTTTACCTCAACACACTGGCACAGGTCAGTATAGGCGGGGGTGACCAGAGAGCAATCTTTTTTTCTCAATGGAGTAACCATTGATAAAAAAAAAAAAAAGGGAAACTTTAACATGACATGGGAGAATGGGAAAAGAAACAAAAAGCAACGATATCAAATCGAGATTCGGACACATGGCTACTGCTGAGGACTCTAGCCACTCGTCATTTTCCAGCATCGCACAGATCCCCTTGGAAGGTTGAGAACATTCAGGGCTTCTGTAGCATGAAAGACTATGTTGTTGACCCCATGTCTATGTGCCGTCAATTAAGCTATTTGCAGCGAGTTGCAGTCAGTCACGATGCGTTGGTGCGTCGCAGATCAGGATCGCGCGCGACTCCGCAATGGCGACTCCAGTCACCACAACACTGCATGTGCAGAGCTTACTGCCTCGCACAGAAAAAGTTGGATTTCTGTCCAGTTCTAATCATGAATCTCAGTCAGGAGCCGGCCCATGCAGTATAGCCCGACTGAAGAAGTGCGTGGAATCTATAGAATCCCCGGTTGATACACTGATATCTCAATGTGTGGAATTCCCTACCTGCTCAGAAGCCATTGCACTGGTCGAGATGCCTTTCAATCATGAAAAATGGTCAATTAAGACCTGTGAGCGTGGAATGCAAAGCCTGTTGGGGGGGGGGCTATGTGAGCCATGTTTAGTCCATGTGTATGCGCTGGCTGGTCGTTCCGTGGTGCTGGATCGATTGCCGTCCCCTTTGACAGGATTTTGAGTGCCCTCAAGTGATTCGATAGCCTGGTACGTAACAATGTTTCCCATGACATTAGAGTCGAGCCACAATGCACGCGCTACGTTTGAATGGAATGCTGTAAAACCAAATTGAGAGTTAGCATGAAAGAAGAGAGTTGCTTGGGAAAAGAAAAGCGTGGGGATTTGCTCCTTAACCTGTTGAATCGATCGAGCAGGGTTTGGTATGAAAGAGGAGACTGCCTGGGAAAGAATGGCGTGGGGATGTTCTCCTTAACTTGTTGGAATGAACGGATTCTCGGGGCAAAGGGCTTGTCCGTGGGCAAACGGGGTAGACTTCGTCGATTCGCGGGAGCTGTGGGGTCTCGAGCTCGGCTGCAGGGCCGTCAACCATGAGTGAAAATGGAGGCTCGCAAGAGGGTAATCAAATGCCCGTGTAGCTGTGCTTGCGCCTCACAGCTTCGAGTTGACACACAGTCAGATTCGTCTTTAAAATGGAGGGATTCTTGACCGTTGAGTTTAGAATTCGAATGCATCATCTTCAACTCTAAAAAGATTTTTTCGAGAAACCACACACCATTCAAGCATATGCGCCACTAATCATGTCGTTCCCGACCCAAAAACTTCCTTCGCAGGCCGTCCGCGTCCTGTCAGCTATTGCCATAGTCTTTCTCTTGGTGCGAGTGACATTTAGAACGAAGCTCTCTTTCTACCTAATTTCAATATCTACTAACACGACCGTGCTGCTAGTACCTCACTTACTCCCTATGCAAAGCCCTGTACAACGTGTTCTTCCACCCGCTGCGAAACTTCCCTGGGCCTAAGACCTGGTCGTCGAGTCGGATCCCTTACACACTCTCAGTGCTAGGTGGAAAGCCACACGAAAAACTCCTCGACCTACACAACAAGTACGGACCGATTGTTCGAATTGCACCTAACGAATTGTCAATAATTCACCCCGATGCGTGGAAAGACATCTTTGGCCATCGAAGTGGAGGGAAGTTTGAGAATATCAAAGAGCCATTGTCCGTTCTGGGCAATGAACACAACATATTCGGAGCAAACCTTGCGGACCACAGCCGAATGCGCCGTGTCCTAACTCATGGGTTTTCGCTGCAGGCCATAGCCGACCAGCAGCCTCTGATTTCCACCCACGTCGGCCTGCTTTTTCAACGGTTGCACGAGAATTGCGGAGGGGGCAATCGTCCTATAAATATGGTGGCATGGTACAACCGAGTCACTTTTGACATTATCAGCGACTTGTCATGGGGCGAGCCACTCGGAAGCCTTGCTAACTCCCAAGATCATCCATGGATACATGCTATGGAAAAAGCTACCAAAACCTTTAATCTTCTCGGTCTAGCCAAGCGATTTCCGCCGTTCTCTGCGATATTCGAGGCAATGATTCCAAAAGAGTTGAAGCGGCTGACAGAGGAGAATTTTGCGTTGGCTGCGGCAAACGTGGAAAAGAGGATTGACTTGAGGGAGTCCCGCCCTGACTTTATGGAATCAATGATTCGACAGAAAGGGGATAGAGTAAGTCTCACCAATCTGCGTCAAGTGGCTACATCCTCTACATTCGCTAAAGTATTCGTTGTGAACAGGAATTAAGCAAGGAAGAAATGGTGGGCAACGCTTTCATCATTATGCTCGGCGGCTCCGAGACATCATCGACGGCCTTGGCGTCAGCTACGTACTTCTTGACGCTGTATCCAGCGACATTGGCCAAGCTTACAGACGAAATTCTCTCTGCTTTCCAAACTGAAGAGGGCATCAATATTCATAACGTCCAGAATCTGCCGTATTTGAATGCGGTCATGGACGAGACCCTCCGTATAAGTCCTCCTCTTCCTCATTCGTCACCGCGAGTAGTGCACAAAGGAGGAGATGTAATCTGCGGAGCCTTCGTGCCGGAAGACGTAAGTATTCTACTTCCCGAGCCGATGATGACGCGCCGGAAACTAGAAGACTGCACTGACACCGCTGATATTTCCACAGACCGTTGTCTCGATTCCCCATTGGCCAATGTACCGGAGCTCTCAGAACTTCACGCTTCCCGATTCTTTCATTCCGGAGCGTTGGTTGGGCGACCCCCGTTTTGCCAACGACCGAAGGGAAGGCAGAAAGCCCTTCGCATTTGGTCCAAGGAACTGCATCGGGATGAAGTAAGTGGGCCTGGCATCCGCTCTCGCTATCTGAAATTCGGGACTTTGACTAACGTGGCGTGCGTCCAACCAGTCTTGCTACCACGGAAATAAGGATAATTCTGGCCAGAATGATCTGGAATTTTGAGATGAGATTGGCCGACGACAGTAGGAGCTGGGGCGAGTCACAGAGGGCTTTTGTGCTCTGGGAAAAACCGCAACTGAACGTCTATTTGACGCCTCGTGACCTGCTTGGATCGAAGTCTCAGCACTGAGTAAGTGGTTCAAGAGGTCAGGGAACGACTGTGCTTCTATTCCACATTCAAACTGTTTCTGATATTTCTCAAAAGCCTGACTAGCCATGGTAAGAATCTTGTAGCATGGCCATAAAGCAGCACGTTATGGAATAGAAGTGCACCGAATCTCCCTTGCACTTGACCCTGTGCCTCTCATCTCTGCCAGTCAGTTTAGTTCGACGTTTGACATCCTCGAAAACCACTTGTCACGATGAGTTAGGCAAGGTACGAGTTCAAACAAAGCTGCTTCCAGCGCCAGATCGAAGCCATGCGAAGGAGGGGATCAACGCAGTCTGTCCCGAGCCAGAAACGGTCATCTGCGCAGCGGGGCCGAGTCTGACGGTATTGACGGGAGGGGATTTCCGTGAGATACGTAGATGTTAGACGGCCTACGGCCGGTGAAATCGACACTTTCAGCAGGTAATGAAGAATGGGTGGGATCAAGCTGCAGGGTCAGTCATCGCTGCGTCGGGTCTGGAACGTGATAAGGAACTTGGCACTCAGAAAATTGCATTAATTAGAGGCTTGCTTGCCCAAAATGTGGCTGCATGTGTGGTGGCTTCGTGATTGAAGAGAAGAGGCCATCGCGGATGAACACAGTTCCGTTTTTAGCCCCCGATTTGGGCGTTAATTGCCAGTCACAGCTGCATATCGTAGTTTAAGAATGGGCTCGGAGCCTCGCACAAGCATCGGTGTTCAATCTCGACCAGCAGCAAATGCTCACAGGCTCAGACAGAAGTATCGGTGAGACCCGTCAGCTGTTTGATATCTCGAGCATCCGAAAACAGTATCAGGGGGCCCACCCATCAACACATTGACAAAGGAGGCGCTAATTTAAGCTTCTATTTTCGCCCAACGGCTCCCCGGCACGCGCTTTCTCCTTCCAGCCAAGCCCCCTCCATTGATTGGCAGCTCACGCCCCCAAACAGCGTCGACCTGTCCGCGCGGACTCTTGCTCCAATCAATGGCCCGGCATGCCCATCTCCGCCCCGCCGAGCGAACATGCCAAACGCGTGGACGGGTGCTCGGTCTTCCTATTCGGAGTCCCGCTAACGGGATGGGCTTGGCAGAGCTTGTATGGATCGAGAAGGTGGCATCCAGGGGGACCACTTTGGCGGTTTGCCCTGTTTAACTCCGACAACCCAAATCTGGCCCCCCCCCCACAATATGTGCCACTCTTACTTTGGCCAACTAGGCATAGTAGCTAACCCTCTATATCTTTATACTTTTAAGAAATATAAAGAGTACTAGGTTAGGCCTTAAGTAGTATTTAGGTATAGCCTACTATCTTTTTACTTATACTTACCCTTTTATTCTAATTATCTTTTTCTAAATTTAATTACTAGCTAAAAAGTAAATTTAGTTAGAAGTCTATGACTTAGAAGCTATCTTTTAAGATGTAGCTAAGAAAGTGGAGAAGTGGAGCTGCTATACTTAACTGATTCAGAGTGAGAGTAGTGTATATTGCAGGGGGGGGGGGCCAGATTCGGGTTGCCGGTTTGACTCGCGCAGATAAGCAGCTGTCTAGCTGCCACACACTCGTTCACGTGTGTGTATGGGCGGGATGCCTTTGGCTGTTCGTCCTTCCCGTCTCGGATGTAGGAACCGGCCGGCTGCTACGCATGCACAGGCGTAGTATATCATTGGGTATCGTTATGGTTCTGGGAAATGAGGGCGGATCGCCAGCATCCAAACCTACTTCTCCTCCCTTGAGGTCTGAGCAGCATAAATAAAGGGAGGCGTTCGGTCACTCAACGTCGATCATGTTTGGACAGCCACGCCAGCTTTGCTCGACCGTCGCTCTATAACAACAGAGGCATCTGCAGCACTGAGACCAGCTTCCGATTATCGCATTTTGAGACGCTAATCCACAGCTGTGACCATGGTCAGTATAATGATGGAATGAGCAGGCGATGCAGAAGTAAATCGACTAACATATCTTGTAGCTCAAATCTCTGTTCCTCGCGGTTCTGTCCGCTTCCGCCGCCGTGTCGGTGGCAATTCCCAGCGTCGAGCCCGTGGTTGAGCCTGCGGTCGACGCCGTTGCCGAGCCAGAGATCAAGGCCGAGGTCGCAGTGCAGGATGCGTGTGTTTACACCTGTGGTTCAGTTTGCTACTGGGTAAGCTCCCGGAAAAGAAGCAACTCAGTGATTCGTTGCCACTGACGGTCCTTTAGCAAGGAGACATTGACGAGGCCCTGGCTGCGGCTTATTCAAACTACCAGTCTGGCAGCGCACCAGGTATGTTATGAACCATCTCCCGCAAGATGAGAATCCCAGCCCTTCGCATAACGAAATGCTTATATAAAATTCGCAGGGGGCTACCCTCACCAGTACAACAATTACGAAGGATTCAGCTTCTCGACCGCAAAGCCGTGGTATGAGTTCCCTATCTTGTCCTCGTACAAGGTCTACACGGGCGGATCTCCCGGTGCCGACAGGGTTATTTTCGACACCAAGGGTAACTTTGACGCGCTGATCACTCACACCGGCGCCTCGGGCAACAACTTTGTGGCCTGCAAAAAGGCCTAGATGCATTGATATCTCGGAAATACTCTCGCATCATGCTTCCCCGTTGCGGGCTCTCCTCAGTGCTCGGCTCTCGTGCTGTATCTGATTGTGTCTGCCTTCATGCCACTCATTCCTCTGCTGCCTCTCGTCCGGTGACTGCTCTTGGTGGCGTTCTCCTTCGAAAGTCCCTCCATTGCCTTTCTCACCTCACGGATGCGCTTGTAGTTCTCCAGCCGACCTATCATGTCGTAGTATGCTTGAGGACGGATATGAAACCGCCGACTCAACCAGGGGTTGCACCTCAGCTCTTCCCAAACAAGCAGTTGATCGATGAAGCCTTCGTTTGGAGAGGCCGTGCTTCGCTTTTCCTTGATGTATTGTAGGGCCCGAGACGCACAAAACCCCCTTGTCCACATGATGTATGCCGCAACAATGGTAATGGACCGAGATATGCCTAGGGTGCAGTGGACAAGAACGCGGCCGCCCTTTTTGACCGTGTGATCTCTGAAGACAGATCCACTTCCTCTTTGCTTGCCGGAAGCCTTCGTGTCAGAACCGGCCTGATTTCTTCCACAATCTTTGTGCAACTGATGATTGATGAACTTGCACGCGCCTTCGAAGTATCGGAAGATATTATCCGAGCGAGTATCGTCAACGAAGACGACCATTCGGTCCTCCAAATTGTACAGTTTCTCCAAGGGGTGTTGGCGGTATCTTGTTTGACCGTATTGAGTGCCAGGCTGGGGGAACGGTTTGCGATATTTCGAAACGACCGAGACAACTGCAGTGATCTTGAGCTGTCTCAGGGTCCTCTCGCTCTCAACGCAAGCCATATTGCTTACGAAGAGGCCAGGGATGATCTCATCAACGGAGACGTCCCTGAACAGGTCTGTCATGGTTTACTGGATGGGATTATTAGGATTCTCTGTACCTTGAGGTGTGTCCAGGTGACTCACTGGGCATGTGGTAGTACTGGACAGTGCGTTTGTATGTGAGTGTGTACAATGGTAAGGAGGGCAAGGAGCTGGAAGAGGTCGGAGATTGGCTTCACAATCACTCTCATATCAAAGCAAAGGGTTGACGGATCTTGGGTAGAGAATTAGGATGGTTCAAATGCACACCTATAAGTAGTGGGAAAGACTGGTTTGCAACGCTGATGTTATTCACCGAAAGACCAAACGACGATTGACTACCATAACTCTGCATCCAGTGAAAACGGGTCCTTTGAATCACCGATCCAATTCAATGTGCAATACCTGAGAAGTCATGACAGGACAACCACTCCATTTCGCGATGTATTGCTTTTGAGATGTGATAGCTTTGAAGCCTTACGTTCATAAGGCTGAAGAGCGGACACTAGAGCCTCGATAATCAATGGCAAACATTAGATTTAAGTGAACAAGACTACTTGGTAACTCGCCTCATAGCGATGTTGGCATCTGGTTGAGTTCTACAAACAGAATACACCGTATTTGCGCTTCGGGCATACGTGAAAACATTCCAAAATCATTTTGATTCAAGCGCTCCTGGATACCTGGGCACGGGGATATTTCCGTTGAGACGCGTCGTCATCGGAGAGGAGACTGACTTTATCGAAAGAAGTGTTGCCGCCAATCTCGTGGCCCTTCCATCCTAAGAACAGAGTCACCGTATCTTCATCAGCGAGACACATGGGGGCGACGCTGCTTTTTCCTCGCCGATCCACCTGCGCACCCATCTTTTCACCCACAAACCGCAACAGCTAGCGGAATCGCAATATTATTCTTGAGAGACATGAAGATTCTATCTCCAAACTCGAACTCATCAGGCAGAAAGGGAATACACCCCACCCCTTCCTGCACAATGGTTATGCCGATCATCCAGGGTAATGTGGAGAGAGGAGGCTTCTGACACCAGATTCTGCGGCGCTCCTGCTCCTGCTTGCTGAAGGGCAATATCTCTATCTGCCAGCTCGTTGGGTTTGACCCCAGCTGTATCAAGGTTGCGAAGACGCGCACCGGGTTCATGCCCGGCGAGTGATTTTATTTCCAGCTATCCTGGACATAGCGTCTGACAAACCACATCGATAGTACTGTGTCCTGAGTGTCGGCCCATGTGTCGATCCTGCGATCTTGAAGAGTGATATGATTAGTACAAGTCCGTTGTTTGTCCTTGAAGAAATTTGGGTGCGTGGTGTTGGCGCATTTTGGTTACCCGGATTGCACTACAGGTACGTTGGGAAGAGGTTATCACGGGTGACTCTTCACAAAGTCAAGACTTTGAAAATAGGGAGGCTGCCAACAGTTATGAAGGGACTTGAAAGTCTCAGAGGCCTTTGAGAGCCAGAGAAGGGTGTACTGCCTGACCGACCCTAATTATGTCCAGCCATAGAAGCCTCTGACGTTGGCACGATCCTGAGAGTTGCCACACCAATAGTGGCAATTTCACCATGAACTGTCAACACCAAGCTCAAGGTATTCTTGAGTCTTAGCCGTCGAAATGACTTGATTGAATGATGCTGCGTTCTAGGAATTTGCTTATGCCAAGCTCAGAGAATCTCGCTCGAGTCTTGGTCGCTCCTATCTGCATGGTATCAAATGCGCCATGCGCCGTCACGACGCTCGAGGCTGCTCTTCCAAAAACCTTTCCAGGGGCCCGCGGTGCTGCGCTTCACGTGTCAGGAGTGAGTAGGTCCCAGCTGTTAGCCTCCGTTAAGGCAGGAAGCAGCTGGTTCGAGGTGTGTTGCAGGGAGGTGCAGTGAGTGAAAAATTGTCTGTGTCAACCGCGGTCCACAGCGCTTAAATCTGTTCTAGCTCGAGCTAAACTGACATTACAGTAAAATGAAGACATACCGAGCGGCTAAATTAAAATTGGTGTCAAAGGGAAGAATGAGAGTGCCCCGCCGTCCACCCGCACCAATGACGGGGGACAGATGCTGATGACGTCTCGGCGGGCCTCCAGGATACCCCACGGCGGGGTATCTCTCGCCCATCAACCTTCCGAGTCGCCTGGTTGCCAGGCACGCCACGTTGGGGCCTGGCACTGCTAACGGTTGGTAGGGCTTGTCCCATCGTGAGAACTCGCCCGGCTTTGCAGATCACCGGTTCCTTGCTGGTCTCACAGCTTGGAACTCGACGGATTCTTACCTAATTGTGTCTTTCCCATGGTTTCGGTCCGATAGCCGCGGCGGATATACTCTACTTGTTGTTCTTATCGTCTTGTAATCTAGCATTGGTGGCGGGCTGTCGTCAGGTAGACCATGATATAAATACCTGTGCTGGCACTCACCTCGTCTTGTTCTTGTTCTCCTTAACTTCCTCACTCCTTCCTCGCCGTACCCAGAAGAATCTGACGCAAACACACCTTGATACCCAACAGACACGACCATTGAATGTCCAGAATCATGGCTGCCGTCAAGAACACCACGTGAGCACTTACCTCTGCCCCTCTGCTTCTTTTCTCTCTTGCCACCACTCCTGTTTACTGACACACCACCAGTAAGACCTACACCCTGAACACGGGCGCCAAGATCCCCGCTCTGGGCCTGGGAACATGGCAATCCAAGCCTAACGAGGTCAAGAACGCCGTCGAGGCAGCCCTCAAGGCAGGCTACCGACACATCGACACCGCCTTTGCCTACGGCAACGAGAAGGAAGTCGGTGATGGTATCAAGGCCTCGGGCGTGCCCAGGTCCGAGATCTGGCTGACGACGAAGCTGGACAACCCCTGGCACAAGCGCGTCACCGAGGGCTTCAACAAGTCCCTCGAGAACCTGCAGACAGACTACCTGGACCTGTACCTCATGCACTGGCCCAGCTCCACCGACCCGGACGACCTGAAGAAGCACTACCCCGACTGGAACTTCGTCGACACGTGGCGCGAGATGCAGAAGCTGCTCGACACGGGCAAGGTCAAGAACATCGGCGTGTCCAACTTCGACATCACCAACATGGAGAAGCTGCTGAGCGCCGAGACCACAAAGGTCACGCCCGCAGTCAACCAGATCGAGCTGCACCCATGCAACCCCTCGCCCAAGCTCATCAAGTATCTCCAGGGCAAAAACATCCACCCCTCGGCCTACTCGCCCCTCGGCAGCACCGACTCCCCGCTCGGCAAGAACGAGGCCCTCCTGTCCATCGCCAAGGCAAAGGGCAAGTCCCCGCAGCAGGTCCTGCTCGTCTGGGGCCTGCAGAAGGGCTTCTCGGTCCTGCCCAAGAGCGTCACCGAGTCGCGCATCATCGCCAACAGGGAGCTGGACGGCTGGAGCTTGACTGATGAAGAGATCGCCGCCCTGGACAGCATCCAGGAGCGGTTCAAGGTCTGCGGCGATGCCTGGCTGCCAATCAGGGTGTTCCACGGCGATGACGAGTAACTTGTCATCGGGGGATCATATACAGATAGATAATGAAGCGTCTGCAAAGATTGGTGGGGAAGGTCTACTAGAAATACAATAAATGATCGATACCCAGGAGCACTGCGCAAAATCCCGCATTCTATGTGGCTGGCGCCTTGACTTCTAGCACTATTCCAGATGTCGCAAAATGTTCGCTAGATACGTGTATCATCTCTCTAAACATTCACTACTCTTGACGATGAGTGCGACACTTGTCTCCAGTGTGGCATATAAGCTGGTGCTCGTCACTGGTCCAGTATTGATTCTCATTTCCGAGGAACCTGGACTAGTAGAGGGTGTCTCGGTGTGTGAGGCATCCAAGTATGGGTCTCCATGAGGTATGGTTGATCGCATGCCCAGCGCATGGTTACAAGGCCATTTGTCGTTGGTCCAAACCATTGCAATCATTTATTTGCCGGGGGCGCTCACATCGAGAGTACGGACAATCCAGTGTCGTTATCTCCGGCACTATGGTATAGAGCCGAGCTAGAGTTCGAATGTTTGGTAAAGTACCTTGGCCAAGTCCGCGCGGAGAGCGCAAAGGTCAAGTAATAGGCAGGAGCTCGCGCTCACCTTACTGTAGTATCACAGTCGCACCAATAGAAGAGTTCTATCGAGTCTCTCTTCTTGTCCAGAAACCTGCCAAGAGGACCGTACGCCCACGCCGTAGCAACTCACAGCTTCCCCTTAACCACTTGCGCAGCTTCCTCCCCAAGCACCCTCGCGATCTCAGCCCTAACGCTGCCCGCGAGTAGCTCCCCGTCCTCAGCGTCAAGATCGCTCCTCTGCCCCCTCCCAAACATGGTGAACTTCTCGCTCCACCGGCCCTGCGCCCTGATCTCCGGCCGCGGGATGACGTGGTAATGCATATGCGGAACGACCTGAGCGGCGGCAGCGCCATTGTTCTGCACGACGTTCCAGTCGTCCACGCCCGTGGCCCTGCTCAGCGCCGTTGACAGCACGCGCAGGTAGTAGCCCAGCTCGCGGGCCTCGTGGGGCGTGGTGCCTGTGAGTTTCGGGGAGTGCCTCCGTGGGCAGAGGAGCAGGTGGCCCCGGGAGAGGGGCATGATGTCGAGGAATGCGATCACGTCTGGTGTGGACAGCAGGACGTAGGTCTCTGGGTTGGGGTCGGCCTTGGTGGTGGAGAGGGCAGGCGAGTCGGTTGCTGGGGGCGAGGCTGGGTTGTATGGCTTGTAGAGGGTTGCTATTCGGCAGAACGGACAGTTGGCTGTGCTGTCGTCGCCCAAAGTTGGGTCGGAGGCTGGGTTTGCTGGCTTTGGTCGGTCGAATGCCGCGTCTGGCACGAGAGGCGCCATCTTGCCTGTCGTGTCACCGGCTTTGATGTAGATCTTTGTGGCCTGCCAGCTTGGACGAACTAGGCTGAGCTGTTGTCATGAAGGAGAGCTCTGCATTCCGAGCTTCCGCAGCCAATTTGGGCGGTATATGTACATGTGGCTTGAGGTTGAGCAAGTAGTCTCACCATCGCAGCACGTCATAAACATGAACCTTGGGGTTTCTTGGATCTAAGCCTCGGCTCGTGCCCGTCTGAAGACCCCTGTCACAACGGCCAAACGCGCGGCAGGCAAGCTCGGATTCTGCCGGCGCCAACGTCGACCGCCCAATTTTCTCAGCATCGCATCTTAGGTCCTCAACTTTGACATTTGATCGACAAGTCTCTCTGCGACATCTCTTCACCAGATTCTGTCTCCATCACCCAACAGATTTCTGCGTCTATTTCCACACCACCAGCCACCCCTTCTGTCCGCTAGTCGACCGCCAAATCCAAATTTACTTTCCCGACCTTCGAAATGTCCCGCGAAGGCTACACCGTCCCAACCGGCTCCCCAGGCGGCAGCTTCGGTGGCGCTGCCCTAGCCGCCAAGCCCAGCGCCTTTAACCCAGACTTTCGCGACGATAATGCCCAGATGAAGTACCTGTGCGGCGACTGCGGCTCCTCGACCCACCTGAGGAAGGCGGACCCCATCCGGTGCAAGGACTGCGGGTGTCGTGTGCTCTACAAGGAGCGGACGAAGAGGTGAGTCAGGCCGCATACCTTTGAGGAGCGAGAGGAACAGTTGGGCTGACATGGTCGAAATTCAGAATGATCCAGTTCGAGGCCCGGTAGACAAAATACTCGAATATCATGGGGGAAGGCACCCCGACAGCGAGACGAGTGGTCACTATGGCATGAGATATGGGCAAGTCACAGCCCGCGGACGGGTGAGGATCGAAGGGCATCAGGTTGAAATTAAGAGGAATGCGGGCTGGTTAGAGAATACCTCGTTGCTGAACTGTAGGAAGCATGGGGTCAAAACAGACAGCTGTGGATACTGCTGAATACGGGTGGAGCATTTGATCATCTGGAGTTGAGGAGTAAATGAATTCCGAATGGATTTTCTAGACAATGTCTGATGGTATCAAGACCCTATGAACCGAACGCCACATAGATGCGCACCCTTTCCCCTGAGCATGCCCGCTCTGATATGCAATTTTGACAACCAGACTCGCCCAAATGGGGCACAAATACCAAGAGAACTTCCAAACCTGCCCACGGCTACCCTTGTTTCTGCTGCTGGTGCAGAAACTTCGCAAAGCTGGCCTCCTGGCTCAGAGTGTCTTCGCCACCTTCCATCGCCGCCTCATATCTGGCCTGAAGGCCGTCGCGGTCTGTTCCGTCGTCGTCGTCGTATTCTTCAGAGTCCTGGTCACTAATGGCATCGATGTCGCCGTCGCCGTCCTTCTTCGCGCCTGTGGCGAGCCCAGACATGGACATGCCTTTCATCATCTTGTCCAGCTCCTTCTCCCTCGTCGCCCGCTTCGCCTCGTCCCTCTCCTTCCTCTTCTTCTCCAGCTCTGGCTGGTAATCCCTCTTGAACTCCTCGGCCTTCACGGCGACCGCCTCGAAGAAGTCGTCGACGCCCGCGCCCGTCATGCTGCTCACGCCGACGACGCTCAGGTGCGCGTAGAACTCATCCAGCATCAGGCTCATGCTGTTCAGAAGGCTGCCCATGTACCCGCTTCCACCGCCGTCGCCGCCTTCTGCCCCGCCAAACGCATTGCTATTCTCGTCATCCTGCAGCGCAGCCTGGAAGGCCTCGAAGTCCGTCATCCACTCCTTGGCGAAGCTAGCATCCTTGACGTCGGTCTTGTTGAAGACGAGGATCATGGGCAGCTTGGTCTTATAGAGGATGCTGCAGGCGTAGAGCATGTTGCTCATGAAAGTCGACGTCGAGCTCGTCCGCGGCGTGTCGATGATGTATGCGAGGACGGTCGGGAAACTCGAGGCCAGGCTCTCGAGCAGTATCGTCCCCGAGGCGGACCACACGAAAACCTCGATCTGCCCCGGTGTGTCCACCAGGATATTGTGAATCGGCTTCCTGCCCGGGTTGGCCGGGTCGGGCTGTGTGCGCTTCTCGAGGAGGCCGAGGATCTGGTCTACCTTGGTCGCGAAGAGGTTGAGGGAGGTCAGGATGCCGCCGTTTGGACCCAGGTTATACTGCTTCATCACCTCCTTGTAGTTGACGCTGTCTCGAATGTCGATATTGCTGTCGAAGGGGACGTTGAGCACCGCTGGGTCGAGGTTGATCACATAGGGCGGGTCCCTTTTCCCATGGAGGTGGGCGTTGATGCGTTGCATGAAGGTCGTCTTGCCCGACCCGGCCATGCCGACACACACGACGGCGACAGGCTGCTGGCCATTTTCACCGCCAGGCTGACTGGTTGATGCTGTCGAAGCAGATGCCATTGTCCTTTTCTTGCCTCGCTAGGGGTCGTGCACCAAGATTCGACAGGTGGTTATTTGCTTTGCGCCTGGTGGAATAAACTCACATGAAAAGTTTCCCAAGTGTCGGCGGGGCATTATCGATGTCACTGTGGGGAGCCTAGCTCCAGTTGCCTGCCGCTGATAGAACAACCCTGCAGCGGCCTTAATTCTGGAGCTACCCCATGGCGGCAAGGATTTGGGAGCATCACGTCACAGCTTTAATTTCTCAAATACTCTTCTTCACAACGGTGCCCTTCGACGCTCTCAATTATTCAGCTCAGAGTACTCAAAGTGTCATTAGACCATTGACTGGCTTTAAGTCCGCGCTCTTCGTCTACGATGGACGGGCTTGACGATTTCGAGAAGCAGCTTGCTGCTGAAAAGGCCGAAAGAGAACGAGCACAGGAACGCTCAGAGAGACGTGAGAAGAAGCATAGGCATCGCCACCATCATCGAAGTTCGAGGTCGCCAGAGAGGCGCGATCGCCATCGCGAGGATAAACATGATAGGGAAAAGAGCAGGGATAGAGACGGTCACAGAAGCAGGCACCATCGCTCTCGGGAGCACGATTCTGACGAGGATGGTCACCGTCACAAGCGCTCTCGACAGTCGAGAAGAGACGGCGAAGATGACTCCGAAAGGCGTCGGCACAGGCACAGGGACAGGGATCATACTGGGAAAGAAGAGTCAGGCTTCCTTGCATCTACAGATCCGAAGGAGAAGCTTCCTGCGCCAGACGAAGAGATACCTCGAGACGAGGCCGCACCCTTGGAGAGAGATTCCTGGATGACCGGTGCAATAGACATTGACTACATTCATCATGTCAAGAAGGAGAAGTCGCCAGCTCCGAAGCAAGCCCCAGAACGGGTCATTCACCACAGGGAGCTGAACACAGGCTTGGGAGGTGCCAGTGGTGCCTCAGCCAACGATCTGGACGAGCTGACGAATGAAGTCGACTATACATTCGGCGACGAAGGCTCTCAATGGAGAATGACGAAGCTGAATGCAGTCTACAAGACGGCGGAGCAGACTGGCCGTTCCGCGGATGAAATCGGCGAGGAACGTTTCGGAAGCTTGAGAGATTTTGATAATGCGCGGGAGGAGAAGATCGAAATGGACAGGCGCAAGGTCTATGGAGAGGGCTACAAGGGTGCAGAAAAGCCTAGCGGGGAGTTGTACCAAGAACGCATGGCCAAGACCCGTCCGCTACCAAAAGAAGAGCTCTACGACCACGATGACGAGCCTGAGCAAGGAGCTGTCATGGAAGATGCGGTTCCACCTATCGATCAGACTACACTCAATCGGATGCGCGCACAGGTAATGAAAGCAAAATTACGGAAGGCGCCAGACGCTGCAAAACTCGAAACGGAGTATAATGCTGCATTGGCGCGCTTCAACGGCACAGCGAGCGGGGACAAGGCCGTGGTATTGGACGCCACGCACAGTCGAATGCTTGCAGGCACAAGGAACGAGGTGAAGGCTGTTGATAACAAACGAGGTCGAGAGCGTGGCACGGTTGAGGCGAACGAAGACATGACCATCGATGACATGGTCCGCGAGGAGAAGCGTACCAGAGGCCAAGCAGGAGGTGAGGGCGTACGACTTGCAGAGCGCATTGCCAAGGATGCCAAATTCGACGACGACTTGGAGTATCTCGACGAAAACGCCGAGAAGCTGGCCAAGCGCGTGCACAAGTCCGAAATCAATCTCAAGAATATGGCCGTGAACGAGTATCAGAAGATGAATAAGGTTCTGGACACCTGCCCGCTATGCCATCACGAAGACCGGCAGCCGCCTCAGGACCAACCCATTGCGCCCATCCTTGCACTTGGGACGCGCGTGTATCTGACGCTGGCAACCGAGCCAGAACTCAAAGGCGCGGAAGGCGGGGCCGTCGTCGTGCCCATCAGCCATCGGACCAACTTGCTCGAGTGTGACGATGACGAGTGGGAGGAGATACGCAATTTCATGAAGAGCCTCACGAGGCTGTATCATGAGCAAGGCCGCGAGGTGCTCTTCTACGAGAACGCGGCCGCCCCTCACCGCCGACTGCACGCAGCACTAGTTGCGATTCCCATCCCATGGGACCTCGGGGACACAGCGCCGGCTTTCTTTCGTGAGGCTGTTCTCGCGACCGAGGAGGAGTGGAGCCAGCACAAGAAACTCATCGACACTGGCAAGAAGGCAAGGGAGGGCGCTGGTAAGCTCGCTTTCCGGAGGAGCATAGCCAAGGAGATGCCGTACTTCCACGTGTGGTTCAACATCGACGGTGGACTGGGACACGTTGTGGACGACGCGTCGAGGTGGCCGAGGGGTGATCTTTTTGCCAGGGAAATTATTGGCGGAATGCTCGACTGCGAGCCTGACAACATCAAGAAGCAGGGAAGATGGAGCCGGGGCGATCCGCGTGCGGAGGCCTTCAAGAAGAGGTGGAGGAAGTTTGACTGGACCAGGGCTTTGACAGAAGGTCAATGAGGAGTCTTGGCGCTACTGTCTGGACGTAAAATTGAAAGCAAGTGCCTATCGCATCTTTATTCTGCGGCGCATGAAACATCGTACTGGCTTCCTTGATACGTCTGCTTGCGGCAACCTCACTTCTCTATTTTTTTGAGCCAAGGACCTGGAATATCACAGATCGGGAAGACTTCGGCAGATATGTGAGCACTCAAGTCAAGCTACCGACGAGTGACAGCGGAGAACAGAAATGGCGCAGCCTCCCACGTAAGGACAACGCCAAGTTAATGCCCATACAATAATTCCCGCAAGAACTTCATCTAGGTCGCAGTCCATCGATGTCACCAAAACTTTGCTTGCAACTTTCGCATATCGTCAAGCGGTAGAGTGACACAGGTTGCAAAGCGGTCTAAAGAGATGAACAGCCTGGCGAGTACAGCCCCCGACTTGACGGAACTGCCTTTTCTGGCATCGATCAACGTACAGAATTCAACTACTGGAGGGGACGCCCGTGGGGCCCCGGACCAAGTATGGGCCTTCAGCCCCAAGCTATTGGAATTCACTTGTTTCTTGGCTGCTTCGGAGTGGACCTCACCACCTGTGAAGCGGGACGGCATCGTTTCCGGGCTCGGCGGAACGAGCCGGCAGCAGTGGTAACCGACGCGAATAAGCGTCTGTTGTATAAACACCTCACGGGTCCCGACCGTTTCGAGATGAAGGTGTACTCAAGATTGATGTTATAGAGGGATATCATTAATAGCATAGATTCGCCATGAAGGACGGCAAGTTCACGCACGATGTTACCGGTAAGGAGCAACGTCACATTTTGCACACACCGATTGCTGACTGACATTTTATACCACGATCAGCGGCGACTTCAAAGACGAAGGTGTTTGACCTCTTCTCATTGAAGGGGCGCACAGCCATTGTCTCCGGCGCAGGCGCTGGTATCGGCCTGGGGGTCGCTCATGCGTACGCCGAGGCCGGCGCGAATGTGATCATCTGGTACAACAGCAATGCGAAGGCGATAGACCGCGCAAAGGAAATCGAGGCCGAACATGGTGTGAAATGTCGGTACATGTCGTCTCATAGCAGCCCTCGTGAATGGGCTCTTCGAAGCTTAAGTTCCCACTTCCATCAAGAAGAACTACGCTGACGCTGCGCATAGGCCGCGCGTTCAAGGAGAATGTAACCTCGGCGGAGGAGGTCGAGGCGGCAGTCAACGCCCAGATCAAGGAGTTCAACAACCGCCTCGACGTCTTCGTGGCCAACGCGGGCATCCCCTGGACGCAAGGGCCCGCCACGGACGGGGAGCTCGAGCACTACCGCAGGGCCGTGGCCAACGACCTCGACAGCGTCTTCTACTGCGCGCGCACGTGCGGCAGGATATGGAAGCGGCAGAGGGAAGACGGGCCTGGACGCCGCGGGCGGGAAGCTCGAGGGCTATGGTGGTGGCAGCTTTGTCGCCACCGCGTCCATGTCTGGCCATATTGTTAATGTTCCGCAACTGCAGGCGGCTTATAATGCGGCCAAGGCTGGTGTGAGCCATATGTGTGAGTTGCAGTCCCTCCCATCCAACGTAGTTGAAGACCCGGGAGAATCAAATTGTCTGACGAGGATTTGGATTTTTTAGGCAAGTCGCTTGCCGTTGAATGGGTGGGTTTTGCCCGCGCCAATGCAGTCTCGCCGGGTTACATCGCCACGGAGATTTCGACATTCGTCAATGAAGACAAAAAGAAAATCTGGAAGGACAAAATCCCCATGGGGTGAGTTGGTTGCTTTAACTTCCCCAAAGTGATGTACGCAGGGATTTGGCTGATCGCTAACATCTTATCCCCAGCCGTGAGGGCGAGATCCACGAGCTGAAGGGAGCGTACTTGTTCCTCGCTTCGGATGCGGCCTCTTACACCACAGGAGCGGACATCATAGTTGATGGCGGTTATTGCTTGCCATAGATATCACACATCTCCGCTAGTTGCTTTGCATTAAATGGTTGGGCTCAAGCAGGGAGTATCAGCGATCTTTCACAACTCTGGCTGGATGAAGGAACATGGGCGATTTCCACCTCGGAGATGGTTGCGTGGGCCACAAAACAGCAACCATTGACTATCGCAGCATACCCTGAATTTTCAAGCCAGGATATTTATTTGGCCGGACATGAATTAAATTTCAAGAACGTCAATGGCGACAAATGCCCGGTGCGATGCTCCCAACGGAAGTTGTCGAGCGGGATGTAGTCTCGGTGAGACGTGAAACGCGATTGGCTCTTTCAAAGTCAGAACAGCGCTTAATGAGGAGTCACGAGGCCTCTCCGTTCTTCCACTTGCAATTCTATGTCCTTGCGCAGGACACTGCCACAATCATCCCTTGGCATACTATCTTTTTCAGCCACCTCGAAGCGAGTTTAGCTATAGTACAGACTTGTCTCGGTAGAATTCGAAAGACTTACAACGAGCTGTGGCCCACTCTTTCCGTGCGTCTCTGAGTGGTTTGGCAAATGTCCCACGCCTAGTTTAAACAAATGAGAAAAATCAGGCCATGTATTCTACTCGCACTGCCATTCAACGCATCACGGCAGTCTTGTTCTTACAACTTCTAACTTTCACCATCTTTGAATCAGCGATACTTTCTGCATGTCGATCGCTGCATATCATGCAATTCAACGGGCAGTATATCTGCAGATAGCACGTCCAGAAACTAGCCACACTTCCTAAGCTTTAGGGTTACAGCCCAATGCAGTGTCATATCGTACAAGCTCACTCTAATTCAGTCAGTAACTCGGTTTGTTTGTTCAGGGAACTTCCTGTCGAGAGCCTCGAACAGTGTGGACCACAGCACGAATGAGGCGTTGTGAGGATGGACTTACAATGGTTCCGTGCTCGGCCTTTGAGAACATGGATTTGACCCCTTCCATTGCTTGGCTCGCATACTGTGAAACCTTCACTGGGGATTTGTTTAGCCGGCAAGGAGTCTGGTTTCTATCATTGTCTAGCAGCAATGACCTAGGCCTCGGGTAAGAGGTTTGACCAGAGGCTTCTCTCCTACAGACTTCAGATGACATCTAGAGATTCCGTAGCTGTCGCGCGCGCTCTGACGATGCGGCCACGAGTTGCGAATCGTAAGGCGAGCTGTCAATGAAACCTGGAAATTCGGATGGATCCCGCAGAAGAGCTGTCCCGTCAGATCTGGCTCGTACCGGGCTGACGGGGCAACGTCTGCCGGGTCAGCCCGATTGGCAGCCCCAGATAGACTGCGAAACAGGCGTACGTGCATTTCAGCCGCATGATCGAGGCCTCAACGGCGGGGTCCTTGTTAGTGGGAATGCGTTCCTCTGGCTCGTGAATCCGATTGGCAACGGTCAAGCGAAACGAGAGTAAGCTTCCAGCCCGCTGGTGCCGTCCGGGGTTGGCTGGCCATGTGCGACCAGGCACGGGCTGGAACGGCTCGGCAGCAGGACGGGGAATCTGGCACCTCCCTGTAATGTGCGCCACTCTCACTTTAGCCAACTAGGCATGGCGGCCACTCTTCACATTTGAGGAATGTAAAGAATACTGGGTTAGGCCTTAAGTGGTACTTGGGTATAGCCTACCAGCCTCTTGCTCTACTCACTCCTTTGCCCTAATTTTCTCTTTTTAAAGTTAGTTACTAGCTAGGGAGTAAATTAAGTTAGGAGTTATAGATTTTAGAGTGTAACAAGCTGTCTTTAAGATGAAGCTAAGAAAGTAGATCTATATAGAGCTACTATATCTTACTGGGTCAGTGGCGTATGTTGTAGAGGGGTGCCAGATTCCCCGTCCCAGCTTGGCAGGGGAGTTTGTCCACAGTAGTTTGTTAGATCGGGGCGCAGCGCTACCGACTGCTGTAAGACACCTCCTGGTGTTCGTCCCATCAGACGCACAAACGGCTCGCAGGGCTATGGCATCTCTTCGAAGCGCCCAAAGCGCAGCTTACATCGTGTCTTGTCAGCAAAGCAAGCTTCGCGAGGCACCCATGCGCATGACATGAAGTACAGAAGATCGTAGGATAACCTTTTATGCGAATTGGGCTAGATTTTCGGCTCTTCGTGGAATGAGATGGCCTGAACTAGTCTTTGGCAACATATGCTTCATCCCACCTTCACAGCCTACAACACAGCCTGCGATTGATTCTAGCACCGGTGAAATTACGGAAGACAAAGCGGTAAATTGTAGCGAGAGCTGCAAGTTGTATGACCATGCTGCCGAGGGAACATAGAAACAGACATCGTCGTTCGACTCTGTTGTGGCCACGATGAATTCTATAAGAAGGCCAGGTTTTCCTTGTGTTCATGGTTTGGTTGGCATCATCACATCAAGCCTCATTCACAACACTACTCAGAGATTCAAGCTTCTTCAGGCCCCATCTCCTCATTTTACAGAGTCTTCTTCACCCAAACTCATCCACCATGAAGTTCACTCTCTCCGCTATTGTCCAGCTGGCTCTGTGCGCCTCCGTCCTCGCTGCTCCAGCTCCACAAGCCTCCGGAGCTCCCAATGCCAACATTCCCCCCTCTACAACCACTGATTTGACGGGCCAGAAGGTAATCCCCGCCTCCAGAGAGCACAGATATCTGCAACACCAGCTAACAAGCTACTCAGGGAACTGATGGAAAGTTCACCGTCAAGCCCGCCCCCGAGGATCAGACATCTGAGGCCCTCCAGAAGCGCATCGCCCCAGTCGTGGTAGTCGCCGGCATCGCCGCCGTCAAGGGCGTCGCCATCCTGACCAAGATCGCCGTCGAGGTCGGTGCCGACACCATCAAGGACCTCGGCAAGTGGAACTCGGCCCGCGAGGAATTCTCCAAGAACACCACCGCCGAGATGTGGGCTCGCAACCCGGACTACCAGAAGTTCCCTGCGGCTATCTGCTACAACAAGGGGTACAAGCTGCAGAATCCTGCCGGCATGGACGGCCTGGTGTCGGCGAAGCTGGAGCTGGGACAGCTTAACACTGAGTGAGTTATCTCAGACCTGCCACTGTTGTGCTTCGGTGTTGGGCCAGGCTAATTTGCTTCTCGCAGCTACGACTGTATGTACATGACTTCAAACAACCAGTTTTACACTCAGGGTGATGGAGGTTTCATCAACGTGAGTCAAAATCTCAACCGAGTCAGACTTTTCAAAGAACATTTGAACTAATCAAGCTTGCCTGTAGTTGAGCTACACTTACAGCAACCGGTGCACATTTGATAAGGGTACTGGTGATCTGACCTGCGGGGCTTAAGGGTCCTTCGGCCTAATATTTACCCTTGAAGACAATGTGGTTTTAATCTGCGGGCGGAAGCCACCAATTTTGAGAAATGGTTGGGATGTGGTTTAGTTCGGCAATTGGAGGCAAGAGAAGTTCGAATTGTGCCGGGAAAGTTAGCATGTATCTGTAGAGCAGGGTTAATCTTAATGCTAGTTGTCCTCAACGTCTGAAAGGTGGTTCATCAAGCAATATGTGCTCTCCCTTTTAAAAATTGTTGTTGATCACTGTCAACCTTGATCGACTTTGGCAAATAGAGCTCCTAGAACGTTGCCGTCGAAATGGTGACATACATTATTACAGTAACGCAGCCACATGCTCAAAGAGAGAAGATCCCAAATCATCGTTATGGATGTCCTGTGGCATGCTCACCTTATGCTCAGTTATCCATCGCAAGTCACCCCACAGGCTTTCCCTCAGCCTGAGGTCTTCGCAAAGGAGATGTTCTCAATGACAGTTCATTCTATGGGAGGTCATCCCTAGCCCATAGTAGCTTATCTCGCATGAGGTTATTCTGTAGATGGTTATCCTATAGGAGGTTGTGCTACAGGAGGTTGCAAAGTGAGAACCGCCCAAATTGAATGGTTCATAACCAGTTGACAAAAGGTGGTGACAAGAGACAATCGTCCTTCCGCCTTCCTGACAGGCCCACTGTTTGTGCAAACGAACCCGACCGTGTTACTGTTTCCGTAGCATTGCGCCACTATCAAGCTGTCTTCCAGCCTTCTGCCTTTACCTTCTGCGTTTGAAACAAGCTCTTTCAGTACCAACTAAGCAGGTCAGCACCCCCCTCCCTCCAGGACTAAGCACTGCCTAAGGTACCTAATTAGATTTTGCAGAAACGTCAGCATGCTAGCATTGATTCTAACCACTGCCTGCCGCTGGGAGTCACTATCCGATATCGAACGCTACTGACCTCAAAGGAATCAGGAAGAGTGATTCTTGACTGGGGCCCGAAGACCCAACCACTTCCTCATCCGAAACAACTTTCTCTAACAACTCACTTGATTTGCTCACGCAACAATTCCTGAGCAACAGTTGCAGGTTGAAACCTCACACTTCGACCGACATTGTTCATCGCAGATACCGACAACACTTTCTCAATGGTTCCAACCATTCAAATCCATCATGACTGAAATCGGGGAGCCATTTGGCTTCTTCAACCCTGCCCGCCACGGCAAACCCTTCTTCTCAAGGTCCTCTTCCAAACGCACTCGCGCGTCACTACGTGGAACCACCACATCCTTCTCACCGTTTTTGCAGCTCCCATTTGAGCTGCGTAACCAAATCACCAGACTTCAATTCAGAACGCCACAGAGGGTCCAAATGAAAGATGCAGAACTCTGGGTGACCCTAAGTGGTTTCGCTTTTAATCTGTGTATATACTCTTCTGAGTAATAGGCGGTCCCTTCACACAGTAGTAAACACTTAAAGACCCAGTGTTAAATGCCATATAGTGCCGATAATAGTATATTCGTCAACACAGTCGATAACCTTGGGGTTAAAAAATATAGTCAGCCTCGTGGCAGCCTTACAGACGAGGCTAGTCGAGTTTACTATTACTTTAATACAGCTACATACTCAAAAAGTACGCAGCTTCATTACATCACAGAGCTCCTGTAGCTTACTACCTTGTTCTATAATACCCTATAGGAGGTTATACTATATGAAGCTTCCCAGTAGGTCCTTCCATGGGAGGTTTATCCCATAGGACGTTACTCCATAGTACGTTATCCCACAGGACGTTGGCCATAGGAAATTGTCTTGTGGAAGCTTTGCAAATATTCTCATAGGAGGTTATTTCACTGGTGGTAAGTCATAAAGAAGTAGATGCAATGAGGACTTCGTCGATAGTAGACTATAGAGATGCTATGGCCGTCCAACGAGCACCCGAGGAAAATATGTAGCCATGCACGATGTACAATCAATACATTGGGGGAACTGGATTGCTTCCCTGAAGATTTTCGAGGCACTATTACAACCTAGATTGAAAATTCGAAGTCTTGCGGGACGTTTGAACTCGATTGTCTTTTAAAAGAAGGGAGGAGGGGAGGGGGTTGCGAGAGGTTGTCAGATGATTTGCATAATGCTACCAGTGCCGGCTGACGAGCGGCGCATGGCGGCGGCATTTGGACCATCTCTGGTATCAAGGTTGAGACAGACTTTTTGGGCCTACTTGCACCGATACAATGATATTCAGGGGTACGCCAACTTGATGCAAAGCTTAGATCCACTATTATCAACCTTAGTGTATTCAACATAAGATCATATATGTAAATGCGAAGCCGTCTAGCAGACGTGCAAACTTGTTCGCTCTCGGACAATATCATCGGTATTGAACAATATTCAAAGCGCGTATTGGTGAGATTGTTTCGAGTCTTGTGCGTCCTTAGAAGGCCGAGTGTGTACGGAGAATCCCGACGACTGAGAGGCTACCTCAACCTCTGGTTTCAAGATCAACGTTGGCACTTCGTACTCTCCGCCGTTCTGAGGACGGAATGGAATAGGCTGTGCGGTGGAAAGCTCCCGCAGCCTCTGCCGAAGCTCTCTGGCCGTTGCATTGAAAGCCGTCTCGTCTGCTCGGTCAGACCTATACACGACGAAAGACGGCAAGACCTCAAAGCCGGTGTAATACAGGATCCCATGAGTTATGGGAAACAGGAGATCGTCAATGGGTCCACAAATCCCTCGCGGAGAATAGTGCTCATTCCAGCCCCCGACTGTGACAAGCACCATGGCGCGCTTCCCAAGCATCTTCCCCTCTCCATACCTATCTCCCCACCGCTTATCACTGTGCTCGCCGTTGCCGTACGCAAAGCCTGCCGAATAGACCCTGTCGACCCAGCCCTTCATGATTGCTGGCATTGAGTACCACCAGAATGGAAACTGCAAGATGACGGCATCAGCCCACTTCAGCTTCTCCTGCTCGCGCTTCACGTCGTCCGTGAGCGTGTCCGAGAATGTGGCCTCGCCCGATGCGTAGGCCACCCTCAGGCGGGCGGAGGCTGGGAGCTTGGGGAAGTCGCAGCGGTCGATCTGGCTTTTCCACTGCATGGCGTACAGGTCAGAGACCTGGACCTCGTGGCCCTGAGCCTCTAGCTCTTCCACTGCGGCTCGGAGGAGGGATCCGCCAAGGGATTGTGGCTCTGGATGGGCGAAAATTATGAAGACTTTCATCTCGGTGGGTCAGTAACTCTAGACAGGTGTTTGAGTCAAAGTCAGTGACTGAGATGACTCGGACTTCTGAAATTATCGTAATTCTCTTTATAAGCAGATACTGCATCGCTGTGGCGTGATTGTCGGTCGATTGTTGAGTCCGGCGACTTTACACATATCGGGTCAACATAACATCCGACATAGTATGCTGTCAGATACTTGGTATGCATGTATTTCAATTCAGGGTCTGCAAATTGTAAGCAGACTACTTGCAGCGGTATCTGCCACACAATACTGAAAGGTCCTTCTGCGAATGATATAACGAGTTATCACATCGCGGAATGACCTTCCTCAAACGTATCAGTGCTGATGTGATCCTTACTGCCCAGATTTTGCATTACGCAACGCACACGAGGCCCACTTCTGCGCGTTCCTTACCAATACCGTCACGTGGTATAAACAAGGCCAACACGACCACAGCGAGGCACCTCATAGACATAGACAATCGAGAACTGACACTTGCTAGCCTCAGAATCTATCCTTTCCGCCATCTACTGGAGCAGCTGATGGTTTGTGCAGCAACTGTGCGCGCCACTCTGCCGGACACCCAATTCATATATGAGGCACTCGGTTCACAAGCAATTAGTGGCGGACGAACCGGGTGGGAAGGGAGACCGAAAAGCATTTAGCCGAGAACTGAGGAATAAGCACGTGGGGTAGAAGGGAAAGCCCTGGAGGTCAGCCCCCGCCGTGTCTCCAGATCCCAATTGTTGTCAACTGGTTACATAGCGACTGCATCGGGAAGCCCGCTGTGCCCGAGTTCCGGTAAGCATATTCGTGCCAGGCATGGTTCTAATCCTCATTTTGAGAGAGAGAGAGTGTGTGTGTATATAGGCAAAATTCACTGTGGCGCTACCGCCCACACCCTCAGTATTTGAACCTTGACTCTCTAATCTCAGACAGACCTCTTCCTCAAGTAGAAGGTAGCGCCAATTCAACTTCAATTGGCGTATTGAGGAGAGCAGCCTTGTCTCTGTATCTCCCCTCGCGATACTCATGACGCTTCTCTAGCTTCCGTTGCACTGCATTATCAGGTCTCTTTGCATTTGAATATTGAAACTTCAGGTCTTGGCATGTTGAAAGGGACTGGCTGAGCCTTGAGGACAGCTGCCCCATGACTTTTCGAACCTGCCTGTATAAATGGTGTGTTGCAGCGGCAGTTATTAGATGTCTGATGATTGACGGAAAATAGGGTGTGGGGTTGTGGGGGGTCTTGTTCATGCTGTGAGTATTTGATGGTACACATACTTTACGGGCCTACAGCCCACTATCCTGTTCATAGAGCTCAGAAAGTGATTCGAACAGCTCCACATGCTCTTTCAGAGTAATTGAATCTATTACCTTACTCCTCTATTACGATGGAGCTATTTTTGTTATGGTTGATTGCGTTTGTGAGCTTTGCTTCCTCATACAACTTTCCGTTCGAAGCAATTCAGTTGACGGGCAAGGACGTCCTCAACAACCCCAGCATTGCTTTCGGTGACACCTTGAATCCGGAGCTCTCGGACGCACAATGCAAGACATACCCGGGAGACGCAGACTGGCCTTCAGACGCACAATGGCGAGACTTCAACGCGACATTAGAAGGTGCTCTGATAAAGCCAACTCCCATTTCTGCACCATGCTATTCCGGGCCGCAATATGACGCACTAAGCTGTACTAGAATCCAGCAGCAATGGGCTAATTCTAGCATCCAGTGAGATAATTCCAGATCAGATCTTCGACTTCAGAAAGACTGACACATACCAAGCATGAACGATCCCGTGTCAATCGGTCCTCAATGGGTCGAAGGCAACACCTGTCTCCCAACCTCCAACCCTAACGACACATGCACACTCGACGGGTTCCCCGTCTATGTTGTCAAAGCAACAACGGTGAAGCATATCCAACTCGCCGTGAACTTTGCCCGCAACGCCAACATACGGCTTGTGATCAAGTGAGCAGACCCTCAGCATAATGCCAGCTCAACAGCATATCAACTGCTCAGCAACTTGTAACACCACTGCATGGACATCTTATGCTGCCCAAATGGATAGACACAGTCAAGTTCAGACTGACAGCGCTGTAGGAACACAGGCCACGACTTCCTCGGCCGCTCCACCGGCGGTGGCGCCCTCTCCATCTGGACGCACGGCCTCAAAGAATTCTCCCTCATCCCTACCTACACAATCGGACGCTACACCGGCAAAGCCGCGCGCATGAGCGCCGGCCTGCAGGGCTACGACTTGACAGCCTACCAGTCGCAGTACGGCGTCTCCATCGTCGCGCCGGGCGGCCAGACGGTCGGAGCTCTGGGCGGCTTCATCGCGTCCGGCGGCCACTCCGCCTACACGTCGTACCTGGGGCTCGGCGCGGACCAGGTGCTGTCCCTTCAGGTCGTCACGGCGGACGGGCGATTTGTGACGGCGGATCCGGATCAGAATACTGACTTGTTCTACGCTATGCGAGGAGGTGGCGCGGGTACAGCACCCCTAATCATGCATCAATAGACATGTATATATATATACTAACAACAACAATAACAACAAAGGCACCTACGGCGTCCTCACCTCCGCCATCATCAAAACCTACTCCCGGATCCCCATCGCCTCGACCAGCATCTCCTTCTCCACGACCGCGCGCGGCGGCCTCCCCGCCACGTCCCACGCCGCCTTCTGGCGCGGCATCCGCGCCTACTTCGCCTTCGTCCCGGGCATGTGCGACGACGGCGGCCAGGGCTATAACTTCATCCGGCCTGTCCCCGTCTTCAACGGCAGCGCCGCCACCGTCAACGTATCGCGCAACCTCACCTTCACAACCAGCATCAGCTACCCGGCCATGAGCGGCGCGGACGCGACGACGCGCGTGGCCGCCCTAGTCGCCGACCTGCGCGCCGCCGGCGTCAGCATCAACATGCCGCTCGTCTCTGTGTCCAACGGGTCCCGCCCCAGCAGCAACACGCGCCCACCGGGCGACCTTGTCGAGCAGAAGCGCATGGCGACGCGCTTATTTCCGCGCGAGAACCTCGCGGACCCGACGCTATTGAACAGGACCAACGAGGTCATCCGCACCTACGTCGAGGAGGGCGGCTACGTCTTCCACGGGATCAACTACTCGCCGACGAGCGAGCGCGCCGGGTGGCCCGGGAGCGACAGCGGCGTCAACCCGGCGTTCCGCAGGACGGTGATGCACGGCGAAGCTTGGGAGGGCGCGGAGTCGACGACGCCGCCGGTCGAGAACATGGTGGCGAACCACGCGCGCTTCCGGCGGTACTTCCAGGGTTTTATCGACGTGTCGCCCGGGGCGGGCAGCTATATCAATGAGGCGGATGCCGGGGAGCCTGAGTGGCAGCAGGCGTTTTATGGGGACAAGTATGAGAGATTGTTGGGGATTAAGAGGGCGAGGGATCCGTGGGACTTGTTTTTGGCGGCTGTGAGCCCAGGCATGGACGAGTGGGAGGTGAGGAAGCCGGAGGGCTATGAGGAGCTGCCGTCGCAGAATGGGAGGCTGTGTCGTGTTGATCGTGCTTAGATAGGGGGTTGGGTATGTATAGTATGGATGTGGCCCGGGAAATTGGGGTGGAAGGCCATTGGTGATATATATCTAGTCAAACCACCTCTTCTAACAAAGATAGTAACTACTAGTAGTCTCTCCTCTCCACTGGTACCTGTTTGTTATACGTTCTGTGATTAATGCTCCTCCGATTGCGACTCAGAATCTCATAATGATGATCGTACGCTTTGCGCGTCTCCCAGAAGTCCTGCCTCGTAAAGTCTTTCTTCGCCCGTTCTTTCGGGATCAAGCGGTTCTTCGTCTCTTTCCCACCCCATCGCTGCTTCCATTACATCTGCCAGGTATTAAACCATTCGCAGAAGAGTCCAGAGAATACTCCCCAAATCGATGAAATCTTGTAGAGAGGGAACATCATCCAGTCAGGCACCGGATCTGTGGCTTACCAAAACGCTTGCTTGAAGTTTTTCTTTTCTTTTTTTTTTTTTTTTTTTGTAGGGTGGCGGGTGTCCTTAATTGCGTTCCCTATGGAGGTGCTTAAGGTTATCCATAGTGGGAAGACAATCATCAAACTTGAAGAGGGCAGGCGATCAAGCCAATGGTACGAAGATGAAGACTATTTGCGGCACCCCACTCGCAAGTGTTCATTCCGAAGAGACTTGTGAAGATAGTTTTAGAATGACCGCACACGGTGGTTGATGACAGTCACCACGACAGAGGATAAATAGCTCAGATCTTTGTAGATCTTTGTATGGTAGGCACTACTCTGGCACATTCCACGGCTTGGCGTCGTATAAACAACTGTACCGGTAAATCATCACGTTGGGGCCATTCATGTATCAACATCAATGTCTGTGAACAACAGGACTCGGCACAAAGTCTAGGACTTTCCAATGCAAGAGCTTTCCTCATAGTAAGTCTCGACATTATATTTCCAAGTGATCACTGCTCGAGGTTACATTAAGGCTCGACCAATATTATAATACACGGCTATCGTCCCGAGTCGACCGAGGGACTCATCAAGGTCACGCTTAAGCCTCACGCACATACCGCAGGCGACCAGCAACGCTGCCGACAGACCTCTTCCTGGTGCAAGATTTCGAGGAGTTACCCGCAGCAGCACCGCCCTGGGGCGACAGGGTGATGGTGCTGGCGGAGTTGTCCTCCTGTAAGATGCCGCCATAGATGATGCCCTCGTTGATGCCTGCGGGCTGCTGGCCGTTCTTTGTGATGTCGGCGCCGCCGTTGACGCCCTTCTTGAGAACGCCGAAGTGGTACTGGCCCTGGCCGCTGATGTCGTTGGGCAGGGGCTCAGTGACCTGGGCGAGGGGGTCGTTCCCGGTGGAGTAGAATACCTGGGTGGTGCTAGTGAGGTAGTAAGGTCAGCCAATAGGCACATTGTCTCTCGAGGGGTGGGCTTAGCCTACTTTGCGTTGAAGTCGAGAGTCAGGCCAAAGTTGTGGAAGACTCCCTCAGTGAAGGCGGTGTTGAACAGGATCTGGCTCTGCTTGACGTTGCCAAAGAGGATCAGGCTGTCTGGGTCGACACCTCCCTGGGTGGCGGTGTCTAGCATGGTACCAGTCTTGAGGACGAACTGGTTGGTGCTGAAGTCATTGCTCTCCACGAATGCAAGCTGGTACTCGTGCGAGAGGTTAAGCGGGCGAGCAGGGTCCTTCATCAGGCTGAAGTGGAGGCTCTTCACGCCTTGGGTGGACGGGTCGGTACCATTGTTGCTGGCAGGGAGAAGCTCAGCACGGCGGAAGCCAAGCTGAACGTTGTCTGCGCTGGGGGCAAAGATGGATTGATCGCTATGAACATTGTTAGCGAATATCCTTAGGCTGCATTTGAGGCTGCCAGCGGTGGTCGGGATATACCTGATGGTGACCTCCAGCGGAACAGTGCCCACATCAAAGAGAGATGGGGCGACATCGGGAAGCTGCAAGAGCTGGCTAAAGGTCAGGTTCTTGCCGAAGACATTGCTCGGGTTGAACAGGCCGTTGTCTGAATCGAACGCAGAGAGCTGAGTGCCAGCAGGGACGCGGCCGTCGAACTGGATAACAGACTGCGAGGCCGCCAGCGACGCAAGTGAGAACAGGGAAGTCTGTGTGAGAAGTCGTTGAGAGAACATCTTGAAGTAATTTTGTTTTTCTAACGAACGAAAGGAACGTGGGGCCTAGTACTAGCAAGGCAACGAATGACTGTTGGGTCTAGAATACAAAAGTAGCGCTGTCAAGAAAGGATGAGACGATCTCACGCCTTGTCTCGGGTGGCAGGGCCAGTTGGCTTGTTATAGGGAAGGGATGTCGGGGGCGCGCGTTCGTACGGACTGCTGGAGCCCCCGAATAACCTTATTGCAGCCGTGTTTGAGGTTGACGCTGCCCCTTGATGCGGCTCTGGGCGGCGGGAAGTCACGAAGATCTCCCCTGTGGATGGAGTCGACAACGCTCCCTGGTTGAGGTCGGTTGATGTGCCGACGGGACCAAGAGCATCGATGTCCCGGGCCACTTCATTTTGTTAGGACGGAGACATTGCACGTTGTGAGCAAGAAAGGCGGCCTATTTCACGCACGAATCATGTCTCCGTCTGATGCACCCTGATCGACGGACAACCACGGTAGCCCATGTGCCCAACATGCGCTTCTAGTGTCTCAGCAGTCCACATCTGGTATCGCGGACAAGTCAATTCCTGCACTCCTCAATCTGGTCTCTAGTCGATCCGGCTGTGCCCGAGTTTTTGTTCTCGGCCTTCGCAACTGGGACGAAACAGGAGTTAGTTGAACCCTAAGCAGCGCTTGCACGAGCAATTCAGGGGAGTTCAATGCAGCAGAAAGATCTCCAAAGCAGTAAATCACGTAGATTGTCACATTCGTAAGGTGAAAAAACGATTGTGTGTCAAGATTCGTTTCATAATCGGTTGTCAGGCGATTCCTCGCTGTCGGACAAATCCAGTAACTACAAATGAGAGGGTGGGTAATAAGGTTTACAGCCAAGACTATCCACCAAATTTGCAGCGCCGCAGCGGCACCCAATGACAGTTCCTCGCGATGCAATTCCTCGGGTTTCGTCTTTATGGGTATGCACTCACAAAGCGTACGTCAGATCGACCTCGACTGTGGCGGTTATTACCGAAGCTCTGGGCAGGACTGTTTGTTTATTGCCTTGGTCGTGAATAAGCTTTGGCTATTACGTTAAACACCAGGGTGCTTAAGTAAAGTGAGCCCAAGTGGTGCAGGCTGCACAACTGGAGACCGTAGCCGATCTTCAATGTTGTAAGAAGATCTTCCGCTGTAGCTTATGCTTAATTGCTTTCTGCATCGGATGAGTTTGTGGGATATCCCGGGTATCTCGACATGATTGTCATGTTCAATCAACTTTGAGACCAGTTCTGGCACCGGTCTGCCTCCTGCAGTCCTGCCGGGCACGTCGACTGACACGGGCAGGCCCCCACACGGTGACCCCGACTGCTGATGTGGACGCTGCGTTCTCATCGCGCTGCTAGGACCTGATATTGTTAAAAATTGTATACTGAACTTACAAATGGTGTCAAGACACTTCGGAGATTGTTGACGACTTCAGCCTGGCTGGTGTGCCAAAAGTCGGCACGAGACTCAGACTCTGGCTTGGCCTGCAGATTCAAGGGGGAAGGCAGCGGTCCACTCGGCAAGAATTCTTGATAAATCGAGAACTGGAGCTCCACGAGTATCGATCAGGCTCAATTCGAGCTCGCGTTTGGCGGACGGTGCCCTCGGGGAGCGGCACTTTCTGAGCCTCCGTAGATCGCCGATGGTTCGTAATCGTGGGCACTGCTGAGTCGTCAACGGATCCTGTAATCTTGCGCTGACTGGAATCGTCCGCTTTTCTACCAGGACCTCCGAGGACGGTTGGATTCATTCAAACTATTATCCGCTAGTGCTGAAATAGTTGCCACGCCGTTTCCAAAGTATCATTGCATGTCCGACGTTAAACTCGACGCATTGCACATAGTAGATTTGCAGTCACGACAGGCCTGCTTGACAGATACAAAATGTCATTACCGGACCATGGTGCTGCAATCACGAACCCACGTGAATTAAGCCATGCGGCTGCACTTGTGTCGTATGTCATTACTTCCTTAGTCTGTACCCGAGAACTGGTCAATTGTCGCGAACGGAGGTTGTTCATAACACTTCTTCCTAGGAGTAAGAACAACGAATGCTAGATGGTATCGTAATTTTTCCAACATTGCACCTCAAGACTCGAGAATGTTTCGTCTTTGGTATTGCCAAACCTCGATCGCAATTTATGTAATGTTGAGAAATGAAGTTGTCTCTGCACAGGATCTGATTACGTTTTGAACATGCTGGTACCCATGTTCAGTTACAGTGTTGCCATGAGTAGTAAGTAATTGGCCTTATGAGCTTTCGCAGTGCTAAAGCCATTATACTACTTTTGTCTTTCGTCTACCTACGTATATGAAACAGTACTCTCCACTCACACGTACAACTGCCTTCACAAAGTTCCCGTTCAACAAGGTAAGAACTCAGTGTTCGCAGAAATTATAACACTCTGACGAACGTTCCATATCCTGCAAACTTCTTGTCCGCTCGGCCATCAATTCCAGCCTCAGTCTCTTCGCCTCCTCAAGCGACATCAGACCTTCAGGAACCTCACTACCCGGACTGGTCCTCTCTGCAGCGCCAGGGCCACTTTCTGAGTTGGCCCCGACCCCACTCCACCACGATTCCTGCTGTGGCGGCACGTTGCGCGTCGAACAGATGCGATAATGCGGGTCCACCAGCCAGAGGACGAGGAACCGCCGGTGGCCCGGCCTGGTCTTGTCGACCAGCTCGAATGGCTCGACCTTGTGCTGGAGGGTATTGGGGAAGGCCAGAAGGCGACCCTGGGGCGTGGACACGGAACCGAGGTTTTGGAAGGGTGGCTCTTCTCGGAGACTGCCGGAGGCGACGCCGAATATTTCAGCAAGAGGGGCAAAATCATCTTTGAAAGGCAACCTGTTAGCTCGGCTAGGGTTTCCACTGTGCCCACCCCCCTCCAAGAAAAAGAGGGAAAAGAAAAACTCCCCTCACAACAACCCAGGCATTGGATGCTGATATTGGCTCTCATCACTTACCCTGCTCGTATACCATTTCCATATAGTCCAGATCCGCCTCAGTGCGGAACGATATCCTCGACTCCGTCACGTTATCAACGTCATAGTAGTAGAGAGACGTAGCTGCGATGTGCTCATTTAACATGCCTTCGATGTGCCAGTTCCCTCCATCGTATTTTGGCTTTTCCGGTGTCAGCTCGATGCTGGATATTTTGATGATCACCTGCAGTCCTTCATTTCGAAAGTCGTTCTGGATACGAAGTGAATAATAATCATGATCGTCGAGTTGATGATCTTTGTCATCGTGATGACTCCATATATCGCGGTTTTTCTCGACGACCGCTTTGCCAGTAAGCCCGATTTTCCATTGCTCGTAGGAGAATGAGAGCCCTGGCTCAGGGTGGGTGACCTTTCGAAGATTTCGATAGTAGAATTTGTGTACAGCTCCGCCAAGTCCGCATTCTTCTACAGTGACCTCCGGCTCATCATCGGACTCCTCCGTCAGATCTATCTCACTTGCGGAGTCATCAGTGTCGTCGGGCTGGCCAATGTATTCCAACACCTTTTTTCGTGCTGAATGATAGGCTTCAGGGTTGGATTCTCGGTTTGCTTCAATTTCAAAAAGTCCTCGATGCCAATCGGGCAAATCTGGTGTGTATTGGGCGCCATACGTCCGTATCCGTGGTGGCGTCCGCCCGCGACGCCCGCGGGCGTGAACAAGCACTTCATTCCAAGGCGCAACTGAGATTTGGTTAGTATATCACTTGGGCTGTGCAAATGAGAGTTTATGCATGATTGATGATGGCAGGGAGGCCATGATGAGGCCTGGATATGGAAGCACATGAAGAAAAAGGAAAGTTAAGGAAAAATAAAGAGAGAGAGAAAGAGAGAGAGAGAGAGAGAGAGAGAGAAAGATCCATGACGCTCACTTACTTGCAAGTGGAATAATTTTCTCAATAGCCGTATACACTGAAGCATAGCGTTCAGGGTGGAGGTTATTGATGTAAGAGGTGATTTGAACGTCGGTGCCAGTGGCTTCAGTGAATTCAACCTCGCAGGGAAGCCATTGAAATTTTCTGGACCACATATATTCTAGGCCATTCCACCTGCCAGCACCGAGCCGGCGATGCTGTGGTGGCTCTGGAAGATGCGGGGCGATTTTTGCTCCTTCATATGCGCCGGCGCTGGCGAAGTCGAGAGGCACTTTGCCCCCATTGGCCAAGACTTTTGTTCTCCCATATGCCAAGGGAAACAGAGACGGATGAACGAGGTTGAGAACTTTATCATCCGAACCTGGATGCCAGTCTCTATCGGAATCGGGTTGGTCCAGCAGCGGTCTGACGGCATCCTTCAATTCTTGTCTGAGGGCCTCCGGAACGCGTCGGTCAGACTTGGAGACTCTGGACCCGGCATCGAGGACAAGGACCCGGCCGGTTGTCTCAAACCGCTTTGCCTTATCCCGCAGCTCAGCCAGGCACCAGTCCCAAGCCATGTCGCTGATGAGGGGGACAGCACGAGCCTCCTCCTTCCACCTCCCAACGATCTCATCGTCGAAGACTTTTTTATGCCAGTCGGGCTTGTCCGTCAAGGCATTCATTACTCCCAACATCGCCACCTCTCTCGCGGTCAAACGAGGAGACTGTCGGAAATCATTGGCACCGTGTTGGAATCTATCAAAGTACGAGTCGTCCAGTTCCAAATTATAATCGTAGCCAAACCCGGGAACCCTGAGTTGACCGTCTCCTGTGTTGTTAAAGTCCTCTTCGAGGCTGAGCTCCAATCGCGACATGTTGGGATGTTGGGGCCTGCAGTTGGCAAAGGACACGAGGAGAGCTTGATAAACGATGAGCAAAATTCCTACGGTTGACGGATAATAAGAGCAACCAGTGCTCTTGATTGGGACGGGAGTGACCTTTTTATGTTCCGCAAAGACGGGAGATGAGGGCTGATGAGAATTCCCGATAGGTGATAGTGCAAGGCTTCAACGCATTGTCTTGCTAGCGTCGCAAGCATTCTAGGTGCTTGAAGGATTGCAAAGAGGGGGTTTTTAGGCAGCGGAGAGCTCCACTGCGTGTACTGTGCTTGTCCCAAAGCGGAAAACAAGGTCGACTCAGTCGTTGTGATGCTCAGCAATCCCACACGTCGTATTATCTCCGAAAACACTAGCTCATATTTATGTATGAGCTTTTCTCGAGTGTTCGATGCGTATGTACGGCATTTATGTGCATGTGTATCATTCGGTGGAGCCCCGTAGGATGTGCTCACTTCCCAACCTCCGATGGAAGAGTGTCAGATGGGAGAAAGCTCCAAAATGCCATTTCTCCATGGACTTCTGTAAGTAGCTCATGAGTCGACCAAGTCATTCGCCCTTGCCCACACCAGGCAGAATTGAATCAGATCCGCAATGTCACAGTTGTCCCCATTTCTGACGTTGGGCCCTATCACTCTGGAGACACTCACTCTAGGAACGGTCAATCTGGGAACCGCCACTCTGGGAATCGCCGGCCTCAGTGTATTCCCGTCTCCTCTTCCTGAGAACCATTTCAAAGAGCTGCCTCGGAAGCTTTGAACTTTCGCTCCAACTCTCCGTACTTAGAGATGACCTGGGGGGTCTCGGCAGCGACCTTGGTTCTCATGGCCTCCATTTCATCCAGATACTCGAGCAGCTTTACAAGTTCTGCGCGGAGATCACGTGCAGCGATGAGGATGGATTCTCTGGGCGCACCCTGGTACTTGTGGTTTATCTGTTCTACGAAAATGGCCGGTTCAGGCTCTGGCGTAGTTGTTGCCTCTTCAACCGAGACCTCTTGCCCAGTCAAACCTGTGGTTCTTCAACGTCCCTTCGATGGCAGAGAACTTTAGACGCAACTTGCCGTTCTGAATTGTTCCATGCGGAACTTCAGATCTCATGTTTTCAAACATGGGAAGCTCACCACTTAAGCTGCAAATTGCATCTAAACTCTATCTTGGCACACTATGAACCACGACAAGAGTGGCAGTGAATGGGAAACAACAGCGATTCCATAGAGCTTCGTTTTCCTTTAAGGGCTTCCCCATCAGAAAACGCACCTAAGCTTGCTCACGGCTCTTAATATTGCACATAGTAGTTGTTGATTGAATTTGTGGCACATAGATGAAGTGCAAGCTGGTGGAGCACTCCCCAAGTTGAGACAACTGGGCAGGGTTATTTTGCGAGTCAAGACCGAGCACACAGGGTCGACCTCTCGCTATCTTGCTCTTGTTGTGCTGTATATAGTCATTGAAACAAATGCAGGCCGACATGACGGCCAACATCTCACGTGTGCGGCCAAGGAAGCGAGCGGCCTCTCCCCGAGGTGGTGGGGTCGGCGAAGCTGCAGCTGCAGTTAGAGCTTGAGTTGATGTGGCTAGCTTTGGACCGCCCCAAGCGTGCATCTGATGCAAAGGGGTATTGCTTGGGGTAGCAGCGCCTGAGGCGGGTTCCCTGATTTTGGCATAGATTGTCTTGGCTAGAGACCGCGCTTAACAGGCCAACAGTGGGCCAGGAGTGCTTGATTGTTAGCACCTCCCCTGCCGGGCCCACGTCATTCCAACAGGCCAAAAACGAGGCCCTTTGGGAAGAAGCTTGCGTCCTCTCGACCTCGACTCGTCTTCCAAAAAGAAAGAGATTGCCAGACCAGAGAAGCTGGAATTAGGAAGAAGGTGCTTCAGGACTCAATTGGCTTTTTGGACGCTGCCATCTGGTCCAATTTGCTCGTTCACGTCGTCCTCACCAGCTCCTGAATTTCATTGCCCTCATCACCCATCAGCCAGCTTAGCTCTCTCCCGCATTGAGCTTGAGCTCGTGGCGGCTTCAAGCAGCCATCCTTCCTGACCACCAGCCAGCGGAGAACATACGAGACCACTCGATCTTCTTTATCCTCCAACATGGCTCCCAGACGCTGGTTTAACTTGGGAAGACTGCTCGGCTTTGAGAACCCGCGCTCTCACTCCGCAAGGGACTGGTGGCACGAGTCTCACCAGCGCCTTCTACCCAGCTATGTTGACGAGGCCCTGCAGTCCGCGATTCCGGCTCCTGAAGTCACCAAGATCGCCCTGCGCCTGCGCCATCTCGTCGAGGAGGCCGTGCCCGTCGAGATAGACGAGGAGCAGATCACCCGTCCCCACTCCAAAGTCATCACCAAGAAGGTCATCCAGGCTGCCAAGGAGGCCGGTGGCTCGCAGAACGGCGCATGTGTCGTCTACTGCCTGCTCGTGTGCAAGCGCTGGTTCAAGCAGCAGTCGCTGGCCGAGCTCTGGGATTGCGACCTGCACGCCCTGAGGGCCACGGCCTGCGAGGTGATCTCTAAGCAAATCATCGAGACCGAGGAGGACCAGGAGTACCTGATGCACTCGGTGCTGCTCAAGCGCTACTCCATCGTGGTCGACAACGAGACCACCCCGCCGAGCAACGTCATCGAGAAGGCCGTCGACCTGCACGCCCTGCGCGTCATCGGGTCCTCGGGCTACCAGAAGTGCGTGAGCTACCTGTGGAAGGGATGGCTGGTACAGGACGAGAACGACCCGGCTAGCTTTGTCGACTTCAAGGACAAGGACGACACCAGGTTCCATATCCACCTCGACCCGGACCGCATGCGCGCCCCAATGTACCAGAACGCCGCCCAGCTGCTCATCTCGCTCATATACCTTGGCCTGTACACCGGTGCCATCAACTCCATCAATAGGGACGCCGACGTTGATTTCGTCGAGATCCTACTTTATGTCTTCACCTTGGGGTTCGTTTTCGACGAGATCACCAAGTTTTGGAAAGCCGGCTACCACATCTGGGGCTTTTGGACCGCTTTCAATGCTGTGCTCTACGCCTTGCTCACGACCAGTCTCGCTATTCGCTTCGCCGCCCTCAGCCATGACGAATCCCCTCCGCCTGCCGAGCCGGGTCCGCGCGAAAAGTTGAACGTGCTATCCTACAACTTCCTCGCCTGCTGTGCGCCGATGTTCTGGATGCGCCTCCTGCTGTACCTCGACAGCTTCCGGTTCTTTGGTGCAATGCTGGTCGTCCTCAAGGTCATGATGAAGGAATCCATCATCTTCTTCGCACTCCTGGCCGTCATCGTCGTCGGCTTCATGCAAGCCTTCGTTGGACTGGACAAGGCCGACGATAACATCACCGACATCAAGTTCATCTCGCAGGCCATGGCCAACGCGCTGATGCAGTCGCCCGACTTCGACGGTTTCGACAGGTTTGGCGCGCCCTTTGGACTGATCTTGTACTACCTATTCACATTTGTCGTCATGGTTGTACTCCTCAACATCCTGATTGCACTGTACAACTCCGCGTACGAGGACATCTACACCAACGCAAACGACGAGTATCTCGCGCTATTCGCCCAGAAAACGATGCAGTTCGTGCGCGCACCCGACGAGAACGTCTTCATCGCCCCGTTCAACCTCATCGAGGTCTTCTTCCTTGCCGCCCCGCTCGAGTGGTGGATGCCCAAAAAGCAGTACGAGAAGCTCAATGACCTGATAATGGCCGTCATATACTCCCCGCTGCTAGTGGTAGCCGCGTACTTTGAGACCCAGACCGCGCGCGAGATCCGCGCCAACCGCGCCCGTGGTGACGACGACGACGATACCGTCGAGGAGTGGGAGCAGATGGCCGATCAGATCGACTTTGAGAGCGACGGCTGGAACAAGACGGTCAACCAGGCCAGGACGAACCTCGAGGTCGACGCCACCGTCGTCGAGGTGCAGAAGCTGCGGTCCGAGGTCGAGAAGCTGCAGGACCTGGTCCTCCAGCTGACAAAGTCCATGGGCAAGGGCGCCGGCGGAGGGAATGGCGAGAAGTCGACTTCAGGTCTTAGTAGGACCAGCACGGTAAATGCCACTCAGCAATCTCTTGAATCCAGATGAGCAGGCAATCTGATTAACTCTTTTATCCGCAGGCCGTCGCAGACAGTCAGCTCATAGACACAAGCGGCGATGACAACGGGCATCTCGAAACAGACCCCATGGAGTAATCCCCAAGGGTTGATGAGCCCTCCGTCCTTTAAGAAAGATATTCTGTGGGAGGTGGAAAGGAGAGAAAATGGAGCTTCTTTCTGGCAAGACCTTCGGAACGGTTGAAAACGGTGCGACAAGATTGGTTGGTGGATATACCAGGCACTGGTTGCTTTATTGTGTTAGCTTGGCAGGCGTTTTGAAGTTTTCCTCAGGTTCATGGCTGGCTTTTACCTGCGCAGGCGTCTGTAGCGAAGTGACTTTGACGAGTACCTCTGTTCTTGCGATACGACCTAATGCTGCAATGCAACAAGCAATTCTGAACGCACAACCTCATGAGACTGATGCACAAGTGAATTACGTACGGATCCTATTCTGGGCGGTTTTCAAACAGTTCACGACGGCCATAAGACGCGAGCTCGATGACTCGTCTCCTTATGGCATCCGGAACATCAATCCATTGCCTTGACGAGGCCTGCCAATGGTGAGCGGTCCAACGAACCGGTCGTATTGATTAGCCTGAGGTACCCTCACACTGCTGAGTTTATAACCCATGTCATTCGCTGGTGGTTAGTCAGATACCAGTTGACCAGCTTCGTTGTCTGGTAACCTTGGTCACTGCTGAATGGCAGTCAGTGTCAAGTCATCAAACTCTACAGTATTAGAGTAACAAAGCCATACCCAAGAAACACGGGAATCTATGCCACTGTAGAACCTCACTGCCATTCTGCTGGCAATATCTGCCATGTCAGGCTTTTCTATAGGACGATTACCAAAGAGAAACTGCTCCATACGATCGTCTCCAATCAGATATTGCTTTATAGAATGGTGTCTCATATGAGGTTGTCGGAAAGGTCAACACATAGGAGCCTTGTCCACTAGGAGGTTGAGCAACTTTCACTGCCTTGGTCGTCCACTGATGCTCTCGCTGTGTAGCAGACACACATGTAAAGCCCATGATAGTTCTTATAACAGTCGGCAGACAATGTCCAAATCTTCTTCTGATATCTGCTATCAAAACAAACAAACCTTGACGCCGCTGGTATTTATGGTAATCGCGTACAACGCCTCAGCCCGAGACCATGACAATCGTGAAACGTATTACGCACACTTGAAGGGACCTTACGACCTGTAGAATCTAGCTGGAAGATGTATGTGAAGTTCTGCGGAACCATCGTTTGTACTCCTCATTGGGGATGCCAATAGTCCCCTCAATTTACCGCACAACCGAAGGGCCATGTCGTGTTTTACAAACCGCATTTTGCCGTCCCCAACATGACCACAGGTGTAACAGTTCGAAGATACCTATGTAGACCAAAATAGATGCCAGGCTGCGTACCTCTTAGGTTTCAATGCAATTAGAAGGTATTTAGTACCCGAGCGAATGCTAAAGCACTCCAGCACTTAGCAGACAAGTGCCCAGGTATACACGGTGAAGGTTCGCAGCCTCCAGTCTTGAAGGTTGTTGAAATCCAGCGAACCGTGTTGATGGATCTTACAGAAAATCCGGTTCGAGATTACAGGTCTTAACCACGAGAATGGGAGGATTGTGAATGACAGAGTCACTTGAGATCTAGGCCCAGCAAGCTCTCCTCTCGTTTCCGTGACTGACTACGACCACTTGTCACCAGTGCCAGTGGTTAACTCATCGGGACGAAAATCATCAAACAAACTTCTAATATAAAATCAGCGCAAGTTCTGCAAGGTTTCCAAAAGCCTCGTGCAATCAACGCAAGATTTGGCCCATCTCTAGCCAAGAAACCACTGGCACTGGATTTATTGTTAACTGTCAACAAAATCCTTACTCTGAGAACAATTGCGCGAGGTGGGTTTCAGCAAGTATGGCAATGCTTGCGTAAGTTGAGCACACCTTAGACTGACGTATGCAGGTGACCAGATATCATCGGTCTCTCCATAAGCATGTGCTTCGGTTCAAGTTCAAAACCCAGGAGAAGACCCAGGGATCAAGGCCATGACAACAGGCGAAGAATCGAGGATATGGACGCACTCGGCTACGCAGTTGGCCTCCCGATATCCGGCCGTCACCCTATTTACGGGGATGAAAGCCCGCAATTGTTTTATCGGGTCCAAGACTATTTCCAAAGCTCCATCGCCCTTCTAGCCGCATCTTTGCATGATGGCATTTTGTAAATAAAGTCCCCCTTGCCCTCCTCTTCTGCCTCAAAAAGTCACTCACACAAAGCCGGCTGAAGTCTCTGACAAATACAACGCGGCTAATACCAAAAATATGAAAATTACCACTAATATATACTTTTCAGGATTGTTAACCAGATCAACACGGAGCGCGACAGTCGTGAAGTCCGCCTAAGACCTCTTGCCAGTGACATTCTTCTGTCCTTCTGGAAATACAAGGCTGAACAACCCATCAGATCGCTACGGGGAGTTTTCTTCCAAACCGTTGAAAACCCAAGTACACGACGTGTTAGAGAAGAGGTATACCACAACCTGAACATACCGCTCTCAGAACCCTTGTTTCTCGATCGGGATACCAATGACGATGATGAGGGGCGTGAGTTCTGCAGGGTACGTGACAGAAGCAAACTGGGAAGATGCGTGAAGACGCTGGCCAAAGAGTACATTGAGACGAAGCATCACCACTTTGATATAGCACGCTTCGAGTTTATACCAATAGGGCGGCACGGCGCAGGCTTCCATTTGTTGGTGAGGCTGAGTGGGAGGAGTCAAGGGGAGGTATGGTAGTTATCATGTGGGGTTCGCCTTTCATCGTACACACTTCGCTTTCCACATGCAAGAAGTCTACAAGCTCGTAGGATTTCTTGTTCGTTGGAGTAATTTTTTTTTTGGACGACTCATAGTGAGTTAATGCATTGATTCTTTCTCTTAGTCTTCTTGTTTCTCAATCTTCGTCGTGTCAAATTGGTTTTTACATATTCGACATATCGCGATTCACATATCCTCAATATAAGGCAGAGTTGCATGGATGTGATGTAACACTTGGTGCTCATATAACTCAGTAGCCCTGCCCAATGCACACTGCTCAGGTTGTATTGGTGTATAGCCGTTTGTCCAGTTCATGCGGCTGGACCTATGCCCTTCACAGTAGGGCAAGCGCCGACAACCCCAAACGCCGGCGAGTCGCGCAGTTTGAAAAGGCCTTTATGAAATGCTACATTGTAGCTAACGAACGCCTACTCCCAATCTCTTGCAGAGCCAGCCTTAACCGTTCATATCTGCCATCATCTTCCAGGTCAAAACACTCGCTGAACCCATCGCTCGGAGCTGGTGTAATTGGGCCTGACCACTCTACCAGATTGCGCCCAAGACTGGTTGATACCAGTCACATCCCTCCAGGCCCCCGCGAGCGATGACTTGTAGGAGGCAGACGGCAGGCGGCTGGTTGGTACCACTGGCAGCCGAGTCCCCATGACCAGTCATCGCTCTTCCCACCGGGACTAGTCAGATATAGATACCTAGGTACTGGTCAGTGTCCCGGAAATCATTGACCAGTATCTTGACACCGCATTAGCAGCATCGCATTGCATCGCTTCCAGATGTCGTGGCTGCCTCATCGCGAGAGACAACCGCACAACTTGTTCTCCTTTTTACCCACCCTAGGAATCATGCCAACCGGTGTGGCGCTTGATTCAGGCTTAGACCGACCTCTCGGAGCCGGGCTGTGGCTTGCAAAGCTTTTGTTCGTCACAGGGTGCGCCCCGACAGTTTGGTGTCTTGGGAGCACTGGACCGAGGTGTGAAGGATTTCTGGAAGACCTAAGAGATCGTTCTGCTAGGGCTGTTGGTATAGGATGGGTACCCTTTCGAAGAAATTCCAATATCTGGCCGGGTCACCAGTAGACATCGAGAGCCGGGATGGAGGTGGATGGGAAACCTGCCCTGGCGGCTGACCATGGGGCGGGGCAGGAGGGTGGGATAAGCCCAAGGTGCCTTCATGGAAGCTAGCGACCAAACATCCGTTGAGAGGAACCCGGGCTTGAGGTGACGAGTCGGCGAGCAGGCAGTGGCATTCACAAGTGCGTACAGTAGGATCAAATTGCAGAGTCAACTCTCATCACATTTCTCGATTCCCCTTAGCAACACTACCGTAACGTCTCAGATCCACCAAGCCCAGCACAAACTGGCGCCAAAAGAATTCCCAAGCTCGCACGACGATGCCGGAGCCGTGGAGCCGCCATGGGGAGTTCCCGCCGGTTCGAGGTCGAGCTAGGGTGCGAACTGCGTTGGTAGTCTGGTGCTTGGGGATTTCAGACACAAAATAAAAGGTGGTGGTATTCCGGAGCTGTGGGACACCAAATAAGAAGGTCAGCCGCTTTAAGCTGACGCTGCCGTGAGTGGGTCTTGTCAGATCGTCGGGCTTCCTATATGCCTTCAAGGTCAATCTCATCTTCGCCGAAGCTCAGATTTGATGGTATTTCTTCGTAACAGAGGAATCACCTGGTTGCATCAGCAGTTCAGGAGTTACTGCGTCGACATGAAGAAATGAATCACATCTGCTTTGGGTGGTTCCAGCAGAAGTTGAATTCGTTGCTCCGGTGGCGTGGTGCCAATGTGTCGGCTCTTCCAGTTTTGACAATGATGAAGCACAGCAAAACACTGAGATTGCTGGCAGCTCGCCATGCGCGGTGTAGATGCCCAACTGATGTCAAGAAAAAACAAACAAGTCTCTCAAGAGGGGGAAGGAAATGGTGGGTGATATGCAGAGCATGAATGAAAAGGTATGACTTAGTGATGATTTTGGCGATGTTGGTGATGTTGGCGATGATGGTGATGGTGTTGAGGGTGTCCGGAAGATGTTGATAGATGAAGAAGAAAGTGGCGGTTGGACGAGGACCAGTTTGCCTTTTTGTTATTTCCCACAGACAGAGACGCGGCTTCTGTTCCAGATAACACATGTCACCTTTTTGAACAGGCAAGAAGCGTCCAGCAGCTCGAGGCTGATTCCAAATCGGCAGAGGCAAGCACTTATCCACGTCTTCACGTCATTCACACGGCTCAATTGGGCAGCGGGGACAAGACCAGTTGGGACTTGAAAGGCAGACAGTCTCCTTGGCCACGACCTGTCTCATCTTTGCACGCAAGACAGTAATTTCAGGCGTCGTCTGCAAAGTCCATACGTTTATGCAGCACGCTTGATGTCATTTCGATCTCTGAACAGGGAGTTATTTACGTCTTGCTTCCCGGTTTGACTTCTATAGATAACAGACGGCTAGATAGGTGGGACTGAGCTTTGTAATGTCTTCGCAAATGATGGCATTTTCCTCACCTGGCGACGTCTCAAAAGGGCGGCACGACGTCTTCTGGACTGTACGAGAAATAAAGAGCACCCAACCCCCTGCTCCTTCTCAAAGCACAAAAAGCCACGACACGGAGGATATCAGGTGCTTTGGTCGCACGCCTCGAGATAGGAGCAGAATTCCCGCGATGGCGACTAGCTACGACAACACATTACGCCGCGCGGAACAGAAGTAAGGCTTCGCCGTTCCGGAAGGGAACCTCGAGACGCGCGGAAGGGGAGAAGGAGATCTATGAGAGAAGGGGAGAAGGAGATCACCGGAAACATGGAAGAAGGTCAGCGGCCAGTAGTCCACATCCAGTCCTCCCCGAATAATTCCAAACTTTTAGCCAGGACGCTTAGGATGAGATGCCCCAACCCCCGCGCCCCTATTAATCAAACCAAAGTCATCTCTCTTTCCATACTCTACTACTGCTCGTCGAGCCGCTCATCCTGCTCACAGGGTCTGCCGGCTGGTTTGCCCACCCACGCCGGATCAGCCAGGTTTAGGAGCTTCTTGCTAAGCAGCTCCCTGGGCTTATCCTTGCGTACTACACTAACTACAGTTTTAATTGATGCAGAAAATCGTACACTGTCTCACCGGGGCCGGACGGGTGTAGAAGATAGATATAAACACACCGCGTTTCCCACCACATTTCGCATCGTGTGTATTTTATAAGTGACCACAAGTAGCGTAAACATAACCAGTCATTGCTCTTCCCGTAGGGACTGGTCATATATAGATACTGCTAGGCATTCCCAACGCCGCATAAACAGTATAGCTTCATATTAGTCTCAACAATCTTTCTTCTATGCCAGTTGCACAGAACCTCCCGGGAGGGCTCTGACTTCTAAACGCTGCCAAATGACCTAATGAATCTACTACTCGCCTGAGGCTTGAGTACGAATTGAATCTAAGGTTTATTACCGTCTATCAACTACTCTAGCTTAGTAGAAGAGCTTCAAGACACCCTATAATCCATACCAGTTATTATGTAGGTGCAGCTGTCTGTGTGGATACTAGATACAGGTATTGTAATTAGTGTAGCTACTTTAAATAATTAGATATAATTCTCTTTTTAAGTATCCTAAAAAACTACATTAATTTTAAATGTAACCCTAGTAAATAAATAGTTATTATAGGCTTTACTCGTATGTCCACTACACACAGCTATAGCATTCATACAATGACCACCTGATCAGTGTTTAATGCCCAGAATTATATAGTATTCAGCTCCTATAAAACAACCTTTATAGACTTGTCTTCTATAGGGCAACCTCCTACTATGTCTTATAGCATAGGATAATTGGGTAAAATGTAAATGGGCTGTATGGGCTCCGTGATAATGACATATGTGTAGAAAATAAGGCATAAGATTATAGCAATGAATGAAATGCCTACTCTCTATAGCCCAATGGAAGTGTAGTGAGATGAACTTTTTCTAACGAGCTCGGCTCGGGTGTGCGCCACACGGCAATGAGGCTGAACATAAACAAGGCCCTTCACTAAGCCTGTTCGTACAGTGTGTTTCATCAGCTCAACCGGCCTGCTCAAGCCTCCGAAGTTACTAGCGGCTTTGCGCCCCTTTTTTCCTTTCTTGTACTTAGGCAAGCATGGTCGTGAAGCAACAGGTCTTCATAGGCTATTTGTGCCCTTCTGCTATGCACATGTGAGATGTAGAGACTGTCACACCCTGGGCAGTTTTTGCTGCCCAACGTCCTATGTGATTAAACTCCTATCAAAGAAGCTCCTGTAGGATCGCCTCTTATAAAACCATGTCACGTTATATAAGGTACCTGCTATTACACTATAATAGCGGTTCCGCTTTTACGTCACAGTTATAAGCCCGGTAGTTTAGTAGTTTACTCCACAGTCCCCTAGGCTGTAATAATATACACTAGCTCTACCTTATTTTTATAATATACCCCGCTATTATCCGTTTATATAATATTAAAAGCTAGTATTTTATCTGGTATAAGATATTAAAAGCTAATACAGCTTAAATAGTTATAAGTTTAATCCCTATATAAGTTAAAAATTTAGTAGCTATAAGAAGTATTATCTTATAACTAGGGGGTATATTACATTATATAAGGTACCTACTATTACATTATAATAGTAGTTCTGCTTTTATATTATAATTATAAGCCTGGTAGTTTAGTAATTTACTTTATAGTCTTCTAGGCTATAATAATATATACTAGCTCTACCTTATTTTTATAATATACCCCGCTATTATCTATTTATATAATATTAAAAGCCAGCACTTTATCTGGTTATAACAGCCTTATAGAAGCAGCCCTAAAGGTTTAAGGAAACTCTATTCTAGGAGCCTACCTTAAAAGAAATCTAAAGCCCCTTTAATTAAAAAATAAAAGGGATAAAAATTAGTCTTATACCAGATTAATACCTAATATATACTCTTACCTTTTATATACTATACTATTATAACTAGTATTAATACCCGTAATAATTCTAATTCTTTCTCTTATATTACTTATAATATTACTAAAAACCGGTAAATAAAAGGGAAAGTTATAAATAAGCCCTAATAATAGTAAAAGGAATTTAGAAACCCTTTAAGCTAGTAATACCCTAGTACTAGAATAAGAATAAAATAATTTACTTTAATAAAG